>CM054112.1:122110686-122710686 GCA_028673005.1 Tanypteryx hageni
TACACCAAACACTTTCGACTTCGTCGGCATTAATCTGAATTGGGTAACTTTCGTATTTATTGCTAACTGCTATAAAGACTCCACCTCCCGATCGGATACATCAATCTTTTCTAAAAACGCTATAGTTACGAGGAAAGATCTCCTGACTGGCTATGTCCACCGTTAGTCAACATTCTGTACCTATCACTACATCAGCACGCAGACTACGAATAAGATGTTCAAGTTCGGCCTCCTTCCTTCGAATGCTGCGACAGTTAACTGGGTTGATTTTTAGTTTACCGCTATACTACGTAACGATGCCTCGCGCGCTACTGAATTATTATTATTATTATTTAATGCCTCCTTGTCCTTACTATTACGTTGACTATTTCTACGCTTAGAATGTATTCTGCTTTTAATTAACATCGCGTTTATAGTGGTATGACGGTCGGACGTATTACTATTATTGACGTGCATCTCAATGCTTGCTGAATAATTACAATTCCTTAACTCTAACCTAAACAAGCCCTGGCATGCTCAAACACCCTACGCGCTACCACCTCCGCAGCCTCAGCAGTGTAGTGCACACCATGACCGTTTAGGGATGCCCTACATGAGTCCAGGACCGGCCTCAGGTCAACGAAGTGCACTCCATTGCCCTTACAGAGGTCCCACAACCTACGGTTCAGCCCGACCACTCGGTTTCAAACCATAGCACCGCAGTCCGTCCGAGGAACAATGCTACAGATAGTAAGCCACACATCAGCACCCGACTCCTCTCGGACACGAGCTACCTCAGTGACCAAGCCCTTAAAAGAACTTAAAACCTCCTCGGACCCGCGCTTCGCAGCGTCGTTATTCCCAACATGGGCCACCACCCGCAGCGAGGAGCAACCCGTGCCCAATACCGGCGCCCTGAACTCCTTTGTCACCTGGGGCACCGAATCTTTTGGTATACACCTGGAGAACACCCGCTCATGAAGCCCCTCCCGGCGCACAGTGGGTAACATAGCAAATCTAGGTGGACAGAATGTCATTTAACGAATTTCAAAAAAGATGTTTCTTTCTATCACAATGTAAACTTGAATACATGTAGCATCACAATCCATAACAGCAAATCAATTTGGCAACTTTGTATAGAAGTGACAGCGTCGCAAACTTGGCACAATAGACCGCAGTAAGTGTTTCGTACTCTCTCTTGACGTCACGGTTTTATGAGTTCTGTGCAAATTGGTTTTGTTTTGTAAATTGGAGGTTACAAATTAAGGTAAGTTATTCGTTATTTACCTAAATAATGACGTATTTACTAATTTATTTTTCATATTTACTGCATAGATTACGTCACAATAACTATATGTAAAAAAATAATCGTATGTAATTTTTGAAGAGGCCTGCAAAAAACCCCTATTAGATCCCGCAATTTTATATTCTATTCTATTTCTCAAGGCATATGTAATGTTATAAACATTAAAATTTTCTAGAAATATCTTTACTATGGTCAATATTATGTAATTTCGAGCACCAAAAATTAATTAGAATTAAAAAGAAAGTAAGTAGAAGCAATTTTGTGTCACTTATACTTTTGTCCACCTAGATTTGCAATTTAACCCACTGTGCGGCGGGCCATCGACAGTAAAGGCGCCACCACACGCCGAACGTTGGAGCTCCCTATCACTAACAGCCCCATCTTTCCCCCCGAGCTCCACTTGGGCCCGGTCCCCACCGAGGAGACGGGAGCGGGTGCGGGCGTAACGGCAGAGGAGTCGTCCTCCGACAACACCGCAAACCGATTACTAACAGGAAGAGGGTCCACCGAAGCGTTCCCAACTCCCTGCCTCCGCAGCACCACCCCACGATCCCCCCGAGTGAACACCACACACCACTCATCGGGCTTCCGGACCGGAGGACCCTCGACCCGCGAAGAGGATCCAGGAGCCTCCCCGATCGCTCTGCCGGCTTCCGCACCCAGGCGAACTCAAAGCCACCATTTTGGCGCGGTTTGCTCTCAGGGAAGAACCCGCACCCCTCCCACACGCCAAGGCTGCCTCCGACCTTTCCACCCTCTCCAGCTCCGTGATCCGAGACCTCATGGCCTCGCAACCAGCGTCGCGCAAGGAGGAAACAGTAGTCCTCGGAGCAGCCATCCTATCCTCTTAACTAATATGTACTATCTATACATTTTATTTAAACTAACGTAAATACGCGGTTAGCTACTTCGTTGACTGGCCTCAAGGTTAAAATCTAGGCTCGAACGCAGGTAAAAAGTGTAAGGGATGGAGTGATTCACTACGCAAACAACGTTAGTAAACAGGAAGAAAGTTTAGCACAATAGCAACGTAGATCTAGAAACTAAAGAAATACGAACGCAAGGACAAATAGTTAAGAACGGAGAAGGTAATAAGCTACTATAAATAAAATTACAAAAAGATTACGGATGGAGTGGTTGAGAGATGCTACTACGATATGGCAAGAGAAGGATGAGTATATCGTTTCGTTCAGAGATCAATTAACTTAACTACAACACAAATAACGTAAGATGATAAAATTATAAAAATAGGTAATAAAAATAAATAAGGAAAGAAATACTAGTTCTGCTTAACACAACAATACGGCCACTGCTAAACTACTGCTACTACTACGGTGTCACTCGCAGGCTGGTCAGCGCTCGCATGTGGGAGTGAAAGGCACGTCCGTCCTCTTCGAAAGCCATTTAAAGAAGCTTATACGTAATATTGAAAATTACGTTAAATCGAAGTACGTTATTTTGACATATTTGTACAGTATTTATACGCGCAAATTGATGGGGATTAAAAAAAGTACGTTAATTTTCAACATGTATAATTTTAAAGTACGTAGCAGGAACCAATCAAAACGCTCAATGCGGCCATACAGCAGCAGCAGGCGATAGGATAATATAGTTTTAACTATATTGTTACACGATTGGAGATCCTCACATGCTTCGCCGACAGATTCGGCTAGGAAAATCACAGTGTGCGCGCGCTGGGCATCAGAAATTTGTAATAATATATTCAAATAAATAAATCAACCTCTCTCAATATGTCAGTGTTCGATAATATTTCCGACTTTTTAAATATATGTACTTTAGAAGTGCAACAAATATATTTTGGATAGTGAGGGCCTCTATAAGCCCAAGGCCCGGTGCTGTTGCACCGTTTGCACCGATGTCAAGCTAGCCCTATTCGCAGTCACATTAAATATATTTTCTATAAAAATTTATATTTGGTCACTTATAATAAAAAATAATGGTCCTTCATAGTGTTTTAAAATTGGCAGATTCTCAGAATTTTTAAGATACATTTATTGTTTCGCGATTTGTTCGATGTAATGTAACGGGAAAATTACGAACATTCAATTCATCGGGAATTTTAATCGCTTGATAAGGTACCTATATGAAATTAGATTATTCGAAATGATAATTATAATATTTTCTGTTGTAATGTAATAAAATTTCCAATGTTAATAGTTTTAACTAGATATCAATATTAGAATTAACCTTAGTTTTTGGTGAATGTTCGTAGAATTTTGTACCGATCGTTGTGTTGTAACCCGCCAATATGACAAACCTATATTTCTGTCGCATATTTTAATCCATTTGGCTTTGTTATTCAATAAATAAATCGTAGCTAAGCGATAATTCCATGTAAGTAACCAGAACAATAAAATTTCACTTACTTTCGTTTCACAAAATGGAAAAATCTCACAACAACGTTTTCCTGGTCTCAAAGAATTAAAAAGATAGGCAGCGTACCACGTACACATATTTAAACAACGATTGATATTAGATAACGACAAGAATTGGTTTATTCGAGACTCACAATCTAAAATCTATTCAAGCCTACTTCTTTCCCTTTGTGGCTCCCTCTGCCACGCTGTAAAATGCAACTCGATAATGGAACGAGTTACACTTTTGATATTTGGCAGGAATGGTCGATTCACATATCGAAAGATGATGACGAAAAGAAATATCGAAAAGTCCTAGGCTCGACTCCAAGAATTAACCTTCGGATCTAGTCCATTTTAAAGAGAAAACTAAAGTTTCTTATTCTGTTAATCTTTTCCCGCCTACAGTTCTAAAATTCTCTTGTTAAACGTTTAATTCGCATATTTTGGAGAAATATTGGCATCTTGCCAACCAATCACATTTTTAAACCTCGAAATCCTATTGTTATTGCAATCCTTATGGGTGAAAGCGCGATTTGAATGCTCTTACAATTAGTAAGAGAGAGAGAAGGAGAGAGAAATTATTTTCATAGCCACCAATGTAAACAACATTCGTTGCGTTATTTATGAGAAGGAATATATTTGAATGTAGAACATAAATCATTCGCATATTAAAATTAGATACTTAGAATCATCGTAGGAGTTCGAAACTTGATACAACGAACGCCTAAAAGAACTAGTTTGTTTTCTTGCCATCCAAAAAAGTCAAGGTATATTTATTTGTTCATTTTTTATTTCACAAAAAAACTTTCCCGTTAAATTTCAACGGGCATCTCCTTAGTTTTAATAATAAAAGCCTAGATGTGTTTCTTTGTGTATAACGCTGACGTCATCAATGGCACATTTTAACGCGTTTTAAGAAACTTCCCGATTAGGTGCAAAGTTGAAATTTTGCAGGAATGTTTGATTTAGATATAAAAATTAAATGACGAAAAAATACGAAAAAAGACCCGGGTTCAACTCCAGGGGCGTGATTTCCATTTCCCGTCAGATAACACGCAAAAAGCAACTTTTTGTGCAGGCTTTTGTTATTTTGGAAATTAAAATTAGAAATAATAGACGTACGATCTTCAAATTTAAACTATGTTTTAGAAAAATTAATTAAGTTTCTTATTCTATTTATCTTTTTCCGCCTACCGTTCGAAATTTCTCATATTAAACATTTAAATAACATATTTCTAGAAAATATCGGCTTTTAAACGGGATGTTGTCTTGCCAACCACGACATTGTTAAACTTCGAGAATAAATTGTTGTCTTAACCCGCATACGTGTAATATATAGAAGTGCATATATTGCCTTAAATTATCGTAGGATTTTTCGCGAAATTACGTAATCCTAATGGAACTGGGATTTAGTTTGGATTTTATTGCTTATCTAATCGACTATATAGATGTAGAGTGAGAGAGAGGGGGATGTGGGGAGAGAGATAGGGAGGAAGGAATATAGATCGAAGGTACATAGAGAGTAAGGGAGGTATAGAATTAGAAAAGGACGGGAAGAAAGAGATAAAGAGGGAGACGGAGAAAAAGAGGGAGAGGTATAGATTGGGACAGGAGAGATTGAGAGAGTTGCGAGAAAAGAGGCAGAGAGAGGGAAGGAGAGAGAGAGGGAAGGAGAGAGAGAGGAAGGGAGGGAGACAGATTGATTGATTGTGTCTTTTATGCGGGGCTAGATTGAGACTGAGAGGGAGGGAGAGAGGGACGGTTATTTACTTATTATTATTACTTCATTTATGACAAGGGGCTCATCATTGGAAAAAACAAGAACGTGAAAGAAATTCTCCCGAATCTCTATTTGGGCAAATTTTATACCGGCTCTTACTCAGTAATTATAGCTGTTATTATTCATTTCTAAGTTCCCCCGTCATATGACGGGCAATACACTAGTAATAATATAAATATATCTATGCCAATGTCTGTTTACAATAAGACAAATGTTTGATATGGTGAAATATAAAAAAATGCAGAAGCCTAAGGGTGATTCATGAATG
This sequence comes from Tanypteryx hageni, assembly GCA_028673005.1. NCBI lineage: Eukaryota > Metazoa > Arthropoda > Insecta > Odonata > Petaluridae > Tanypteryx > Tanypteryx hageni. The sequence goes on from CM054112.1 coordinate 122,116,398, forward strand.
ATGTGTTGGGAAATAGGAAGGAAGTATTTCAGAGGAATATCCGAGCAAAGCGTTATACATTTTATTGATTTGTTTTAGCATAGTAGGTCTTATGTACTGCATTGATATGTATTATTTGGAATATAAATGCGCAACAAAATATCCGCCAGGAACATAACCTCCACTTTCATCATTGTTGTTATGGGGAAATAGGTTTCGCTACACACGTTGTTTCGTTATAAGTCGCAGTTTTCAGGAGCGCATCTTCGACCAATAGCGGTAACATACTGTAATTGGTTGATGAGAAACATGCCATAGTACAAATTCGGAATCTGTGGACAGATCTATGCTTGAAAGAACAAGATTTCTTTTATGAGAGGTAATTGGAATCCGCGCAGAATTCGCGTAGAAATGTATATAGAATCAGAAGAAACTGATTTTCCGCGTTTTTAACATTCAGAGATGCTAGAGATTTTCCCGTTGAAAATCAACGGAAGTGTTATATGAATTTCAATTTAATCAGAAAGTGAAGCGCTTCACATTTATTACATTCGAATACTGCTATTAATAGCACTGATCATTCGATAAAGTAATTGTAATTTTCTGTGATGTCAAATCATGGCATCTATATGGTTTATTTTTTACGATTTGATTTGCCAATTTCTTGGTCCGTTACACCTCCCCTTCGTTTTTCCTGCTACCTTCTGTCCTCGCGACTTAATCTGCCAGTTTTTTAATTCGTTGCTTGTTGGTTTCAATTGAACGTTATGGTCTTTTTCTTAGAGCTTGATCTAAACGTTGAGAGTGCGACAGATCTCTACAATGTAATATGCTGTGAAACTGCAACAGATAGCGCATCTCACTCCCCTCTTTCGCGAAGGTCTCTCCCCCCTACTTACCGCCCCTACCAAAGTGCGTCGGGACAACAATGCGCCGGGACATCGTAAGGGGATCTTTCGCCTTCGGCAAATTATATATAGATAAGTTACCATGACAATTTACATCATGGCCGCCTTTGAGAGACCTTGCTTTTTTATTTACATACTTTTTGAACGGCGAAGTTGAGGCTATGTAGCTCCTTCATCCACCTATAATCTGTTTCCACTGCTTGTGCGGCTGGGACTCGAAGTATTCCGCCCGCGTTCGGGTTATTTCGCCTTGACTGCGACGCTATGTTGCCAAGTATCCAATTTCGCTCAGTTCATCGGTAGGTGCTGACAAGTGAAGTTCTATGCTCCAATAGATCCGGATGATACCGTTCTATATAAAGAAAGCCTTTACTCCTAATGACAATGAATGTGAAACCTCTATTCCTATGCATCAGGGCGACTCGATGGAAGATTTGATATTTTCCGAGAATGGTATCGCGCTCCAACATCACTCAGTTAAACCAAGTAAATCTCCTGGGACTGAGGAAATACACGGGCGAGTATTAAAAAAGTTAGCGTATGAAATCGCGCCGAATTTGAAAATTATATTCGAGAAATCAATTACGGAAGGTCTCGTTCCAAAATATTGGAAGGTGGCACACGTTACGCCTATCCATAAGGGCGGCGACAAAGAGAACCATGAAAATTATAGGCCGATTTCCTTAACTTCATTATCGTGCAAGATACTTGAGCACATAATCTTTAGTTCTGTAATGCGCTATTTAGATAGTCACTCATTGATTAGAGGATGCCAGAACGGATTCCGGAGAGGTAGATCATACGAAACGCAGCTCGGCCTGTTCGTGGATGACTTGTTGCAATGCGGAGAGAAAAATACTCAGGTCGATGCCATATTCATTGACTTCAGAAAGGTGTTCGATAAAGTATATCATAAGAAATTAATTGTAAAGTTAGGACAATATGGTATCAATCCGAAAGTTGTCAGTTGGGTGAGAGATTTCCTCTCGAATAGAGAACAGGTAGTTGTCATCGATTGGAAATACTCGTCCCTCATTAAAGCCGCGTCGGGTGTTCCTCAGGGAAGTGTATTGGGCCCTCTACTGTTCTTAATTTATGTGAATGATATCCGCTCGGTAGTTCGTAGTAAAATTGGACTTTATGCCGATGATACCGTTCTATATAAAGAAATATAAAACCAGGAGGACCATCAGTCGCTGCGTGAAGACCTAAGAGTCATTTCAGCGTGGTGCAAAGAATGGCAAATTGAAATTAATTACACTAAATGTGCAACAGTTACGTTATGGAAAAGTAAGAACATAGAAGTAGGTTTCGAGTATAAAATAGATGGAATAAATATTCAAGCAGCCGAGTATGTAAAATATTTAGGAGTAACCATTTATCGAGATCTTTCGTGGGGCATGTACATTCGTCGAGTTATAGGCGCGGTCAACAAGAAACTGGCTTTCATAGGTAGAATAGTACGGAACACTACAGAAAAAGTACGTGAAACATGTCACTTATCATTGATTAGACCACAAGTGGAATACGCCTCATGCATATAGGATCCATACGAGAAGGGACATATAATTCAATGAGAAAGAGTTCAGCGCAGAACAGCCAGATTCGTAAAACAAAAGTACGAACATAAGGAAAGCGTCACCACATTATTGAAGGATTTGAGCTGGGTACCACTGAAGGATCGTAGATTGAACTCAAGGTTGCGGCTTCTGGAGAAATATAGATCGCAATGTCTAAAATACGAGGTTGTAGGAGTAATTGAGGCACCAACTTATATAGGTAGAAACGACCGTGACGATAAGATACGTGAGATCGATTGCAGGTCGGAGGGTTATCTAAGCTCGTTCTTTCCGAGGACAATACGAGATCACAATAGAAATTTTCAAACTGCGATAGACAATCTTTAGATAGGTTTTGGTGCATTGCACCCCCTGCCACCCACCAATTGGGTGAATTGCATGGTAACATGTAGATGTAGATCTAGTCTTCTTTCCTACCTCCTTAATCTTAGTACACCTATGCTTTCGGTAATCAAACGTTCAACTTTTCTTCCACCTCCCTGCTCTTCGAACTCAGATGTATTCAATCAACCTTTTATCTCCTCTTTCTGTTCTCCCCTTAACTCCATTTATTTTCCTTTATTTATTTATTAATAATTTTTTCCTCTTACAATTTGTTGATTTATACTTAGTAGGCGCTTCGCTTGTGAACCTCGTGCCCCGCTCCGCGAGGAAAATTCGCCCGCTGGCCATGTTGAGTCCCTCCTTTAGCTGTGGTAGAGATCCAGACTCGTTTTTATAGTGGTATCCCCTTTAGGCATTAATCTAATGTTTATTTCAATTACTTAACGTAAGTAATAACGAGCTCACAACACTTGATTTTAAGACAGCGAGCGGCCTGCGTTCCGCAAAAAACGCTCATTGTCTGCCATACTATCGCAGTAGCAAAAATCCGCAAAGAACCTTTATTGTAGGAAATTTTATTTTCTACGCGTTTAGTTATGTACAGTTTTGCCGTATATTTTACCGTTTCCGAGTTATTCGCGATAGGCCAGTCGTGGGTCGTGCTCTGGCGGCCATTTTGGCGCCAAAACGGCCGACGCGTACACGTCAGACCTGCCAACTTTTGATATGGTAGTTAGGTTGCCCTAACAGACAAATGTGCCAAGTTTAAAAACTTTATGAATTATTTCCCCTAACCGTCAAAAAAGTGGGTAATTTGACTGGACTATTAGTAATCATGTTTCTAATCGCATTCACTTCTCTGTCAATTAAAGGTTTTCTTCTTTCACATTATAATGGGGAGGATGGGTTTCAGAACTCTATATGACTACAGTTACCCATTTAGCACTTGATCTAACCTGGAGAAGTGGTAAGTTTATTTAAGGCCCATATCCAAGAAATACATTACTCTGATTTGTATTTGGATACAACGACAAAAAAAGATAAGCGAAGAATGAACAACAAAAAAGAACCACAACGAATAATCGACAATGAAGAACGAACCACTAAGAACAAATTAAGAACCATAAAGTCGAACTAACAATAACAATGACAATTGAAGAACGAACAAAAAATAAGTCAAACGTCAAGAAAATGCGAAGGACCGTTTAGCAACAAAGTATCACAAATTGAATACTAAATCCACCGCTTCCCTTTCTCCTTCCCCTCTCCCGGTATTTCCCCTTTGTTACACCTATTCCCCACCCCCTCCATTTCCCCGCCTGCTAATTCTGCGCGCGCCTCCAAGCTACCACCTCTCCTCAACGCCACGATCAGATCCAGCCCATCCTTTTCGCATCGGGAATAGCAAAATATAGGTATATGAGGATTCATATTATTATGCTATAACTAGGGTATGGATTTTTCGGGTTTTACCCGATTTTTACCTTCCGATTGCTTTTTTAAAATTTCGGGTAAAAACCAGAAAAAACCCGAAATCATTAGTTTTCTTTAAACAAATGTTTTTAGATATGGTCACAGAATTTCTATTGTGGTGATTGTAGGCACCTCAGCACTTGAGTACCGTCCGAGATGTTCGTGATCAGTCTGTTTATTCTCTTATTTTATTATTATTTATTCGTATGCTTACTTTGTAACACAATCTTTATCTCTTTGGTTCGCTTGCACCACAAATAGTCAAGGTCGCACCATAGCTAGTCGCTTTTAGATCTTCGATAGGACAAGGAAAAAAGAGCCTAAGTGTCTGTTAGTTGAAAACACTACGAAAGAAAAATTATTTCACTAATATCTGGTGTGTTTTCAATAGAAGTTGAACAGGAAGCAAGATAGTTGTGCAGTCTGCGAGGTGTTCCTCTCCACCTGGAGGCGTTTAACACAAGATATCGCACTCTCAACCTACTTAAGGTATAGTCAAAAGTTTTTACTGTGATAAAACTTTTAAAATTTAAAAAAATATTTTTATTTTAAAATAATTTTATCCAAATTACAAAATATAAAAACCCGAAAATTACCCAAGACAACTTTTTTTAAAACCTCAAAAAATCTGTAAGTTATTTATAGCAGATTTTAACCCGAATGAAAAGGAAAATAAGAAAACCCGATATTTACTCTCCGAATGAAATTTTTTTATACCCGAAAAATCCATACCCTGGCTATAACTTTCCACTATAAAATGTCCTTTTGTGCTGTATGTGAAATATATGTTTAAATAAATCAATAAAAAATAAATAAAAGGCCTCGTATCAATAAATAAATTGAATTCAAAATAATTTATGTTAGTAAAATAAAAATGACTCAACCATAAAATTCAATATTTTATTATCAATTTCACCATATTCTCCACCATTATATACTTATTTTCCTTTATGTTATTTTGGATGTCGTATCAGTTAATTATTATACAAATATTGAAATATCTCTTTAAAATTGAAGGAAATGCCTGAAATATTTATTTCACTATTCAATTCGCCATTTATAATCGCACTAAGACTTTTTAAGGCTATAAATGAAAATTCCAAGCCAAACCTTAGTATTCCGCGTTGGGCAGAATTTACTGTACTACCGATGAATTTTGCATGAGATGCAAGTCCTAGGTAACCATTAATATTTACGAAAATGCAGCTTCATTTATACTTAGTTAAAAATAATAATACCAATATATATTTATGATATTCTTATGTTTTATAAAAACTATGAACACATGGCCCATTATTATAGTCAAGAGTCATTAATGATTTTTATTTAAAGGAGTAAAATGTTTTGTGTTATTCCAATAAAAAAAAACAAGAAAAATAATGGGCAATATAGTACATGGAGCCGTAGAACAGTTGAAATAAGAACGTCAGATGAAAATTAGACATCGATATTGACAGGTAATTGATAATGAATTCTGAGAAGATTAAATCACCTTTGAGTCGAGTTTCATGCCAGATAAAATGCGAATATGTTTCCTTATGTTATACGGAATCCTTCATTTAGTCATATATGAGAGGCGGGCTCAGGAATCATTTTTATGAATTTAAAATATAGATTTAGAATTATATTTAAGGAATGGCTCATTTTAAGAAAAATAAAGATGTACTAACTAATCCTAACAGGAACACCAAGCAAGGATTTATAAACATTTATTTAGAAATGGGAAAATCTATATTTATTCCGTAAGTCGTGCAGCATTATTGCGTTCAGTAACACAAAGAAAATAAGAGCGAAGTCAGATGGCGATATTGGCGATGGTGATGAGTATGAAAAAGAGATTGGAAACGTGTAGTCCATGTCGCAGAACACAGTTTCCAAATACGTTCTTTGAGATTTCACAATGTTCCCAATATTTATCACTCAGATGAGTATTTAACGAGAAGCAAATGAGGTACGTGTAAAGTACATGTTGATCTTCATGTAAAGTACTCGTAATTATTGTTCGATTTTAACTAAAATTGAAATCGGCCCACCAATTATAGCAAAATTCCTCCATACCAAATGCCATCAAAATACGTCCAGCGGATCCCGAGTTGAAACAAAGGAACATTGTAAAACTACATGTAGGTCTTCATTTTAAGTTGTCGTAATTATTGTCCGATTTTAACCAAAATTGGAATCGGTCGACCAATTTTATCAAAACTCTCCGATACCAAATTTCATTAAAACACGTCCAGCGGTTCCCGAGTTTTAACATGCGGACGGACGGATGAACGGACGGGCAGACGGATGGACGGACGGAAACGACCTCCTCTATATGTGTACACTTCGTACAAATAACGCATAATAAACTAAACTGAAAATAAATTTAAAATGGCTCCCAATGAAGAATTCAAGGGAGAGGCATATCAGATTTTATTTATACAAGAAATCTTTATTTACGGTTATGAAAAAAAAATATAAGAAGAATTTAGCAGATATACGGCTTTAATACCTAACTGAGAAATAAAATTCAATCAAAAAACGTTCATATGAAAGACAAAAATAAGAGCGCGGAGAGGGAATGATTTTTAGGCCACGAGACAGAAGCTGTCAAGATTCAACAAGTGGGAGAAGATGCGAGGTGAAAAGTGGAGAGAGAGACGGAGAGAGAGGGTGGGAGAGATAGGGGAGGGAGAGAGGATGGAGAAGGGAGGAAGAGAATGAGGGGAGGGAGAGGGGAAGAAAGGTGGGAGAGTGCAGGGAGAAGGGAGGGTGAGAAGGAGTGGAAAGAGGGGAGGGAAGGGAGAGAAAGAGGAGAGCAGAGGACTGAAGGGAGAAGAGGGGAGGGAGAGGAGGGAAAGAGGGGTGGGGGATGAGTTAAGGGAGAGAAGTAAGGCAGGGAGAGGAGTGGAAGGAGAGAACGGGTAACCATTGAGGGAGGAGTTATTCGGAGAAATCACTTTCCTGCAGAAAGAGGGCGAAGATAATGGGGTGGAGGTGGGAAGTTTCTCTGGGACACCAGTTCCCAGAAGGGGGACGAACGATGAGGAGACGGGAGAGGAAGCTCCTCGGGGATAACTCCTAATGCTAAATTGACGAGAGATCGGAGTAGGGCGAGGGGAAAATTTCTCGTTGGCGCATGGTGTGTAGGGAGGAATTTCGCTTGCTTGGAAAGTTTTCCGTACTCAACCGCTTCAGTGAAGGAAGTAACCGTGCGTGAGATTCCTTAGCAGTATTAATATCGGTCGTTCTTCTCGATTCTAACTTTCTCCTCTCGAGACTCCCTTAGTATCGCCGATAACTCAGAATATCGTACAGAAATTCTGCAGAATCTAGAGATACTGCCTTCAAAACTAGGATGACTGAATTAGTATTTCTCCTTCAATTTTACCAAGGCGAAAATTCTAGAAACCACAGCGAGAGGCGATGCGAAGTGCTTCTTTTATCACCATGAGTGTTTCCTTGTCCTTCAGTCCCACCGGCCGTTACGGCGCCCGTCTCCTTTGCCCCTTTTCGGCGGTCGTTCGCACTTTTTAGGAACGGTTCACATCGATCGGAGAGCATCGCTCCGCTGATTGAATTTTTCTCAATTCTCTGCAAATTCCCGAGGGCATTCTCGCAGAAAGCGTCCCAAAGGGGTGTCTTGGGGAAAAGGGTCTCGTGGGGGTTGCGGGGGAAGTGGTGTCGTAGGAGTTGGGGTGTAATGGGGAAGGCAGTGTCGTGTGAGAGGTGCTGTCGTGGGGAAAGGGGTATCGAGGGGGAAGAGGTGTCTTGGGGGAAGGGGTGTAGCGGTGAAAGGGATGTCGAGGGGGAGGTAGTGTCGTAGAAGAAGAGGTGTCGCGGGGAAAGGGATGTCGAGGGGTGTAGTGGGAGAAGGGATGTCGTGGGGGAGGTGGTGTCGTCAGGGGCGCGCCTAGTCGGGATGCAGTGTGTGCAATGCACCCAGGCGCCCACTTGACGGGGCGTCTTCCCAATAAGGTATTTGTATCTATATATTGTTGCAATTCGAGTTGTGCATTCTGTTGGGGAATGTTTCCTCCTTGGTCAGAGTGAAAAGGGAAAGTGGGAGATACTAAAATGACACGAAATTTTCCACGCAAAATTTTTCCGATCCCTTGCGAGACGCGGTCGCTTGGATCAAGGACGCTAGAACTCGTATCAGTAGCGACCGAAAATGGGTTCACCGTAGGAGTTGCCAGGAGCCGGGGGCGCTATTCTGTTAATTGCTATCCCGACCCTAGCGAGGAGCTCCAGCTAAGGCGGCAATGCTTTTGTAAAGTACCATCAGGGCCGGCCCGAGGTAGGGGCGAGTCGGGCGGCTGCCCGGGGCGTCAAAGTATTTGGGGCATTAAATCAATCATCTATGTATATCTTACTTGCAAGTGAATACATTTTGGAAACAAATTAACATCACGGGATAGGCGAAAATCTACATGGAATTCCTATTTCCTTTCATTATCAATTCTTTTACAAAGCAATGGATAAATGAGCAAGTTCTACTAAAAAATTCAAAAATTGACAGACGGGAGCGCTGGAGCACTTTCTCGCCCGGGGCGTCAAAATACCTTGGTCTGCCCTTGAGTATCATGGACCTTTACCATGGAAGAAGTAAAATAAACCCTTTCGCTGGAAGAATACCAGATGTCTGCCATTTTTGCCTACTTTCCAGAATAAAAATAGGCTTATAATTTTGTCGTGTCTGTCGGTCCATTTGTCTGTCTGCCCGTCCTCCCTATTAACTTTTAATTAATAGACCGATTTTTATGAAACTAGGTGGAAATCTCTTGCTACATGGGCCGAGCTCCCGAGGATAGTTTTTGTCGCGAAGATTGAAGTCCCGGGTTCGATTCCAGGAACTATCCTTCCCATTTGATTTACATGGGAAATCTAAAATCCATCGTGCAGGGTAAATTTCTCTTGCACATTAAAATATCTTAGAATTATAATATCGGAGCGAGTTTTGTGATATTCTCTGAGGAAAGAAATGAAGTTTCTAATTTCCATCGTGAATTTTGTTTATCGATTGTATTTCTAATAATTTTGCGTAAATACTGGCGACTTTGCAGTTTTTATCACTCATTACCAGAGTGTTGGAACAGCAAAAACTATTGTTGGACTCAGATTCGGTATATTCTAACTAGATGAAATAGCCCGTTTAAAACGGGCTTTGTAATCAAACAAACAGCTGAGATATTGATTGTCTTATGGAAGATTGAAATCACCCTCTGGAGACGAACCCGGGGCCTTTTTTTGAAATATTTTATGTCATTCGCTATTGGTACGTGATCGTAGCAATCCTACCAAATTTAATTGCGTGGATAAGTATTAAATTTATGGCACTTTCTATTCTTCGTCCTTTTCTCTCTTCCTCTCTCCGATCCTCCTCCTTCCCCTTCTTCCTCCCTCTCTCCTCTCTCTTTCTCTGGAAAAATACATTTCCTAGTCTCATCACGCCCTAATAAGGAACATTATCTATCTATCTCTCCCTTTTCATTGTCTCCCTCCTCTGTCCCTTGGACTCAGATTCGGTATATTCTAATATGTACACGCGTTATTTTTGCCGCATAAATACGCGTGATCAATATAATATTCCGTTCGAATGTATTTGTAGTATTTTATAGCGCTAAATTATGAAATTTTAGAGCTACACATCCGCGATGACTTTAAAGCTATTAAAGCCAATATAAGTATTAAATAAATGATTAAATATAAAGTAGAAATCATAATTTCTGTTTGGATCATCTTGTTTAATTCTACCTCTTACCGAATCTTGAAAATCCCAAATCTGTTTTAAATTGGAAGTGTAAATTCTCCAGTAATCTAAAATAAAAGTTTCCATGTTTCGATATCGTGCGTAATGAAAATGAGGCGAAGTGTTCTGTTTGTGACTGTTACGTTTCTGTTGGGATCCTTTGATTTGGAGCGTCACATTCAAAGTGAAAAACAGAAAAATGGTACGAATTTTGTCTTCGTGTGGAAAAGTGACATCCTTCTGTATCCAAAAAAAATTCGTTCAATATAAAAGAACGAACCGCTGAGGGAACCATAGCTTTTCACACGGTGAAACATCACCAGTCTTTCAAATCTATGGACTGCACTGCGTCTGTTAAAAGAATTATTTTAAGACTCGGAAACTGCTCTCAGCACAACATGCGCAAGAACGAAAACTGAAGCAATAGTGAATAAAGTGATCGCTCCACATACTATCGATTTGATTTTGAAGACAATGAGTGAAATATCTTGTTTCGGAGTTGCAACGGATGCCAGCAATCATGGCCCACTTAAGATCTTCCCAATCCTTGTGCAGTATTTTGATTGGAAAGAGGGTGGAATGCAAACAAAAGTGCTTAAATTAACTGCTACTCCCGATGAAACCTCGAAGACCATATCAGAGTATGTGTTGATGACTCTGGAGAGATTTGGTTTATCTTTGAAGTGTGTTTCCTTTACAGGTGACAATAAAAACGTAAATTTTGGAGGGGTGAATAGAAGGAAGGGAAATAATGTTTTCTCATGCCTTAGGGAGATGCTTAATAGGAAAATTGCTGGTATCGGGTGTCCTGCTCATATTCTCCACAACTGTATTCAACATGGTGCAGATGTGTTAAAAATTGATGTGGAATCTCTCGTTTTCAAGGTATTTAATTATTTTTCTGTATATACTGTTCGAACTGAGGCATTGAAAGAAATCTGTGAATTCATAGAAATTAACTATCAACCACTGTTATCTTCAACTATGACCAGATGGCTTAGTTTAGCACCAGCTTTAGAAACACTATTGAAGTTGTTTCCTGCTATAAACAGTATTTCCTGTCCCTTAATCGACCGTCAATACTGATAATAACCTTTTTAAAAGTAAAATTTCTGAACTGTACCTTCATTTCTTTGTTTCCAAAACAAAACTGAGGCCGTAGAAAGAGAAAATAACTGTTTTAGAAATTTTTGCTTTGCTTAAAACAACATTAGTATCTTTAAAAATAAGTATTCGGGAAAATTTTTTGCCATTATGTCAGGGAAATTATTGAAACGTTACAGGCAAAAGGTATGGGTGACGAATGTCGGAGTTTTGTTGAAGAAACGCAGAACATAATGCAAACACACAAAGGGTCTTTTCTCTAATAACTGATCAGTGAGCCCCGGAAAGAAATATACTGTCCGTGAAAGCAATAAAGGGAATTATTATGATCCAGTGTAATATGAAAAACTTTTCTTGTAAAGATTTTCATTCTTACCTTCTTAAGAATGAAGATCTTCTTAAAAAGATAATTTCTTCTGAGAAGTATATTAGTGAATAAAATTCATTCTCATTACACTATATAAGCATTTTGAGTATTTTTGTTATTTTTATTGGTTCCTTGGTGAATTAATTTGTTGCTCCTTCACCTTTCTTACTGCCCATTTTCCTTGGAAGGGAATGTCCGGCTTTTTACTCCTTTGTTCTCCATTCTTTCCGCGTATGTCCTCCATTCTACCTTTGGGCATCTGGTGACCCTAGGCAAGTGGAGTGAGGGACTCATGAACTCACCCACTGTGCACCCAAAATGTTCTTTTGATCGCGGTAGACCTATAGTTTTATTTTTTGTCTTCTTAACCCTCTTAGTCTTACAATTTTATTTATTATTATTATTATTATTATTATTATTATTTATTCATTTTATTTTATTATTAAACTAGAGTTTTATTAATGTCAAACACCGAAACACAAAATTAATATAACATGATATTATGTGAATTTCGCCATATGTCGTCTTTCGGGGATCGTATGTAGATGTACCGAATTCAAATTCCATAACAATTTCTCCAAATAATAATCAAATTATTGACATCTACTTCTTCATTGGATTTTTAAATATCTTAAAATGAAAATACGAAGTCGGGACTTTGACGTAGGAATGCATAAATAATTGAAGTTTTGTTTCCTTATAGTCGAAATAAATATCGCATCTTGTAAACTGACAAAATAACCCAAAAATATTGGTATATTTGATTGTTCAATAAGGTAAGGGGACAGAGTATTGACTTTTAATCAAATGTGCGGCGTTTTATAAGTTTCGTTCAAGCAGATATTATATTATATGTTTATCTTTATGCAATGAATTATTTTAATCAGTTCCTTCTGGGAAACATCGACAGAAATCCATCAGCTTGTCTGCACTCTCTATCGATGAAAAAAGTCTTGTGTGTTCATACCACAAAACTTCGCCAGCAGGGGGGCGCCACAGAGATATCTTGCACCCGGGCGCCAGACACCCTAGGCGCGGCCCTGGGTGTCGTGTGGGAGGTAGTAGTGTGGAGAAGGGGTGTCGTAGAGAACAGGAGGTTGTGGGGGATGGGCGGTAGTGGGGGAGATGGTGTCGTTGGAGAAGGGTTGTCGTGAGGTGGTGTTGTGTGAGAGGTGATGTCGTGGGGAAAGGGTTTTTCATAGCGGTTAGCGATAAGTACGATAGCAGTGAGATTCCGATAAGTGACGAGGATATCGATTGTTTGGTGCCGCATAGGTAAAGAAGGCTCCAAAAAGGTGTTCTTATGCTCGTTTTCCAGGTCACCTAACGCTGGCGTAGAACGTATTTTAAATCTAGAGAAGCAAATATCAAAGCTTAGGCTGATTAATCAAGATGGAATCATTATAGTCGGTGGAGTCTTTAATTTACTTTCAATTGATTGGGAAAACCTGTTTCGAATCTAGAGGTAAAGAACGCGAATCCTTTGAGGCATTAATCGAAATATTCTGCGAGCACTCTCACCTTCAAATATTCCGAAAGCCAACGCGATCGGGAAACATATTAGATTTATAAGCAACTAATGTCCCAGAAAGAATAAACAAAGTCACCATTGAAGATGGAATAAGTGATCATTTGGCCGTATATGCAGAGTGTAAGTTAAAAATCGAGAGGCACCCTAAGCCTCAAAAATATTTTAATGTATGTGTAGGATCTCTACGAAAAGGGACTCCCTAACGAGATAGAAAAGGTGCAACGCAGGGCAGCTAGATTTGTAAAGAGAAATTACGATAGTAAACAAAGCGTAAAATCATTAATGGAAAATCTGAAATGGACATCGTTAAAGGAACCTAGGCTGCAGGCTAGATTTAAACTGCTGGGAAAATATATGTCGGAGGGACTAACGAATGAGGTAGTAGGTCTTATCAGAAGCCCGAAGTATCTCGGAAGACAGGACGGCGAGGATAAAATTCGCAAGATCGATTGTAGGACGGAGCGATATAGAGGATCGGTTTTTCCTAGGACGATAAGAGAACATAATAGGAAACGACAACGTAGGAAAACTAGGGAAATTTGGTGCACCGCACCCTCTGCCATCTACCACAAAGGTGACTTGCAGGGTATCATGTAGATGTAGACGATATTTACTAGGTGCAGTTTGTTCTCACATCGCCCGGTACTGTGTTGATGTGGAGTACAAGTAGCCTAACCCTAACCTAACAAGTAATAATAAGTTCGCCTCAGGGTACGAAGGGGAGATGGAGTGAAGGGGAACGAATTCCATTACGAAAAAATAATATTGTATGCACGCGCATTCTAGAAGAAAATTCACCGCGTGAAGCATTGTGAATACTTGGTTTCGCGATCCTACAAAATAGTATCACCGATCGTTCTTTTGAAATACCAGCTTATTGCCTAACTGATAACTTGATAAATGAAATACGTATTCGGTAAACAGTTTACAATCAACGATGTTAGAAGATTAAGTATTCATGATATCATTTGCCCAAAAACGAGTGTTCTATGACAGGGGTCTCCGAAAATTTTTACAAGTAGGCCACTTGGCCTATAAATTTTATGTTCGTGGGCCAGAGTATTAACATGAAAAACTTTTTGAAAATATAGGCGCATAATATGGCACAATGTAGGCTATTTTTGTATTAAAAGTTAGTTCAGTGAATTCGGTAAATTACGATTTTTTCGGGAAAATTTTCTACATGCCCAATCGAACATATTTTTCTTCACCGAATATGATTCGAAATCAGGCATAGTTGAGATAATGATGAAGTATATTAAATGAGACCTGTGATACTGTCCTTTGTCAGCTACAATTTTATCAATTTGGGGTTCAAGTATTGTATTGCTGATCATTAGAAATCATTGCAAATGTTCATCTGATAAACAAGATCGGTATTTTGGTTTAACTAATTTCATTCTGGAAAAAGTCTTTTTACAATTGTTGGTAGTATCAACGATGGAAATCATACTTCGTGCGAAGCTGCGAATTCTAAAATTTTTTTCAGGAGGACATTTATAGAAATCTATCACATTCCCGTGTTTAAATTTATTTACTGGATGACTATCAAATCCATTTGTAATTGTGGCAACTTCTCCAGGTCACAATTGGATTTTCTAAGAATCGTATTCCCTCAGCATGCTCATCAAAGTCCTTGAAACGGTGATCTCCGAGGCGAATCTTTTGGAAACGGTGACTTGCTTTCATGTTGAATGGTTTCGCAACAAGGAAAAAGAAAGAAACCGTTTCTTGAGATCTGATTCTCAAGAAAGAGGAGTTTTTGTCGGAAAGACTTTAATTCAGAATACAGATTACAAAATGTGAGATATTTCCCCTTTTAGTCTCAGATTAAAATCGTTTATGTGTTTATTTAAATCAGCTAGAAAATTCGGTATCCATAACCGTATCCATTCTCTCAGAAAGTTGGGCTAGAGGTCGCTTTTTCTCAGTTTAAGCCATTTTCCCAAAAAGCACATTTTCAACATTTTGGACCACGATTTCTCAAAAGCCATTATGGATAAAAATCTTAAATCTAACACATGTATTCAGCAAACATGTAGAAATGGAGTAGACTACAGATTTTGAAATATTTAAATTGGTTCTTTTGCAATTCAATTATAATGTACGAAGTTTTATGAATTTTCCCATATACTATATTTAATTGCAAACAGAATAAGCAGTAATCATACAATTTTAATGAAAATAAAAGAGGCCATTTGTGTATTCATATAATTTGCAAAACTCTATTACTTCTTTGTTTCAGGCTATTCGTTACATCACAATCATGGCCCGAAGGCGACGACGCCGAATCAGATACGCCATCTTGAAACGGTCATTTTTAAGGAAGAATCAACAATACAACATATTTTTTGCAAGGAATGGTTTATAAAATGTATGTCATAAACATAATTTAGAGAAGCGGTCTTCAAACTGGGGTACGCGTACCCCTGAGGGTACGCGGAGACCTTCTAAGGGGTACGCGAGTATGGATAATTTTAAGGGAATCAATTTCCAGATCCTAAATATGTACTCTTTCCAAAAATTGATAGGCCTGAGAATGCGCATCTTTGCCTTTTGAACTTCTTGTGAGAATAGAAAGAGGGAGGAAAGAAAGTAAAAGGTGCAGCCGGGAAAATAGTTGCCACCGAAATATTCTCCGTCGCCCACCCGCTGACATGGGTTCGTCAGCTCCCTTCAAGTACCTTCCCTGGGTTCACGCAACTAGAAACTTGTCACCCTTCCTCTTCCCACATTCCCAAGGCAAGGAAGAATTACAACCAAGGCCCTTCTTCCCGCAGTCCCCTTATGAGCTTTTCCCACCCTCTGTCTCTCAACACCTCCTCTCTTTTTCGTGCCCTCGATAATGAGCAACTTCCAATACTTGCATAGCTGTCAATACTGATGATATGAAACTTATATTGGCCGAGTTATATAAATTTCAGGGAAATATTTATTATGGATTAATTATGGCAATTGTTATGCGTATGATAGGATGCTGCAGTTTTTATTGACTTAATCGTGGAAAGTATTCTTCGCAATACCACGGGTGAAAAATTATTATTGTTTGTTTTATGAGGGAATACATGAAATAAATTTACTATTTACACCAAATGCACACATATGATTCTTTTATATTATAGGAATTTATAAAATTTCCCGCGTAGTTGGTATCGAAGTCAATGTTTGAGGCGTGCAAGCTGATATTTCATTCGAAGTCGCCATACTTTACAAACTACACGGTAAAATCAGGGATTGTCGTACAGTTTGTCATGATTTGCCAGATTTGATTATAATGTTAAATAATAAACGTCATATGTTTTAGTTGCAGTATATATAGGGCTTGTGAAAAGAGATAGTTGAAGTGGTCAGTTTCTGCCCAGAAATCTTCCTGACTGAGGGAGAGGAGATGGAAGAGAAAATGTTCCTCGTTTTAGAAAAAAGGGGATGGTGAAGGAGCAAAGAGGAGATGATTTAAGAAGGAGCTCGCATTACGAGAGAAAAGAACAAAAGTGTAAAGGGCGAGGGTTAAGCTCGAAAAGAGCACGGCACTGGGTGAAGGACACGAAACAAATTAATTACCATTCATTATTGCAGAGTGATTTGTCGTTCTTAAAGGCATCCTCACCATATGGGTTTCAGGCGTTTAACTTCACCCGTTATGTCTACAGAGACATACTCTCCGTTATTCTACTGCAAGATTTTCGTCGGATTGGTTGTGTGTGTCAGAAGGCTTCTTGGTGTGAAGTTGTCTGTGAAAAGTATCTTTATCTTCTCGAGACCTGTATACATAATTATTTTCATAAGTTTCTCCGAGGCTGTGATCGCAGCAATTATTTTCAGCTATTCTCAATATTCATCCTTAGGAGGTGTCATTAGCTTGAAAGAAAAGCATCTTCGAACAGCCGAAGCGGTACAGGTTAGTGAAGCTTATTCTTTTAAATGTAACTGGAATGTTTTCCAGGACTAGCAAATTTTTCATGATACACCGAATAAAAGCCGCAGATAAAAATTTAAGTGAATTTTTCAGATTTGGTGTGAGTTATTGAAAATAAAGCAGTTAAAATTATATTTTATCTAATCAAATCAAGAATTATTTATTCTAATTACAGTAAATTATTATCTTATTTCATCTTATAAAATATTTAATATTTTCTACCTCCTATTAACAAAAAATATAATTATGTGCTAGCTATCGGACCGATTAGTTTCTAGCAGTACCTATATACTTTTTTCCTCCATTGGAAAATTTTTATCATAATGCCTAACGAAATTAATAGGGTCATTTCTGATTTATTATATATGATTCTGATTTAATCATTTCCAAAAACAGAACACCAGAGTTCGATACACAAACACACACACATTTAACAAAGGAATACTCCTCGCCTGATAACTTATAATTTTATCTACACTTTACATTGCATTTTTACAAATTAAGTAATGAGAAACGGCATATTGATTTATTATCTTGTTTTTATTACTTATCATAAAAACGAATAAATTAATTATATTAGATCTCCTTCGTTTTAATTTTGACTTGACTGCTTTTAGTAATCTATCTTACAAGATTTATTGCTCAGTGGTTTTTATAATATTCCTCGAAAATATTAATCTAAATATTGGGATGTATTTCTTGAACATATAAAATAAATTATTCACTAATAAAATATACGTTGTTACTGAACTACATAAAATAAAAATTCTTTTTCGGCTAGTTTCAATGTAGAAATTTGTTTGATACAATTTTTACCTCATCTGAAGAATTCAATAGTATTTTAATATTATTAAAACTTTTATAGTAAAAATTCACTTTTTGGTATAATTTTTTAATTATGTGTATTTCATACAAATTTGATTTCAGTTTCGAATTGCAGTTGTTGCTTTCTGGTCAGAAGGAATCGGCGTTGTATACGACTAAATTTTTGAAAACTCGTCAGCCCATGGATAAATTTCTAGAGGAATCGGGATTTTGAAGAAAACAGAGATGCGAATCCCTTTGGAAGCAATAAGGTGGCAGTTTCAGTTTCTCGGGAAACAGACTCAAGCTGTGATTTAAATATAATGCAGATTTTTCAAACAAATAAAGTTCAAAGGGCTACCAAAGTTGAGTTTAAAGAAAAACACCGATACTACGACCAATCCTACATAAAATATGGATTTGTTTCCAATAACAGTGATCCTCCTTTACCACTGTATGTTCTTTGTCCCCAAACATTGTGAAACCATCTCTCTTGCAACAACATTTATTTACAAAACATCCAGGCTCTAAAAATAAAACTGTTAATTATTTTATGAAGAAAGCTGAGGATATTAGTAAAAATGTAAATAAGCTTCACATTTTCACGCAGTCATCAAAGTTGGCTTTGGAAACCTCATACGAATTAGCATTGCTCACTGCGAAAGTTAGGAAATCGTACACGACTGTAGAAAAGGTGTTAGATGCCACATTACTGCTATTAAATCGATTCCCTATTCAGACACCATTGTACTTCGTAGAGTACATGAAATGGCAGAAGACGTTCTCCGGCAGATTGATGAATCCACGGACGTTTCCAATCATTCCCGGTTAATAATTTATGTCCGCTATTACAGCGAAGAAAACGGCATTACTGATGAGGTTATGACATGCAAAGACTTGCCTAGGAATGCAACTGGTGAAGAGATTTTCAAAACTTTAGATACTTTTATTCGAGTTGACTCAGTCTTCCTTTGGAAATGGTGCATATGTATCTCTACGGATGGGGCCGCTGCAATGACTGGGCACAAGAGCGGCCTTATTGCTCGTATCCGCGCTTCAAACCCTAAATTAATTTGGAAACACTGTTTTATTCATAAGCAAGCTTTGGTTGCAAAAAAGTTGATTCCTGATTTGCACGGAGCATTGGATGTTGCCATTAAAATGGTAAATTTTATTAAGTCTAGGGCGTTAAACTCGCGTCTTTTTAAAGTGATGTGTGAGGAAATGGGATCAACTCATACCCAACTATTGTTGCATTCAGAAAGTGAGATGGTTGTCACGGGGACGCGTATTAACACGTTTATTTGAATTGAAAAATGAAGTCAGACTTTTTCTGACAGAAAGTAAGTTTGGTTTGAAAACGAGGACTGGATTTGCCAATTAGGTTATATGGCGGACATTTTCCATAAATTGAATGAGTTAAATCTACAGCTCCAAGGTTTTGACAAAAATATATTTAAGACACGTGATAAGATAAAAGCGTTTTATCAAAAAATATTATATTGGCCAAGTTGTATGGAAATTAACAATATTTCGATTTTCCCATCCCTTTCTGAGTATATTGGGTTAAACAAGGGGCCTCTAAGTGAAAGAGTATCAGGTATAATTAACAGTCATTTGATAAATCTTGGTAAAGCCTTTTTGGTATACTTTCCATGAATTGAGAAAGGGAATGGCTTAGATGACTGGCTAAAAAATCCTTTTGCAAATCAGGTTGTTTCCAATTCTTTGCTTTCAACGAAATTGAAGGAGGACCTAATCGAGTTTTCAGCTGACAGGTCATTAAAAATAATTTTTGATGGTAGACCACTATGTGACTTTTGGCATATAACCCGGGAGGAGTTCAAAGAATTGGCTGGCATTGCTGTAACAAAACTCCTTCCATTCCCATTTACCTATTTATGTGAACAAGGTTTCTCAGCACTTACATCAATAAAAACGAGAAATAGAAATAGAATTGATGCTGAACCGTGTCTCATTATAGCAATAAGTAATATTCATTCACGGATACATGAACTAATTGAAAAACAGCCCTATCCATCTCATTAAGAAATACATTGCCAATAAAATTTTACTTTGTATGATTAATAATTGTTTAATAAAATTTGTAACATATTTATATTGTTGTGCTCAATTGTGTACTAATAATAATTGTAATGATAACTCAATCCAAAAGAAAACTTCAAAATTAGGGTCTTATGGTCACATAAAATAAAAAAATTAAAAATTTTCAATTTATGTACATGTTTTTTAGAGATATATGATCAGTAAAACACATTCAAGCATGGAAATATATTACTTTAGGATAAAATTTTTTGGGGAAAGATGAATGGAAGTACGAGTTGAAGGAGAAAAAAGAACGTGTAAAATTTCCGACTGTTAAAGAGATTGTTCTTGTACTTCTTAAATGGATGATGGTGCGTGTCAAATCGCTATGGTATTTAGATTCCAGTGCATACATTTAAAAGAGTGATGTAAGAGTTTCCTTTAAAAATATCAATATTTATAATACGCCGAAAATTATATCCTTTGCAACTATTTAAACTTATGACGAAAAATATTAGATTACTTAAAAAGGTGTGAGAGGGTACATAGGTCTTCAAAATTCTTTTAGGGGGTACGCGAGCAAAAAGTTTTTAAGACCACTGCTTTAGAGCATATGGATTGGATTTTTCATTGCCCATGTACAGCTTGTCAAAAATAGGCATTATTTTCGTGAGTTAACTCATATATACCCTCTTAAGAACATATCAATTTTTACTCGAAGATCAAAAAATCTCGGCAGTATCCTACCCCAACTTAACCATCAAACTGTAGAGTGATACGGAGCATCGGAGTGCTCTGATTCAAACTCTTCTAAGAAAGTACGAAATAGCGATGACGCAGCCCAGGGGTACGGATAAAATTTACCGTAGAAACAACCGAGTCCATGACGCAAGAAGTATCCAACGATTTCTCACAGAACGCCTGATGATGGATTATGCAGCGAAGAACCTACAGTTTCAGCCACAGCACAGATTCAGTAGAAGCGTATACATAACGCATTAACAATTTTTTTCGTTTTTGTTGGGTATGTATTTCGTTACAGTTATTTTGAAAATTTTCTTAACGGTTTTCCTTACGTTATTCAAAAATCATTTCATTATTCCGTTACGTTACGCATAACGTTTTCCAACACTGCTAGATTGTTATATCTAGTAAAAATGGCAAAGACGCATTACAGGCTCGAGGTCCACATTTAATGTGGTCGCGGGCCACATGTAGCATACGGGTCATAGTTTGGAGAGTCCTGTTCGAGGACAATCAATGAGAAAGTGCTATCTCGGTTACGAGGGAAGTTTAGAACCTACTATGCAATTGATACTGTAAAAAATTATAATGGAGAGGATGGTGCAGACGTTAAAGTGAATTTCCCTGCTGAATTTTCTAATAGTTTGAATACAGAAGGTCTTCCGCCATATTTGCTGTACTTGAAAATTGGATCAATTGTTATGTTTTTGCGCAATTCGTCAACATCAAAAAGGTTTTGTAATGGAACTCGCATGATAGTTCGTGAATTCAAACCAAATGTGAATAAGGTGCAGATAATTACTGGTTCTATTGCCGGAATCATAGACATCCACACACGCATAACTCGAGACACGTTAATTCCATTCCTTTCAATATGAACTGCAGCCGATTCCCAATTGAACAATCATATGCCATTAAACTAAATGAATTCTAAAGCCAAACCAAAATGGTATTTATTTTCATGATCCTTGCTTTACAAATGGATAATTATATGCAGGATATTCAAGAATTAAAAACAAAAGTTATTTAAAAATTCAAATAATAGCAGGTCCTAAGCAAATAACTATGAAATACGAAAATGAAACAGGCCCCTAGGATAAATTTATTGAAATGAAATCACGTTTTATATGCGCTATAAAGTAAAAAAATAAATCTAAATTTCACATAAGTTAATGTTTCAGAAAGTGAGTTTTTGTGAATATATAATTTGTCTAGCGTAATGTTTAAAAATAAATATTCATTAATATTTCTCTGCCACACAACTTTTTTATTCCCAAACAGTTGTAAATTTCAGAAATCTTCAATTCTGTAAATATTATATTACGTTTTTGTTTATATAATAGTTGATTTCATTATTTTTAATTATATTTTAACCCAATACGTAATTCATACATAGCAGTCACTTTTTGACGGAAAATTGCGCTAGTTTGGAATTAACACCAAGTTATATTAAACCGTGTTGTGTGTTGTTAGGTCTTTTAAACTAATGCATAATTTAACAGCACCAAACCTAATCCGATTTTTTTATGGTTATTAATTTCCACGAGCACCACCTACAGCTCTGGTTTGATTCCATTATCGTAATAAGTAATATCTGCAATATTCTTCATTTTATGGTGTTCATTTTCTCTTTCAGGGCGTCTGTTAGCCGAAACCTTCTTTTCTCTCTTTTGCCTTCGAGTTGTTTTTCCTATGAATTCAATGGTCGATAATACTTATCCATTGAATTCTATTTTCTTGGAATATAAATCTTGAGTGCCAATCGTAATTCCTCTCTGCGGACATTTAATCAGTAGCTCGGATACGGCTCATTGTCTTTGGATACCAAGAAAGTTTAAAGAAATTTTTTCTCTCTTTACATTGAATATACTCCCAAACTATTTTATTAATATAACTATTGTAGTCAATGGCGAATCATTGGGCAGAAAACAATGGTGGAAGAGAGGACCTCCTCTGGAGAAATTTATAAATAAAACTGCCGTTCTTGCTATTTATCTTCATAAAGAGACGTTTTTAACATGATATAGTGTCTCTTCTCTCGGTACTCGGAACATGACATCCGGCCTCTACATAGGAAACTATTGGTTTTTTATGAACAATTATTTATATCCATCTCCTGAGTGATTTCTTCAATCTGCAAAGCTTCAACGGAAAAAAACAGGTATTAATGACGCGAACACAAAGTCGTTTAGTTCAGAAAGCATCTACAGCCAAAGAAATTTGGGAGAGACTTATCTAACATAATGTAGCCTTTCTGAATCAAGAAAGAATAGAGAAAAAGGATGGTAATGTCGATATCAAAGACTTTTTCAGGGAAGTAGAAGAATAATGCGGCGACTGAGAAAAAGGATGGGAATACAAGAAGATATATATCTCGAGATAATAGAGAGATGGAGAGTACGTACTTTTGTGTATGGACATATAAGCAGGGAAAGGGGAGGGGTAAGATGGGAAAAGTTTTTGCCAAGAGAGTAAAGAAAGATGAAAGAGGAAGTGCAGAAACCGGGGTATGGGAGGGAGGAAACGGAAGGGTATAAAAGTGAGAGGGAGGGTAAAGGGGTTGTGGAGGTGAGAAGAAGGGTATAAGGGATTGGTTGTAGGCGCGAGAGGAGTGGTTTAGTGGTGAGATGTAGAGGTAAGAGGATGGGGTGTAGGGGTGAGAGGTAGGTAGATAGATAGATATCCGTCTTTATTTATTTATTTATATACAATCGGCTTACAGCACGAGGCCCATTACAGCCGATCGATTAACAATATTTAACAATAACAATAACAAAAACATTCACAAACAACCATGACCAAGGCGGGACTCGAAATCGCGACCCTAGCATTGGGAGCCAGACGCGCTAGCCAACCCTCTATCAAGGCAGCCTGTTCTTCCATCTAACCCATTGGTGGATGGGTGTAATAATAATAATAATAATAATCATTGATGGCGATATTTAGACAAACATGTCCATTCCTACATATAACCCTAACATGACAAACAAACATCCATGTCGTAGGTGGAATTCGACTCCGCGGCCTTAGTATGCGTTGGCAGAAAATCTAACCACCCGTTTACCAAGGCCGAGGTGTAAGGGTGAGCGGATGGTTTAGGGGTGAGGGGAGTGGTGTATCTCGTAAGTCGATTCTGACCGGCAAGGCGGCGGCTGAATATATTACAATGATTGATGACCTTCTATCCATGTGTTTTGACCTCGACCCCGTTGTAGAGAGAAGTCTAAAGTTTAATTGATTGCTTGAAAGTGCAGATGTCCCTTACTGGGCGATTAAGCGGAATTTGAGAGGGAAGACAAGTCAATCGACGATCGCTTCCTTCTTCGCTCCTGTTCAATCTCCTATTCCTCTTACTCCTGCTATTAGTCCATAGCCCTGCAAATCTCACTGAGAAATTTAGGAAATTGAATTCGAGGTCTATGACCCACCAGACTCAAACCGTAAATTATTATAATCTCCCTCCTTCCAAGCCCGCCATAAAATATCACCAGCGTCACTATTCTTGGTAAGTGCACAAAATATTTAAATTTTATCATTTTGCTACACTGTATATTACTCTATTATGTCATTGCTGTACATTATTATACTTCAAACTTTATGTGCATTTCGTTTAACAGAGGAAAATATTACCGAAAACTGGTTAAAAGTTTAGGATTGTAGGTTTAAGCAGCGAATAGCGTTGCTAGATGCTTCCGGGAGAGGCTGCTTAGAGCGCATTTTTGACTCGGCGTTTCGCCCACGTTCCAGTGGGCGTCTTCGGGAGTGAAGTGATAGGAAGATCAATACAATGCAGGATAAAGGAGCATAAGAGGGTATTCGAGAGCAAACAATGAAAAGCATCAGCCATTGCAGAACACGTCACATCCGGATCCGGCCACAAGATTGATTTCGACAACACCAAAATTTTAGCGAGAAAGTATTTCTATTTCCCGCGCTTAATCCGCAAAGCCATAGAAATCGCGAAGCGTCCGTTGAATTACAACTGAGACGACGGTTACCATCTCAGCCACACATGGAAGAGATTCCTTTCACCAAACAACGCGTCAACAAACTCAGTGGACCCAATGGCTAGAGGCGATAGGATGAACGATGACGCCAACGGCCGAAATGTGAAAGACTACCTGTATATAAGGGCCGTGACAAGACAGAGAATCACCTCACTCCTGAAGACGCCCACTGCAACTTGGGCGAAACATCAAGTTAAAAATGCTCTCTGGTTAAAATTTTTTATATGATTTTAAAACTGTTCAATTCCATGTCCCTCTCATTTACATTATATCTTAAACCTGTTCAGCGCGGATCTGCCATACGCAATGTGCTCCACGAACGCATAACTGCATATGGCGCCTATGATAATGATTTAGTAAACGCCTTATTTGTGTACATTATTTTTTCCTGCATATTATATATAATATTAGCATTTTGTTATATGTAACTATAATACTTGAGTATTAAATTATTACTAACTTATGAGAATATAAACTTTTGGCATGTCTTGAGGGTAGGATTGTCGCCTTTTGCAGGCGACGTCAATTGCAAATGCCACCTTCGGCATACCCTAGTTACGACCCTGGCTCATTATTCCGATGAACTTTCAGTTACTAAGACATCGCTCATTCATGCTAATTAATAATTAGCATTTCTTTTGTAAGGTTGACAATGATCCTTGGGTTGCTAGAAATCCGCTATATAGAATTAATGCTTAGATAAAGTCAGCATCTTGAACAAAATGGTGTTTTGACTTTCCTATATTACAAGCAAGCTCGACGTTAGTAAATATTTCACGTTACACTTTCGCTGGCTTATTTTACGCATTACTTTTGAGATGAAAACAATTTTAATAGTGGCACAATTGCAATTTTTCCAGCCGTTTTTTAGGAAAACACACAAGTCACAAAACTACAATCTTGAGTCAACGTCGACAAGTTTCGACCGTAAATGCTACCGTGTTCGTAATTTAATCTAGCACTGCGAAATACCGATCAAATTTAATTTATTTATTTATTAAATCCTACAGTTGTATTTCAAAAATGTATATCCAGGAGTTAATTGGTTTCTTATCCAATAATGAAAGTGCTTTACGCTCATTCGATAAATATTTCACAAAATGAATCCAACAAAATAATATAGGGCATTGATAAGAACAATACGATTAGATTGAGAGGAAACTTAAGATACCTATCTGTGGAGTTATGTCATCCGCTTCGAGTATATTTATTACGAGAGTGTGTAATTGATGCTGAGCGATAAAGCTTTCATGGGATGGACACGTCAATACACTCTCGAGAAATTGATGAAGAAGGGGGACCTCCCTTATCCCCACTCCCGCACCTCTTTCACCAATAAATATCCCCCCTCCCTCAACACTTAATTCTCCCCTCTCTCCCTCCCTTCTTCCTCCCTCCCTCTACACCTACTTCTCCTCTATCTCTCTCTCACTTTCTCCTCCCTCACTAAACACATTATTCTCCCTTTTCTCTCTTCCATCTCCTCCCTCTCTCAACACTTTATTCTCCCCTATCTCTCTCTCCCCTCTCCTCCACCCTCCCTCTACACCTACTTCTCCCCTCTCTCTCTTCCCTCTCCTCTTCCCTCCCTCAACACTTTATTCTCTCCTCTCTCTCTTGCCCTTCCTCCTCCCTCCCTAAACACTTAATCTCCCCTCTTCCTACCTTCTTCTCCCTTTCTTAACTCTTTATTCTCCCCTATCTCTCTTCCCCTCTACTTCTCCCTCCCTCTAGACCTGCTTCTCCTCTCTCTCCTCCTCCCTCCCTCAACTCTTAATTCTCCCCTTTCTCTCTCCCCTCTCCTCCTTCTTCCCTCAACACTTTATTCTCCCCTCTCTCTCTAAATGTAAGAAGGGACTATATAGTATCAATTTCGCCCGTAATAAAGTCGTTTGTCTGTCTGTCTGTCTCTCTCTCCCCCTTCCTCCACCCTCACTAAACACTTTATTCTCCCCCTCTCTCTCCCCTTTTCCTCCCTCCCTTAACAATTACTTCTCCCCTTTTTTGTCTATTTTTTTCCACTAACTCCATTCGCTCCCTTGCTCTCTTTTTTATCTTTATAGGAAATTTTTTACAGCTGTGAGGCATTCCTTCGAGCAGTGACATTCGCCCTCAATCTCTATCATTCCTTCGCTCCACACGCGCACTCACATATCCTGTGTCGTTATAACACGGCCACATTCTCTCTCTCTCTCTCTCCAATCTCTTCTCTTTTCTTATTCTCTCATATTTCCTTCTATTACCTACATTTTCCGCGTCATCATCAGTAAGTAAATTATTTTTCAAAATTCATTTATATGTAGGCTGCACACTTTTGCTTAAGTAATGACTAAAACTTACGCATTATAAACTATATTATCCTAATTCAGCGATCATTAACTTTATGTCGCAGTCTCTTTTATGTCTGTTCTTAAGAAATTGCAAAAAACTTAAAAATATTATAATAAGTGGGTTTAGCCATGTCGTCTGTCTGTCGGTCTGTTCGCGGTTCTAGAGCCCAAACGCGTAAATAAAATCGAATGATATCTCGATTTATGCAATATATCATTTTTTGCACTCTTTTTGATAAAAATGATATTGCACAAAAATAAAGGGTAGTTTATTCTTGGCAATTTTTAGAAAAATTTTATTTACTCAAGAATGGCGCCAGAGAATTTGATTAAAATCAATACAATTGTAGAGTAGAGTAAAGTCACAAATAATATTCCGCAATCCATATATCTCTAAAAATCACTATATGGCATCCAGTGACATTACAATGTATGCTACGCTACCTTATGACGTCACGCCTCCTCCGCGATCCACTCAAAATCTTACTACATCCTAGACGGCTAACTAAATCGAATCATATCTCATATTTGTGGATAATATCATTCATTATAGATACTATGAAGAGATGAACGATATTGCGCAACAATTACGGGTACTTTATTCTTGGATATTTTGAAACCAAATTCGATTTACTCAAAAATGGCTATAAGGATTTTGATTAAAATCCATCCAATCGTACAGCCTTATGTCACAAATAATACTAACTAAGCCATATGTCTCAAAAATTATTATATATCGTCCAGTGGCATTAATATATACGCTAAACTACGACAGCAGGGAAAACTGCTAAAAGAGGTTTAAGACATCCTGACCAAAAAGTGATGATCATCAAGCTATGGCATTGAATTGCCAAGCACAGAGTTAATTTAGGGCCAAAGAGTGTAGTTAACCAAACGTATACACGTATATGAGAAAGTTTGTGCTATGTATATTGCGCCGTTTATTTGGAAATATTGTGCCTGCTACGTTTTATAACATATAGTAACTTCAGAAAATTCATTTCAGAATTATTGCGATAAGGTTGAAATGAGGATATAAATTATTACATTCACGCGCAACCCTTCAAAACTCGATCGTCGCTTACACTAGGATCATGAACCCCTGCACTAATTCCATTTCCACTCCGCCAGAGACGGATTCTTGAATCATCGTCCACAAACTAACACCTCACCCACTCTAAAGCGGTGGTGCATGCGCGTCTGAATTCGGCGCGTGGAAAGAGTCGTCGCAGCGAGAGACGACAATCGCGCCCACGGGTCGTCTCCGTAAGCAATCGACGTACACAGCGCATTCTGGCGATCACGGAGAGGAAGTCGAGCCAACGAGGGGTTTCTTAGCGAAAACAGAGATAGAGCGACAAAGTTCTATTATATATAAGGAATACAGTACAACTTCGTTAGCACAAACTTCAATGGACTTGAAATTTCACGATTTGTATAATCGAGTTTGTTATAACGTTACTTATGGACGAGCACTTTGTATTAACCGAGTTTGCGTTATCGAGATTAAACTGTAATTATGTACTCCTAAATCTGAACCAATGCGCTGGAGTAAGTAGGTATTCTCCATGACTCTCCGAAAAAACGATTTAAAGAGTAGTTTTTGAGCGAAGCGCCAGATTTTCTCTTCAAAGCGACGTAAGAATGCGGAGAGTAGGAAATGGAAAGTCGCCGAAGGTATTCCTATAGCTCGTATCCCTTCAATTTCTCTTTCTCCATCTCTCGCTCCAGTTCGCTTACTCCATGGCGCCTCTTCCATCTCTCTCTCTCTTTCTCCTTCTCTCTCTATTCTTTAATATTCCCTTCTCTCTCTCAATCAACAGATCCAGACGAGTCGTTGGAACCATTTCCACTTTCACTTTTTGCTACACTCCATCTCTCTTCCTCGACCACCCCATCACTCTCTCTCTCTCTCTCCCTCTCTCTCGCATTAAAACGCTCTCCGACGGTTACGACCCTAACTCACCCCTCGCCTCCTCCTCTCCCACCCCTTCAACTTCTCGCTACTCTCCACCCCCTAACTCACCTCCTCCTCATCCATAGCATCTACTGGAGGAATATTCAAACAAAAACCAAAAATTAGATGGACTGATATACCATAAATAAAAAATTGAATTTTCAAAATTTATTGCAATATAGGAAAATTCTTAAAATATTTGAAGTTCCACTATAATTCATTATGACGGCATTAATTTCTCTTAAAAGCATTACAATGTCTTTAATTTCCATTAAGAGCATTAAAGGTCTCTTTAAAAGCAATAATGTCATTGCCATGGTTTTTATACATTTCCATTGTTGAAGAGAGTAAAAATTCACATTTTTTTCGATTTACGCTAATTCGGTACGTATTTGACTACTGCCTTAAAAGATTAAAAACTCCTTTCTTTCAGCTAAACAACTATTTTTTTCCCGAATTCGTATATTAATTTTAAGTAATTTTAAAATTCATTTTTAGAAAGCCTAGCACTGAATCCCATGCTTTTCTTATAGGGTATTGAAAAGGAACATTGGGGTTAACAAGACCCCTTAAATATTAACTTTTTTGTAATTTTCAATTTTTCTAGCGGGTTATCATTTAAAATAAGAATATATCCGAAATTTCAGTCCTGTAGCATTTAAAGGGGCAGAGATATAAAGCGAGAGAGATTTGAAAGAAACATAACAGAGTAAGTTAAATAAAAGTGTGTAAAAAAGTTCAAAAGTAATGGTTGCATGAATATGAAACTACTGTCCGCGTCAAAAAGACGTGCATCTCAACTTTGACGCGCGATCATTTGCGCTACGTTTATTGGAAAGAATATACAAAAATACCATAGGAAAGCTTATTTTATGCTTAATAAGGTTTGATTTTTAAATATTTTTAGAAAGAAAACGTAAAATTTTACGGCGAGTTAAACACAGAAACTACCCGTAAAACCAGCTACGCAGCCAACTTTCGCGAAAGTAATCATATATAATAATTCATAAACGAATAACTACTAAACAAAATCTTTTGAAATTTAAAACAGTGATGAACTAAGATATAGTAGAGGCAATGCAATAATTTTCTAAGCTCTATGTTAATTACAATGGTTTTAATTGGGTTTCAACTTTAAAAAGAAACTCGTCAGTGGGGAAAAATGATAGAGGAATTCTGAAAACACTGTTGTAAAGAGAAACATAAAGAAAAATGTTTGTAGGAATTAGATTGTGTTTTAACGTTTTTGTTTTTGTTTAATTAATTTTAATCTACACACAGTACTGTATATGTTGCTTTCTGGGCGCTTTGCGATGTTGCCAAATGTCTCCTTTCTCTCCCTCGCTGGTAGGCGGTCTCTCACCTTTGTCATGGCCCGCACAAAAACCCCCTGATCTCCTCTTAAGTTTCGTCCTCACTGATTTCGTCGCTGCTGGAATCCTCATCGAGGTTGATAATTAAGGGTCCCACGATATTCTTTAGCACTTGGTCCTTGGCGGCGTAGATGTCCTCCACCTTGATAGTGTGCTTCACAGCGTTTTCCCACGCGCTTCGGGATGTTACGCAGTGCCTCCTTGCACAGTTGCAGGACGTCTTTGATTTTGGGCGTTTTGTTGCGCTTCGCGACGTAATTTTTACGTTAATCACAAAAGGCTCACTTTCTAACTTATTTTCTTGATCACTACTAATATTTTCTATTCGTTGTAAAGCTTTTCGCTTTCTTCGAGGCATAGCGAAAACACGAGGCACCAACTGGACTGAGATGAGACACTAAATGAACTAAGAAAACAAAACTCTAGACAAAACAAGTACCTTCTTTATTGCTCATTATATGAGTCATTAGAAACCTCCAATGAGGCTAGATAGAGAGAGAAAGAGATAGGAGTTTAAATCCCGCACACCAGATTGGTGTGGCAACGTCGCTACCTACATCAGCATAGGAAATGAAGCGCCTTATGGCTACAAAGAAAAATATCTATATAAATTTATTAAAAGTCTTTATTAAAAATTTGGTCCCTACAAAATATTTTCTTTGTGTCTCTCTTTACAACAGTGTTTTCAGAATTCCTCTATCATTTTTCCCCACTGACGAGTTTCTTTTTAAAGTTGAAACCCAATTAAAACCATTGTAATTAACATAGAGCTTAGAAAATTATTGCATTGCCTCTACTATATCTTAGTTCATCACTGTTTTAAATTTCAAAAGATTTTGTTTAGTAGTTATTCGTTTATGATTTATTATATATGATTACTTTCGCGAAAGTTGGCTGCGTAGCTGGTTTTACGGGTAGTTTCTGTGTTTAACTCGCCGTAAAATTTTACATTTTCTTTCTAAAAATATTTAAAAATCAAACCTTATTAAGCATAAAATAAGCTTTCCTATGGTATTTTTGTATATTCTTTCAATAAACGTAGCGCAAATGATCGCGCGTCAAAGTTGAGATGCACGTCTTTTTGACGCGGACAAGTGAACGACCTTCCTCTCCTATTCTTTTTCCCTCCCCTATCCCTTCTCCCCTAATCGATCAAATTAAATACTCTGACCAAATGAATTATATATAATCTAGGGAGATGCACGTTGAATTTCAACGGGAAAATTTTTAATGAAATTTCGTGAATAGATAAGACGCGAAGCTATTGCCTAAATCAATGGCACCCAATTACGCGGAACCGGAAACAATGCAAATCACTAAGAACGCATCAAATTCTCTCGTTAAAAACTGATTTGTTGATCGATTCGACGCGCATTCAAAAACTCGATGGTAGGAAAAAAACTTTCGTTTTTTTCTCGTTCATTGTTATAAGTATCGAACTCATACGATGATTCGAAGCGATTTTAATATGCGAATGATTAATGTTCTGCATTCAAATGTATTCCTTCACGCATATAAGTCAACGAATGTTGTTTATATTGGTTGCTACGAAAATCATTTTGCTCTCCTTCCATCTCTCTCTCTCCCCTATTAAAAACATTAAAAACACGCTGGCAACCATAAGGAATGAAATGAAAATAGGATTTCGAGGTTTAACCATGTAATTGGATGGCAAGGCAATATCCCGTTAAGATGCCAAGATTTCCCAAAAATATGTGAATTAAACGTTAAACATGAGAAATTTCGAACTGTAGGTGGGAAAAGATGAACAGAATAAGAAATTTTATAGTTTTTTCCTTAAAATGAGCTAGATCCGAAGGTAAATTCTTTCTAATTATGATCTCAAAAAGAATACAAGCCTGCAAGTCAAAAAGTCTATTTTTACGTGTTATCATGTGGGAAATAGAAATGCCTACTTTGGAGTCGAATCTAGTAATGTTTCAAGATTTCTTTTCGTCATCATCTTAAAAATGTAAATAGATCATTTCTGACAAATATCAAAAGTGTATCTCGTTCCATTATCGAGTTATTTGTATTTTTATAGCGTGACAGAGGGAGCTACAAAGGGATAAAGGGACAGAAATAGGCTTTTATAGATTTTAGATTATTAAAAACCGAAAAAGATGAACAAAATAAGAAATATTATAACTTTTTCTTTAAAATTGTTTAAATCGAAGGCCTTAAGTTAACTCGATTTAATTTAGATATCAAAAAGAATAAAAGCCTGCACGTCGAAATGTCGATGCTTACGTGTTATTTTAGGGGAAGTGGAAATGTCTTCTTTGGAGTCAAACCCAGGACTTTTTTCGAAATTTTTCGTCATCACCTTAAATATGTAAATCGAGCATTCCTGCCAAATTTAAATATATCTCGATCCTTTGTTGAGTTATTTGCATTTCTATAGCGTGAGAGAGGGAGCCACAAAGGGACAGAAGGCTCTGAGAGATTTTAGATTGTTTTTAAAACTCTTTCGTACATTTTCTACCCTCAATTTTTACTTTGAGAGAATTGCAATATAGGACATATTAGTAGTTAGTGTCTTCCCCCACATCGTCAACATCAAGGAAAGATCGGTTGCGCAGGACAAACTGCGTCTGAATATTCAATCTGCTAACAATTTGTCGCAAATAATGTATCACATGTCATTGGGATTTATTAAAGACTTTTGTATTTACGTTGTATCAATAATTAATATCATGTTTATATGGAAAATGTTGTATTAAATATTAAAAATGCGAAATAATTCTTAATTTTGGGTTCCCGGGATATCTGAAAATCCAATTCCCATTTCCCGGAAAAAATATCGCCAGGAACACAAAATTCTAGTCAAAACGAAAGGGCGGGAAGAGTATTTATTGCTAATTTTATATTAAGATCACTTGTGGCGTTGGATATTTATATTCAACACCTCTCTTCTCCTCCTCCGGCGCTGTCAGGCTATCTACAATTTTATGTTCCTAATATTACTATTCGTATTAAATTAAATAAAAAAGTTTACGCCATACAACTTAAACAATAATGTACTAAAAATTAACAAATATGTAATAAATTGGTCTTTTATTCTTTCATAGATTCCCAGTGTGTAAAAGAGAGGAAATTTCTATAGGAACAATCTGTGAAATATGTATATTTCCGACATAGTGTTAATTGAATGACTTCTCTTTTAATGCATAAAATCCAATATGGAGACACTGAAAAAATAACTTCTTTGGAAAAATACAGAAGTTAATATTTTTGCATCTCTTACATCTTAACTGCCGCATATATAATGGCAACATTACATCTGGCAACGATGAGGCAGCGCCGCGTTCCAGATCAATAATCATCAACAATACGCAAATATATGCAACCATTCAGTCTGCAGGCTCGTGCGAGGTCACTACAGTCTTATTGTTCTAGTGCCGTGGTGTTCACTGAACGGTATACAAGTTAACGTATCGAAGAATGGCACATAATGCGGGTTATTCATTCGATGAATTAACAGACATGATATTGTTCTACGGAGAAGTAGAGCGTAACAGTGCAGCCGCAGCACGTCTTTATGCTGAAAGGTATCCACAACAGCGGCATCCAAATCGCAGGACATTCATTTCCCTGGAACGTCGTCTGAAAGAAATAGGTCACATACGGCCCAGTATGAGAAACGCTGGTAGACCACGAAGTCGCAGGAGCGCCGATGTGGAAGATGATATTCTGCATTCCATTGAACGGTCCCCTGGTACTAGTACCAGGTGGTTGGCTTTTCGTCACCAGAGGTCACAGACAACAGTGCGGAGGGTGTTACATGATCAGTTGTTTTATCCGTTCCATATACAGCCTGTTCAAGCTCTGCAACCGCTGCTGGATTCTGAGCGTCGAAGTGCATTCTGCGAATGGATACTGAGGCAGGTTGCAGCAGATCCAACCTTTCTGAGCCGAGTGTTGGTGATAGATGAAGCATGCTTCACACGGAATGGGATTTTGAACAGCCGTAATCAGCACACATGGGCTGAGGAAAATCCACATTCATCGCATGAAACACGATTGCAGCAGCAATTCTCAATAAATGTTTGGGCGGGAATAATTGACGGTCTCCTCTTAGGTCCTTATGAGCTACCATATCGACTATCAGGGCCCTCCTATTTACAGTTTCTATCGGAAGAATTACCGAAATTACTGGACGACGTACCATTGGCACCGCGGCAGACAATGTGGGTATTGAATGATGGGGCTCCTGTCAAGCCGCATTTGGACGGGCATTACCCAGGTCAATGGATAGGACAAAACGGTCCAGTTGCGTGGCCCCCGAGATCACCCAATCTCACTCCTGCAGATTTCTACTTGTGGGGCAATCTAAAGAGCATCGTGTACGCCCGCCGATGTAATACGCGGGAAGAGCTGTGGAATGCCCTAGAAGCGGATGTGACGGCAATACGCAACATGCCTGACGTCTTAAAGTGGATCAGAAATACTTGGCGTAAGAGGGATCAGTTGTCTTGAATGTAATGGTTACCACTTTGAACATCTTCTGTTGGTAACCGACTAGAAGACGTTCTGTTCACAAGAGTTAAACTTTTGTTTCACAACTACCTTGTTTGCGTTCTTTTGTTTCCATTTGCCTTATATCGTTGCCAGAGGTAATGTTGCCATATCTCGCTAACGAAGCGGTTGCGACCATATATTTATTTGACAATTTTTGCTTTTTTTATGTGTAGAACACGATGCTACTATTTAAGGTATATAATTAAGAATCATCCTGTATACATATATATATATATATATATATATATATATATATATATATATATATATATATATATATATATATAGCTAGAGAAAATTGGATAAAAGAATGATGTGATGAAATATAAAAAATGGAGAAGTAAGGACAGTACGATATGATGTACGCTAGGGCACTGGAATTACACGATAAGGAATCTAATGGAATTCGTGGTACAGAAATTAAGAATACGGATGGGAAGATAGTCTCAGAAACGAAGGATGTAGCACAGGTATGGGAAGCATACATTAAGGAACTATACAGCAAGTGGACAGGATCCGCAAAAATAGAACTGGAAGATGAGGAAAACATTGAAGAAGACAACTTAGGACCAAGTGTTAAGGAGAGTGAAGTAGAAAAGGCAATAGAAGAACTAAAGAAAGGGAAAGCCACAGGAACCGATAGAACACCGGCTGAAGTACTTAAAGTCATGAGATCAGAAGGACTAAAAGCAATTAGGAAATTAATTAATAAGATTTACGACACGGGATAGTGGCCTCAGGATTTCCTAGAAGTAACAATGATCCCCCTAAAGAAGAAGCTAAAGGCAATGCAGTATAAAGATTACTGAACGATAAGCCTCCAGTCACACACTTCGAAGAATAACAGGGAATTGCTAATTCCAATAATTGAGACAATCATATTATGTGGAAGACAATGAATTTCATTGAGAGGACATAGAAATTCGGGATCCATATCATGTGATGATGAACCACATGAGAATGATGGTAATTTTCCGATCAATACATAGATTTTGTGCTAGATACAATGGAAATTTTAAAACAAGGTTAAAAAGCCCCGAAAAGTGCTTCTTACATTAGTCCAAGATATCAAAATGATATTATCGAAAGAGTCGAAAATTTTACAAGAGAGCAAATAGTAAAAATAAGTTAATGACGTACCGTGATTTGCGTTGCTTTCCGATGAAACCGCTGATATTACAGGCATTGAGCAACTCTCTATATGTATAAGATATTTGAAGTTCGAATATGAAGAACCAAATTTATGCGAAAAGTTTTTATATACTATATATATATATATATATACACTGTGCTAAGGACGTTATCATCACTTGGAAATAATCTTAAAAAGCTTCGTGGCCAAAGATATGATGGCGCGCCAGTTATGGATTTACGAAAAAAATCCTAATGCACTATACGTCCACTGTTCGAGTCATAGTCTCAACTTAGCTATTGGTAGTGCTTGTGATGTACGCCCGATTATGCAGTGTTTGGCTCTTTTAGGATACCGATAAAACAAGGAGCATTACTTGCGTCTATTAAAAATGTTTGCACAGTAACAAAAAAAGAAAAACTTATAAATTTGTGCGCCACTAGATGCGTTGAACATTATAAATCAGTTTCAGCGTTTTTGGAACTGCAAGATGTAGTGATTGATGCATTAGAAACAATAGTATATTGGACTAATAATATTGCCTCATCAAAATCACAGCAATTTTTATATACCATTAAAGATTTTCAAACTACCATCAGTATGGTTTGATTAAATCATGTTTTCGGTTATAGCCTTGTTCTCTGTCAATACTTACAATCGAGAGTTATAGTCTTAAATGAAGCAATACAATGATCTTATTTCAATTTGAATTAGATTAAAAATGATGCAACGGAATTTGAAAACCTTTTCTCATAATCTGTTGGAATTGCACATAAATATGATTTTTCAGTTGAAAAACCAAAGCTTTGTGGACAGCCAGGTATCGATTCTCCAGTTGTGTCACCTAAACAATACTGCAGAAATTCTTTTTTTACGATTATTAGAAAATTCTCTGATTAGCCTTAAACAAATATTTTCCAATCACAAAAATACAATGGAAAACTTTCAATATATTTCACTACTACGGAATTGGAATGACGCTAATACATCAAAAAGATGATCCAAACAGAACTTATGATGCTTACTTTCCATTTAATCGTTTATTTAATACTTATATTATCATTAAACCATTGAATACTAAGGAAATGCTGGAGAAAATGGATGAGAGACGAAAATGGAAAAAAGTTAACAGTGAAGAAGGTAGAGCCAACTATAGACGTATAAACAATGAGTTGAGACGGGTAACAGATAAAGCTAGAAAAAATAGGATAAAAGAAAAATGTGACGAAATACAACAAATGGAGAAATTATGACAGTACGATATGATGTACGCTAGGGCACTGGAATTAGAAGATAAGAAGTCTAATGGAATTCGTGGTAAAGGAATTATGAATACGGATGGGAAGATAGCCTCATAAACGAAGGATGTAGCACAGCTATGGGAAGAATACATTAAGGAATTATACAGCAAGCAGGCAGGATCGGCAAAAATAGAACTGGAAGATGAGGAAAACATTAAAGAAGATAACTTAGGATCAAGTATTATGGAGAGCGAAGTAAAAAAAGCGATAGTGGAACTAAAGAAAGGGAAAGCCACAGCCAGCGATGGAACACCGGCTGAAGTACTTAAAGTCATGGGATCAGAAGGACTAAAAGCGACCACGAAAGTAATTAATAAGATTTACGACACAAGAGAATGGCCTCGGGATTTCCTAGAAGTAACAACGATCTCTCTAAAGAAGAAGCCAAAGGCAATGCAATGTAAGGAATACAGAACAATAAGTCTTCTGTCACACACTTCGAAGATCATCACGAGGATTCTTATTAAAAGGCTGGAGAAAAAGGCAGAAGAAATTCTAGGGGAAGATCAATTCAGTTTCAGGAAAGGACGAGGAACTAGAGATGCTATAGGAGTAGTTAGAATCATATCGGAAAGGGCAATAGAGTACATTCAAAATATCTGCGTATGTTTCGTAGACTGGCAGAAGGCCTTTGATAGAGTAAATTTCGTAATGCTGATGAAGAAATTAAATGGTATAGATGTAGACCAAAAAGACAGGAGACTGAATAGAAATCTATATGTGAATCAAGTTGTAAAGGTCAGGTTGGAGAAAATCGGAGTAAATATCGGCAGAGTAAGACTGCTGCCTATCGCCGACCACATTCAATATATATGGAGCAAGTGTGATGCAAGAAGCGTTGTAAGGCACAGGAGATTTCAAAATTGGATGTAGGATTATAAGGATAGTAAAATACGCGGATGATCAAGTACTTCTAGAACGAAAGGAATGGGAACTCCAGAAAATGATAAATAGACTAGTAAGAACAGGTAGAAAATTCTGTATGGAAATAAATACAAAAAATCCAAGGTCATTCGAATATCGGGCAAAGAAGACGAGAATCTGAACATAACTATTGGGGGAAAGCCATTAGAACAAGTTTCAGAATATAAATACCTTGGAAGTATCATAACACGAGAGGCAAAATGTACGAATGAGATCAGGACTAGAATAGGAAAAGCAAAAGCGGCTTTCACAATAAAGAAGCACCTACTTACGGGGAATATAAGGGAAGATATCCGTAAGAAGTTCATAAAACGCTATGTATGGAGTATAGCTCTGTACAGGGCAGAAACATGGACGCTAAGGAAAAATGACATCAAATATTTAGAAAGCTTTGAAATGTGGATTTGGAGGAGAATGCTTAAGATAAAATGGACAGATAGGATGAAAAACGATGAAGTGCTACGAAGAGTAGAAGAGAAGCGAATGATTATACAGACTATTAGAAAGAGGAAGACAAACTGGTTTGGACCTTACCTGGGAAGAGAGAGTATGATTAAAGACTTGTTAGAAGGAAAGGGGAAAGAGGTAGGAAAAGGTTTTAGCTGATAGACGATTTAAGAGGGAAAGTGAGTTATCAAGATATGAAGAGGACAGCGGAAAATATGGGTATATGGAGAACCAGGTTTAACCTTGAATAATCACGGTCCTGTCTACGGACAGACTACCACCTATGATATATATATATATATACACACACACACACACTTTCTGTTACTCTATCTCCATCGCTGAAGAGGGGCATATGCCCGAAAAGCTTACGTGTGTTTTTTTTGTGTGCGTGTTTTCTGTCTCTTCGACGCCCCCAGCAGCCTGCCAACTTGGTAAGTGTCCGCTGGGCTTCCTTCAACACCTTGTTGCCACCCTAATTACTACCTTTTCTTTTCCTTAAGTTTATATATATATATATATAGTATATATATATATATATATATATATATATATATATATATATCGCAACAAGTTGTTGGGATAAAGAAGCTTTCTTCAACGCCTCAAATCACTCCCTTCCCCTCTCCCACCTAACACATTATGTTCACTATAGACGTCTGCTGCCTCTACATCAACATTCCTCACAACCAAGGACTATCCACCCTGAATAAATCACTGGACTCAAGACCATCTGACGCAAGACCCTCCTCCAATTTCCTAACGGTGATGGCTGAAATGATGCTCCAAAAAATGTGGGTAGGTGGAAACTCTTAAATCGGTAACTGGAAAGTGCTAAATCTAGTCGGAAGCAATGGATGCCAAAAGAACTTGTGGACATTGGTTGCACGTCATCTGCAATAGAAGACCAGGAGCATTATTATGACGGGTTTCCCGTGGTACAGAAGTGTTTTTCGTCAAATTCGCCGTAATATAATCGTTTACCTTTCCAAATTCATAGTTACAGAAAATATCTAATCTTGATGTTGCGGTAGCCCTGCTTAACCGATCCGGGTAAAATATTCTATTTTGGATATTTATTTATATGAATATTATATACTATACCGCATTTGGTTAAAATCCATGCTATCAGTTCTCTAGAAATACGTGTAAAAGAAATATTATTTTTCCTTTTAGTGTGGTGGCCCTACTCTATAGCTCCGCTTTAAACACCTCTATTTCATTATGGGATGTTGTACAAATCTTATGTACAATATTTAGTTGAAAACCCTTCAGCCAATTCCTTCCAAATCCATAATTACTGAAAGAGTTTAATTTGTAATTGTGTCACCCTTGTTTGGCTGATCCGGTCCATACATGCTATTATGGTTTTGTATATATGTGTACATTATAAATATTAAATTTGGTTTAAATTGATGTGGACAGTTCAACACAAATACGTGTAAAAAGAAATTTTATTATTCCTTGTATTGTATTGCTTCCGTTTTTTTTGTTACACACCTCCTTCATACAAAATTTCGTTGAAATTGGTTCAGCCAATTCCTTCTAAATTCGTAATTACAGAAAAGATTTATTTTGCAATTGTAGCATCCCTGCTGAATCAATCCGGTGGAAATATGTCATTTTGGCCATGTATTTTTATGAAGATTCTATTTACCAAATTTGGTTGAAATTGGTTCAGCCAATTCGTCCTTCCCTGATATATGCGTGCGGATGGACGGACGGACATCACGAAGATAATAGTGCTTTTCAGCAATAAAGAAAAGTCATAAAAGCGAGTGATGCTTGTACTATATGCATTAAGTTGGAACTAAGGTGACGAGGACGAGCCAATGAGGAAAGAGAAAAGGAGAAAATGAGGAGCGCGCTCAATTCAACACTCCGTCCTTCGGAAGGGACGTTAAGCAGTTGGCCCCCCTGGTGTTCTTCGCAAGAGCAGGCAAATGCCGGCACCGGGTTTCTCTCCTCCCTTCCTGGCTATTCATTGCACTACCTCTAATATACCCATTGTGAGTAGGATAGAGGCGAATCAAGCTGGACTCAGATATGACCTATATGCATTAAAAGGGGTTCTACGTCAATTGACCGCGGCCAATTCGTCGCCCGTCAATTCATCGCGTGACAATTTGTGGCGCGAAAATTCATCGCGTGGAAAATTCGTCGCGCGTCAATTCATCGCAAATTCAGGAATCGTTGGGGGAAAAGGATTCCGCTTTATGTATTAATATTGTTAGCCGTCATAGTCGATGCATTGCGGTGGGTGAATATTTTTCCAAGAAAATATTTTTCTGTTATTTTCAGGAATATTTGAGAGAAAAGGATTATTCTTTGTGTATTAACATTGCGAGCCTTGATGGTCCGTGTGTGGCTGGGGGTAAATATTTTTCCAACCAAATATTTTTGTTATTTTCAGGAATCGTCGAGGAAATAGGATTTCACTTTATATGTTAATACATCGAGCCGTCATGGTCGGTGTAAGGCGTGGAGTGAATATTTTTCCAACCAAATATTTTTCTGTTATTTTCAGGAATCGTTGAGGAAATAGGATTTCACTTTATGTATAAATATTGCTAGCCGCCATGGTCAATGTATGGCAGGGAGTAAATACTTTTCCAGCCAAATTTTTCTGCCCTATTAGCTAATCGGGTAAGATAATGGGATATCCTTTTCTTAATTAATCCTGCGATACAACATATTAAATGTACGGGAAGAGTTGACGGTGCGTTATAATTTTCGAATAAATTATAGAACTCCTATTCAGATTATCCACAACAATTATCCTGATAAAAATTTCGGAAAATATAACTGATGAAATAATCATATCTTATCTGATCAGGATAATAATAAAAGGCTTATTCCTTTTGTCTCTTTGTGCATGACGCTTTCTTACGTGTTATAACAAGCTTTCCGACTGTGTAGAAGATTGAGATTTGTCAGGAATGCTTTAGTCTCGCATTAAAACTCAATGACGAAAAACAATCCCGGAAAAAGTCTCTAGTTCGAATCCAGAAGCGTTCCTTTGCTGTTTAATTAGGGTATTAGAGGAAAAGAGAAAGAGAGAGAGAGACGGCTATGATTAAAAATATTCAGCGACTGTGCCTTCGCCAATATGTACATATATAAGGTGTCCCTATTTATCAAATTGGAATTTCAAATATTTGGGATTATTAATACCATTTACCTGCAGAAAACAACTTCCGCGAAATTGTTGCTTTTGTAGCAGTGTGAGTTCCTTCCTGTCCGGAAAGGGTATAGTGAGACCAGACGCATACACATGTAAGAAATATTTTGTATATTGTATCTATTCTTTGGCTTTCTTTACTAGCGAAGCAGTTGCAGCGGAACGCCTTATGGGCACAACTCATCTGTCCGTTCGTCGTGATTTTCATCTCCTGAAACGCTAGACGGATTTAAATTAAGTACGAGTGATCTTTATTAACATTTATCGCCCATCTGTGATTTGAACTGCATCCGTCAATTAAAACTTATATTTTATATATGCACTTAAATGGACTTATACTCGTATATCGTTAAATGGTATCAAATAATTTTTATTAGCTTCATGACATTTTATTAGTTGAAAAAATATTTTTAAATGACATATTTAGAAACATAAATAAACAATAAAAATTTAGTCACATGCAATCTAGAAAAAACATTTTCTCTTCTTTCCGGTGTAATACACGACTGTTTTTCACAAACAGATCAAGATATTTTTGATTTCATATCCTCTTTATGGAGCGAAAACCACACCCA
The DNA here is from genome assembly GCA_028673005.1 of Tanypteryx hageni. Taxonomy (NCBI): domain Eukaryota; kingdom Metazoa; phylum Arthropoda; class Insecta; order Odonata; family Petaluridae; genus Tanypteryx; species Tanypteryx hageni. The sequence continues at coordinate 122,158,656 of CM054112.1, forward strand.
TTTTTAAGGAAGTTAGAGCTCTTCGGTGTTTCAGGATTATTTTTTGTTGAAAATAAATCCATAGCCGCCTTTATTGAAGAATGGATGTTTACATTGCTTTTATTTCTGTCTAATACATGGGGTTCAGCTAGTTCGTAAGCTAATCGACGAAGAAAAGTTCCGCGGCGACTTCTGTTATATTTTACCTTTCAAGTACATTGGAAAACACCCTTTATGGAACCGAGAAGAGGACGGGTTGTTGAAGGACTTCCATGAGGCAAGTGCACCCAGAGAGGATGGCTATTGGGATGTGCAAAACGACCCGCCGTGCGGAAATTGCGCGCAACAGGCACCCTGCGGTGAATTCTCATTTGGAAAATTCCTTCTTTTCGGCTCCTCGGGGGAAGTCGGATGATATTATCGTAAAGATGACAAAGAGGCGTTTCATGAACGCCAATCAGTGAATGAGGACGTTGACCTTCCTATTTGGAAAAGGACGGGAGGCCCATTTGTAGAAAAGGATCTCCCGTGTCGACCTCCGAATTACGATTATCGAATGCGATCGAAAAATATGATGTAATAAACTGAGCGCTTCCTTTTGTCTCGGACCAGAGACAGAGAGATAACATGGGACTGTAGCGTGAAGGAAGCAAGGGGGAATTCCAAATAACTGAATGGTAGAGAAAACCGGCATTTTACTTACAATATTTATGCCGGCCGAAAGAAGACAGACGAAATTAATATCGGTTTTATGTTTCTGTGCGAAAGAGTTCCTAATCGGATCATAAATATAGTTTGTTGTGCAGCCTCGCGGACAATTGCAAATGCCGACGCGTACCATGTGAGGAGGGGAGATAGGACGTTTATTATCTGGGTTGTCGCCGTCTTTGTTGAGTATAGGAAATAATGATATGACATTGGCGTGTAGACATCTGTCAGAAACGTAGGCTGAGGAAAGAAAGGGATTAAATAGCTCGGTTAGTGTGGAGTAGGCTGCAGCTGACGTTAGGAGATAACAGAGCACGATATCAATGATGTTATTCGGTCTGAGTAAATTCTTTATTTGTAGTTTATGTATTATATAAATTTTCATCTTTACTTCAATTACTGAATTCATACGATGGATGACACCTAAGTAATTTTAAAATGCAAATAAAAAATACGCTGCACCCCTTCTTATGTTATTCAAATTGAAAAATGAACGCTACTGGAATCAAATCAATGATTATATTAAATCATCTTTATGCGTCACGCCAACGAAACAGTGAAAGAATGATCAAAATCAATTTTTCCGTTACCGAATTATTCGCATTAATTTCGAGCGTGACACACCAACGGACAAACAGACGGGCATACTTTTATATTATAGTAAGATAATTAATTCCGTTTTCGATTGTTAATTAAAATTCTGGCGATGAGGTGAAGAGGAGAGAGTTTATGGTGGGATGGTGGATAAGTCTCCTAAGGTTGTGCTATTGTTCTAAGTGATTATCAAAGATATTGAATTTTAATTTACGGTCATAGATGTATTGGTTATTTACATTAATCATTGAAGAAGGGGTGAAGGATTTTATGAGAGCTTTTGCCATTTTACATGTTGAATTATCTGAAAACAAAAGGGTGCTGGTTTTGTTTGCCAGATTTGCCACTTTTGGGTCTATTCTTCGTAATAAATACCTTAATTTCCGTGAGACAACAGGTAATGTAGGCGAGGAAGAAGCCTGGGGCTGCGATAGTGTACGGATAAATTTATTCCAAACAAACTGAAGCGAGATAATGCAGAACCTATTTGGTTCAACCAGGAGGTTAAGAGCTCTCTTAGGTGAGAAAGTAGACTCCACTCCCGCTTAATTTGCACATTTTCCACTGCCACAGACGAACATAGGACAACGATAAGACAAGGGAGGCGAGTTCAAGAGCTAAGATAACAATGCGTAATTATATTAATGATTTAAAAAAGAACGTTTTACATTATAATTTGAAAGAAAACCAAAAGCATTTTGGTCTTATGCCAAAGAAATCCAAGGCAGAGGCCCTACTATTGCGTCACTGAGAACGGAAGGAGGATATGTAGTTCACGATAGTGTACAGAAAGCAAACTTGTTAAATAAACATTTTCAGAGAGCTTTTACTGAAAAAAGCGATGAATGTGAGAAGCCCATTCCTATGCATCAGAGCGATTCGATGGAGGATATGATGCTCTGGTAAAAGGTATCGGGCACTAACTTCATTCAATTAAGCAAAATAAATCCCCTGGCCCCGAAGAAATATCCGCGCGAGTATGAAAAGGGTAGGTCTATGAAATCGCACCATATTTAAAAATAATATTCAATAAATCCCTTACGTAGGTCTCGTTGAAGTTAACACACTAACATACATCCATAGAAAGCTACAGGAGAATTTTCTTAACATCATTATTGTGCAAGATAATTGAGCACACTTTCTATAGCTCTGTTAAGCGCTATTTATATAGTTTTTTCGCTAATCGGATGCAAGCACGGATTCTGGAAAATCATCATGCGAAACCCATCTTTACTTTTTCGTGAACGATTTATTGCGATGTGGAGAGAAAAATACCCAGGTAGATGACGTTTTCATTGACGTCGGGAAGGCGTTTGACAATTTACTTCATCAGAAATTAGTAGAAAAGCTGGGAAAATAAGTTATTAATCCTAAAGTTGTGATTTGAATGACGAACTTCCTCTCCAATAGAGAACAGATAGTAGTTATCGATGGAAAGTCCTCCAACTCCGTTAAAGTCGCACCAGTTGTTCCCCAGGGAAGTGTCTCATCTATTCATAATATACGTCATTGATATCTGTTAGGTCGTTGGCAATAAAAGCAGATATCTCGCAGATGACACAGTCATATATAAAGAGATATATAACCAAAATAACCTTCAGTAGCTGCAGGAGAAAATATTTCCGCGTGGCGCAAAGAACGGCTTATTGAAATTATTACAGTAAATGTTTCATCGTAACTTTCTGAAAAAGTAAGATCAAAGAGACAGATTTCTAGTTTGAAATCGATGGACAGGATATACAAGCAGCTGAGTATTAAACAATATAAAATCCAGTGTTGGTCACAATATCATTTTGTCTCTTTGTCGGTCGCGCTTGATTTCTCAAAATTGAATTATATACATAAGTCCAATTGCACTTCTTTTGCTGTAATACTTCCTTTTATGATTGCCAAATCCCTGTTTAGTTTATTTTAATTGCTATGATAGGCATAAATAGCTGTAAAAATGCAAGGCACAATGATTTTCATTGAATTACGAAAAAGACCAAGAGCTTGATTGCTCAATTATGATTGTAATAATCCAAATAAATAAATTAATTTAAATTTATGAATTCTAATTATTCACACTGTAAACAAATAACTTTTACAATACATATTGCCAAACTGCAAGGAATTTTTAAATATTGAAGTTGGCGGCCATTTTCTAAAAATGTTCTCCTATCGAATATAAACAAAATAAAACTGCAACAATATAAACAAAATAGATCCATGCAAGCAAATGGTAGTGTGCGTTCTAAAGTAATTTAGTAAGTTATCCGTGATAAACAGCAATTTTCGTATATTTGCGAATAAACAAACGAGATTATAAATTCATAAAAGCAGTGATGGACACAGAAGAAACGGGAAATGATAAAGACCATGACAGTCAAGAGCCGGTACAAGATCTAAGAGAGCGAGACACCCGCCTAGAGCGCAGCACGCTTATGAGCACAACAAATGACAATTTTAACTGAAGTGTAACGTTTTATATTATAAAATATATAGTGATATACCTAGTTTAAAAATTTATTTACAGTTAAAAATTAAATTCCGTTCCTTATTAATTCGAACCCGTCATTTTTGACGGGCAATATACTAGTGAATATGTTACGGGCAAATCCAGAAATGCGGGCACATCTTGATTTTAATTTTTTCGGGATTTCCCCGGGCAATTCGCGTTGTGACCAAATCGCTTTGGGCAAACCTAGATGTGGCGGGGCTCACGTCCTATATACATCCCGAATTTGTTCCGGTTTTCAGTGTTCTGTCCCGATATCTCGAACATATTTTTCGTTAGGTATAATTACCGATTATGTTAAATGTAATGAATTACGCAGCAGTTCTCTTCATCGTCAATTCGTATCATGTCATTTGAAGATAAAACTCGATCTACCAAATACAAATTTATACAAGTAAAATTACCAATCCAACCCAACCCAACCCCGAATCAATCGGAATGGGACATTTCAGGGCGAGACAATTTGGCACCGGGGCGATTCGGCGCTGGGTCCCGGATTGGGTTAAGTGGCTGGGGGTTTGGTCTGTTCCATTTTCATCTCCCGGGCTGGGTTAATTGGTTGGGAGAGTACTATTATATTTAACGCTTTTCGTGCATTTTAATTTAAAGCTTGTTTTTAAAATACTGCCATTTCATTGAAATATTACCGTCTCAGCAGTTAGTCAACTTAGCCAAATTTATTTAACAGTTGTGCTATCTTTTTTCCCCACCATTCCCGTTCTAATCATGCTGATATTGTGGCGAGCGTAATCCTGCTGGAGCCGAACTGTCCCGTCGCCGAATCGTCCCGAGCCGAAACGGTCGCACCGAATTGTCCCGCGCCGAAGTGCCCTATGCCCGAATCTACTATACACTTGGAGATTTGCCCGGGCACACCTAGATCTGCCCTAACACTTGTGGGCGTTTCGCGATATGCCCCGGCAAACCCCGATGTTACTCTATTTCGGGATTTGTCCGGGCATATCTAGACTTGCCCAATTTCGGGGATTTGCCCGTAACATATATATAATTTCACTTGGTCAGAGTAGGTATTTGGTCGATTGTGGGCAGAGGGAAGGGGGAATGAAGAAGAATCGGAAGGGGAAGATCTTTCACTTCAGCGCCGTTTCAGATTCACGCAACCATTACTTTTTGGACTTTTTGTTTACTGACAACATTCATGGGCGTGAGAAGAAGCCATTTTTGCATTGTATTAGCGTTCCATTAAAATTGAATTAATAGAGAGAAACGCAACCTGATTCTTAATATCAAACTCCTAATAACTCAGTTAATAAATCGTATTCACTGAAATAATATTTACAAGGGAAGGTTCCCAACTCGCACTAACGGATAATTATAACTTTTCTTCCATAGAAAGTGTATGCAAAAAAACTTCAAAATTCATTAACGCTAGCTGCGGAGGGCAAAGAGGTAAAAAGTTATGGGTTCATATATATTACTTGCAGGAGATTAAAGCAAAAAGGTTTGCATTTATTGCATAACTGAAAGATTTAAACATAGTTAATGGTAATGAAAGAAATTGTCACTAAAAAAGTGGTTAATACATAATGTTTCATCACAATGTGCACAACGAATGAAGCAATAATTCTCACACATTACACATAGCACTCCAACTTTCCTTGATAAAATCCTATTTTTCATTACCATTAACTATGTTTAAATCTTTCAGTAATGCAATAAATGCAAAATTTTTTGCTTTAATCTCCTGCAAGTAATGTATATGAACCCATAACTTTTTACCTCTTTGCTCTCAGCAGCTAGCGTTAATGAATTTTTAAGTTTTTTTTGCATACACTTTCTATGGAAGAAAAGTTATAATTATCTGTTAGTGCGAGTTGGGAACCTTCCCTTGTTAGTATTTATCAGAAATTCTAATGGTATAACATGTATAACATCAAAACTAATTTTGATAACATAACACTTTGGGCTGCAATTCGGAGGAATATCTTTTTAAAATCCAACTATGAAGGCATTTCTGGAAAATCTTCACTCGACACAAAAATCAAACGAACAATTCTCGGGAATCATTAAAAAAACTTCCAGGGAATCGAGAATGAGAAATATAGAGTAAATTTCCGGGAACCGGGAATTCCCTGTCTCGAAATTCTAGTTGTTATCTATGACCGACCAGCATACTAAATTTCAGAGCCCTTCTAGAAGTGCCTTAAAATGTGACAAGGGACACTAAGGAGGTTCGTGCACAAAATTTTTATACTATAGACAGACGAGGGGCTCTGCTTCTGGCCGCAATGCGGCACAACTCCGACGACAGTCGGCTTCGCCTCATGTTGAGCTGCCCTCGACAGTCCATTCTTTATTTTAAGCTCATTCCATATGATAACATTGAAAATTTAGACATTGATAAAGTATTAAAACACAGAGTAATAATAGTTATGTATGGTTTTCATAGTTCTAAAACAGCTTCCGTCATCTGTATAAAATCAAAGGTACCAACATAAAATATTATCTAGAAAAACATTTCACATGATAACAAAAAATGAAAATACTAGAAATTACCTCGGTATATTTAGATTCTGAAAGCCTTCCAAACGAATGATGATGATGTGTTAAAAATCAGCATTTTTCACAAAAGAAGCTTGTATTTTGCATGTATGTATTGTAAACAATGCAGATAAGAGCAAATATAACAAAACATTTTGAGTATAAGCTGCTGTTCTGTCTTACAATAATGAGACTCAAATACACTGTTATCAGTTGAAATTTGGAAACAGATTTCATATCAAATCTTAGTCCAAATTTGTTTGCTTTGGGTTTCCTTACCTTTTATAATTTTGGCTCACATATTTTAATAAGTTTTGATTAGAAAACAAATTTTAATTGTAAACAAAGAAAATACAACAGAAAATACACAGATTAAGAAAGTGAACCGCCGCCAAAACTTATTCACCTTTCGCAGAAAATTTATTAAATGGTTTTAAAATATTCAGCATATTTAATCTCTAAATATGACTTGAAAACAATTGCGTATAAGCACAATTTCAATGAATTATCGGATTTACATATATTTTTGCAACCATTGTATTGTTAATTGTTGCTAAGGTATTGCTTAAAATTCAAAATAGCGTCGACGCGAGTTTATAATCCCGGAAAATCACCATGAGGACAAAAGATTTTCACGCAAGAATGAGTCAAATTTTCGATCTAAAAGCATATTTGTGGACCGATTCGACTCGTATTAAAAAATCGACGATGAAATGACGTTATTTTACGCGTTATTTGGTTCAGATTTCGATAATGTGCAACGAATATAAGTATTTTTTAAATTGTAACGAAAAAAGGTTTGCACGCTACGTTTCAGATACCGGCTCTGATATGGTTCTGCAGCGCATTAACGTAATAGAGGATAACCTCGTTGATTCTAAACTCAAAGGAACAAAAATTCATAACCTCCAATTAAACGGGTACGAATTATCCAATACATATTTAAATTTGGCGCCCTCGTTCGCTGGCGTGGATACGAATGTTGTTGTTATCGACAAACAGTTGTTGGATGGTTGAGTAAGTTAAATAAAAACTCGACGCCGGATGTCAAAAAAGCACATTTCATAAACAAATAGGTACATATATGGATAAATATAAAAAATATATAAAAATATAAAAACACTTTCGAACTGAAAATTAATGATTGTAAAGTAAAACTAAGTCATCAAGTAATATATTCATACAGTCCTTGTTTCTCTGATACATATACATTTAATTTATCCATTGCTTTAACCACACTCTCACCTACAATACATCAAAGTTCATTAGGGACTCGAGAATCGAGAAGAGCAAGCGCTGTGAAGAACTCTTTTCGTGCAGAACGTGCAGGTTCAAAGAGGTTCAACTGTTCGTCCTCTTCTCCCTCACTCCCAGAAGCTGCTGTGGAAGCAGTTGCTTCTGTATCCATCAGAAGAATATCTGTCAAACTCATACATTGTCCAGAAGTTTCTAGATTATGTTATCAACGTTGGCGAAATCTTTGAAATGCGTTAGGCCGGTAATTTCAGAACTCAGCTCAACCCAGTAGTCAAAATCTGCTGTAGTATTTACGATTTTGTCCACAATTTCCTTTTTAAAAGCACAGCTTTTGCAAAACAATTTGTAATAACAAGAGGTTCTAGAGCATTCCAGTCAAGAACTATGTTTCTCATGGCATTGAGTAAATTATATTTCTTGATCTCTGTCACAGGAATTTTCCGCTCAATCTCACGGGGATAACATCTTACCAGCAGCTTTTCATGTGACATTTTTTGGGCAGTTAAGAATTCCCAGGTCTAGGAGCTGCATATAACTCGTCGTATTAGCGGATAGAAATAGAAGACTCACATACTTTATATATAGACCCGCTTGATTGTGAGCGGTGCAGTGGTCCATTAGCAGAATAATTTTCATTTTTTGGAAAGCCATTCGTCTCTCCAGCAGCATAAGACTCTCCCGGAAGAGTTTTAGCTTCATCCAAGCAGTTTTGTTGGCTATTCCTTTGAAACATCGAGGCTTTTCGGGCTTAGTTTTAATATTTCTCTTCCATCTGTATTTCAAGCTAACAAAACGGTTTATCTTTCTTTGGATTTTTCCCGCAGTTGAATTTGTCCTCCTGCTCATAATTATCAAGAATTATCGGCTGCTATGGTTTTAACTGATGATACTTCGCCAGCCATGCACAACCCCACTACATCATGCCGCTTTTGGAAAGGCTGAAGTGATCAGGTTGAGCACTTAAAATCAAGTCCCATCCTCTCCGAGATCTACGATTGGACCTATCTCGACGGTTTCGAATTCTCAAATAACGCAGGAGATCCGGAAATAAAACTGTTGTTCAGTATTTAAGGGATCAAACAGCGGACTGTTACTTGAATTACTAATGAGATTTTACTGTCATTGTACGAGACATATCACTGTCGAACGTAGTTTCAAAATAAGCTTAGGTTGGCACTCCATTGGATCGAATATTGCATTAGAATTAAAAATTAACCGTATTTTGAAATATACATATTAAAAACCTCAGAAAAGTCTATTCTGTCGGCGGGAGAATAGCAACAACTTCGAATTATCCAATATCGAATTAACGAGGTTTTCCTGTAATAGGTGTTCTTTAGCAGCGACGCGGCTGTAGCAGAACACCTTAAGGGAACGTCTCGTCCGGCTGTCCTTCTATAGTAACTTTCATCTCTTAAACCGCTAGACGGATTTTAAATAAATAGGAGTTATCCTTATTCATCTTTTTCTGGATAATAGTATATATACATAATATATCATATATCAATCGATTTAGTTCAAACGTTAAACCCCTCCCTCGCCCTCTCCCACGTCCTCGCCCTCTCCCACCTCCACGCTCTCTCCCACCTCCTCGCCCTCTCTCTGTTATCCTCACCTCCACCCTCTCCCTCGCCCTTTCCGTCTCCCTCACCCTTGCCCTCTCTCCCCTTCTCTCCTCATCCCCGGTCTCCCTCTCCCCATTCCCGGTCTCCCTCTCCCCATCTGACTCTCTGTCTCTTCCCCTCACTTTCCAAGTCAACCCTAATACATCTCCATATGTTCTTGGTACTCGCCCATCGGCTCACGCTGTGCGTAGAGAATCACTTCTCAACCCTTGCGCCCCGGAGTTTATATGTACCTGGATTCCTTAGAAATCGTGCTTTGTGTTCGTCCTCCCTTTTCATGGGGAATTCTTCTCATTGCAACTATCCTGATGACCTTCCCACTCGTAAATTGCTCTCTTCTAAATTCAAACCATTTCCTCGAACCTTTCAGCTGGTTTATCTTAACGTACTGTCTCACTGCGCATTTTGATGAGTTACGAGCCATACTCCCTTCTAATGACGTTCATGTAATATCCCTAGCTGAAACTTGGCTTAAACCTTCCATCGCCTCTTCTACTATAGACATACCTGGTTACTGTTTTTATCGCAACGATCGCATGGGGAAAGTTGGAAGATGTGTGGGTTTTTACGCGCGAAATAATTTGCAAAGTAAAGTGATAGCTGCAATTGAGCCTCAATACTCCAGAAGACCGGAATTCCTATTCTTAGAAACCACAATAAATGCCAAGAAGCTTTTACTTGGAATAGTTTATCGACCTCTTAAAACTGCCCATCTGTCAGATCAGATGAAATCTTATCGTTCCGCTGAACCCTACTAACAACAACAAATCATCTTCAACATGGATTGACTTAGACGTTACGTCCAATTTAGAGAAATTAATAGCTCAAGGTAAATTGCCAGTCCTAGGAATTTCATCTCATTACCTTATCTATTTAGCGTACTCACTCAATTCTCTAAAATTCAAACAAACTTTTTGCGTCGCCGAGATTTAAAAGGCATAGAAGATATTGAGTAAATAAATTAAGCTTCTATTCTACCGTGGCATTCCATTGAGAAAATTTCTCAATAACTTTTCTCCTGAAAAAACTATTCGCATAACTAAACCCCGTGCTTCGTGACTTTCTGACAATATTGAAAGAATGATGGCACATCGCGATTCGGGTTTTCGCTTGTTTAAATGAACTAAAGATGAGGCTATTTACAACAGATACAGGAGCATTAGAAGCAAAACCAAACAGCACATTAGAAATGCAAAAATCAGATTCATTCACTCAATTTCTAATTCGAAAGTTTCACCTTTTGTGATTTGGAAAAAAACTTAGGAATATTGGAATCGGTAAACAAAAACACACTAATCTGCCACTAAATATTTCACTCGACTCGTTGAATACTAATTTTTTCTAATCCTCCAAATGTAATTGATTGGAGATTTAAAAGGGAAACTATTAAATCGCTTTCTGTCGCGCTGGAAAATTACCTTATTCAGACTCTATAGAGTTCATTCCAGTTTCTCAAGTCCAAGTACTTCAAGCATTTCGAAGAATTAAATCTAAAGCCCATGGCTCTGATGGCATTCCTAGTATTTTTTATCAATAAGTTTATATATGTTATACTACCAATAATAACCAATATATTTAACTGCTCCCTCTCTCAGGCTAAATTCCCAATTCAATGGAAATGTGCTCTCACCAGGCCATTATTAAAGAAATCGAATTCAATGGATATCAAAGACTTTCGCTCAATCAGATCTTTACCGATCTTATCAAAGGCCTTAGAGAAATTAGTTCATGAGTTCATAGTTTTTCTTAACGAAAATCATTTGTTGGATCCCTTTTAATCTGGTTTTCATAAATCACACAGCACCATCACCACTCTCGTAAAACTCACTGATGATATGCGTCGTTCAATGGACAAACGGTAAGTTACAATCCTAGTGTTTCTCGACTTTAGTAAAGCCTTTGATTCAATTAACAAAGATTTTCTTTAAACTTTTCTAAATCTTGAGTCCCGTAGGGGCCTCCACTTGCTTTCTTTGCTTTACCAAGTACTTGCCTCCAACAGCCCACATTATCTTGCCACTGAATTCAGAAGTATTTACACGGTTAATAACCGAAATACTAGTGGAAACCATAAACTCTTTATTCCTCATCATAAAACTGTGATATACAACAAATCCTTCACTGTATCAGCATATAAGCTATGGAATGAACTTCCACAAGTAATATAAAGTGCACACTCACTCACCTCTTTCAAACGACACTACTACCTATATCTGTTATCACTCCAAAGGAATCACTCTTAATGCTTCAATTTTTCTTAATTTATCGTAGATATAAGGATTGACAAATCAATATCTATTGTGCTTAAAATATGTTTAAAGTTTTCTGTTGTTAATTTTGTTTTAACTTTCTTTGTGTATAGTTATCTTATATTTTATAGTGCAACATATGATGATTTGTTTAGTGAGCTTTAGTAGGTTTGGCAGGTTTTTCACACCTCCCTTCTATATGGGTGTTATCCTGCAGTGGGTTTTTTTGTTATTTTTCCCACAATATTTATCTTTTTAAAATTATTGTATTATTCTTGTATTATTTTTAATTATTGAATGTATTATTATATTCGTGTCATGGCAATGGGTTAGGTGGAAGCTGGGACTTCCTTACCTCAAGGAATTTTTGGAATTACAGGCGACTCCCGATTACCCGCGGTAATGATAGAAAACAATTACGTGGAAAATCAGAAACCCCGTATAATCCAAATATCATTTAAATATACCTGTAGCGTGTACCACTGTACTCACATTAGAATATTTGTGACTTCTTGGAGTTAAAAATACTTCTCACGAAAAACAAAACACTTGACTTACAAAAACACGAACGTCTTTACCGAGGCAATGTTAAAGAAATATAACACAATTACTGTATATAATTTTGATCATTCTCTCAAATCGGTCCACTGAAAATTTTTAAATGATGCAACAACCTTCACTTGCAAATTTGCTTGGTGTAGATCGGGATATTGAAGGTCAATTATCGCTATTTCAAAATTGCCCCAGAGTGGTCAATATTTCGACGAATGCTTTAATTGATGATAAGAAAACTTTATAAATTTTTGAAATCCGATAAACTGTTCATGTGAATGTATTTCATTTGTAAATTATATCATAATGCTAAATGCACACATTTTTTCGTTCTTGAAAACGCATAGCAGCCAAATTTCTCATTATTTCGTTTTTAAGGATAGAATGGAGTTTGGATGGTTGCCGCATATAACAGTCACATGTAATTCCGACGCAAGGAACCTCCGCTGGAGAATAGATCTCCTTACATATAAAGCAATTGCTAAATAAATATATTCTTCCTCCTGTGACCAATGGTACTATTTCGATTATTGGTAATAAAAATGGCGTCCTGGTAAAATTTATCGGTAAACGTGGTAGTTTAATCCATCGATTATATTGTTTAATTCAGCAAGATGTGTTATATACGAAATTATTGAGAATGACTCACACCTCGAAAGTCTTTTACACAGTCAACTATATAGAAGCTCGAGAATGAAATCATCGACAGTTTGGTTCATTTCTATAGAACCTTGGGAGTGAGGATGAAGGCTAACTATATTATACAGAGCTTCTCCGGTATTCTTGTTATGGAGTTTTTACTAGGCTTTTTGATTTGAGGGAAGAAATTGTTACTTTTCTAATGTCAAATCAGCAATATGTTTCCAAGATAACGAACGATAAGTGGGTACAGGCTATCCAATTTTTAGTTGATAATTTCAGTTGATACTACAACGTGCCAAAGCTGCAAGGAAAAAATTTACTGAGTACTTCCTTTCATGGCAGTATAAAATGTTTTGAGAGAAAGCTTCGTCCGTGAGAAAGTGAAATAAAGTGTGATAACTTAGTACATTTTTAAATCTTACAAATCCTTGTTTCCGAATTTACCATATCTAGTCTTTAGTGACAATGCAGAAAATATTGTACTGCCAAGAAGTGATTTTAAAGTTAAATTTCGAGATTTTAAGCACCGAAAAGAATAATTCTCCGTGTTCAGTGCGCCGTTTAACTTCTACGTTGAAAAGACATCTGAAGACGTGCAGATGGAGTTCACAAAAACTTAATGTGACTCTGTCTTAAAACAACAAGAAGAATAGGTAGACTATGGAAATGGAATACGTAGTGGTTTCAAAGCCGTCCTTTATAGTAAACGCGTATAAAACGGTAAGGAAAGACTGGGCGGTTCTTGAATTTATATCTCCGAATTTATGAATCGTAATTACATGGTGTTGCGGATTTTTTTGGTAAATGAAGTTCAGTATCCGAATATATTTTTAAATCTATACCACGTAACCCATATATGAGCATCGGAGAGAAAAATGTGTTTTAATTGTGGTTTGCCGATCGAATCGTCGTAGCAATCAATGTAAATATAATATATGATGTTATACTTGGGATTTTCTCGATTTTTTATCTCCAAAACTTGAAGTCATAATTATGTGGCACCGCAGACTTTTTCCGTTAATTTTTGTTCTTTATCCGAATAATTTTTTTAATTTGTACTTCACACCTCATATAAGAGCTTGGGAGAAGTTTGGTATTAAATCGTTGCTTGATTGTCATCAATAAAGAAATTCGTATCTGCTCAGAAGTTCCAATCAGACATCTCCAAACTCACCTCAAGAAAAAGTTGTCAACATTCAGGGAAAATGTGTTTTAAGAAAATTATTTAATTAAAATTAGCCTTTTTTATTTCAATTTGCATTATTTTTTCTTATTTCTTGCACGAGAAAACCTGCAATGTCCCAAATACTATATTAAATGCATTATTATTCTTACATTAAAAACCAATCACTGAGTAACTAAAAATCGAATCTTTTTCGATAAAATTAAAGCGTTTTGATTGCGGCACAGATGCGAGTTTGTTCTATTCCAAACAAAACGCGGAAGAAAAGAAGATGACAAGAACAAAACGGGAAAAGTGAATGTGGTGAACACCGTAATATATATGTACGCAATTTCTAACAACAAGCGCTGCTGTAGATATACGCTGCAACGCGTGCGAAACGTCGAGAAACAACAACGATATCCAAAGAGCTGAACCCGGAAGCCTTCAACAGCATTAACCTTTGCTGCGAAAACATTCGCCTCAAATTCTCGTCATATTTTCTGTAACATATAGCTGGTGCGTTTACGTTCTCGATATCTGTAAATGTGAAATATCTTTTCCTCTCTTTCCTCCAAAAAGAGTTAGTTATTCGACTTACGAAAAAAGGTTTCATGAAAATTTTTACGTTAAATGAATGTTGAGTTTAGTCGTCATTAAGCTATAGGTGGCGTTAAAATGCATGATATGCCGCGTCAAAGAGGAAGAGAGTGGAAAGACTTGAATGAGTCTTGTCGAGGGAAACAACGGCGAATATGTAAGGGAAGTGTTGGGAGAGAAGGGGGAAAAGGAGAGGAGTGAAAGTGATGAGGGGATGAAGGAGGAGGGAGGAAGGGAGAGAGAGAGAGAGGAGGGAGGGAGGAGAGAAGGGAGAGAGATGGAGAGGGAGGGGATAAGGGAGAGAAAGGGAGGAGAAGGGGGAAGAAGGGGGAGGAGAATGGAAAGAGGGATGTGAACTAAGAGCGTAGAAGAGAGTTTGATTAATGAAGCCGTGGGATTTCAAGAATGCATCAGGGAAATGGGTCGTAAGGTTCATTAAGTGGCGAGAGGTTTATTTCTCTCAAAGTTTTATTATTTTGAATCGAGTGTACGTAATGTCTTTAGAGGTTAACGTTTCCAGTTCAAACTGTTAGTATTTGTGGATATGAAAGATGTCATTAAAACAATCCCGACCCATAGTATGCGTAAGAAAGGCATAGAAGTAAATAATGCATATCGATGTCTTCTAAAAGGGTGAAATTAGCTGTCAAAATAGAAATTTTTTATTACAGGGCTTGTTATAAGCATGAAATCTGGCATTCTATAGCATTGTTGGCATTTTCGACCTCATTTTTTGCAAGATTTTATTAATTATGATTCTGATTGCTTTTGGAGATATACATATGGAATGGAGAAAATATGAAACTAGAATAATCCTAAGAAACTTCAGTACGAAAAAATAAACAAAGGGTTGAGCTTGTTAACGTTAATATCTTTATTTTTCCGGAAAACTAATCCCAAGATCGTAGAAATTTCATTCGCTCCTAAAATTTATTTTGTCTTGGTCCTCTGCATTGTATCATAACTTCAAATTCAACCAAAACATATACTTCTGTAGCATATTTCTGACGCTATAGAGAATAATATTTAAGAACACAACATTTTATGAGGATAAAATACTGTTGATTTAAAGCAGAGTCGAGTGTTGGTATTTGTTAGCGTTATTACGCTCATTGCAAAATAACTAGATTTGGGAAAATATTACTCTTTAGCATATCGTCAATATCCGAGGTGGCATTAATATCTGCAGATAAGGATGCGTCTAAAAACTTTTTCATCTGCAACTTAATTTTGTACAGAGAAAGTTCACACGTCATTTGAATGTATCAAGTCAATTCACTAGCAACACTTATTTAAGTTCAGAGAGAAGATATAGTCCAGCGAGTGTCGCGAGATTAAAAAAATTGCGAGTTGAAAATTTCCTAACTTCATTTTAAATTGAATATTTTGGTTCATTATTTTCACTGATGACTGCTATGCGCTTTTTCCAAAGCATTTTTACTAAAGAAATCTATCAATTTGCAGGAAAAGTTGGCAGAGGATATTTGCATGGATATTAGTTCTCACGTTGCACCCATTGTCGCGTAAATATATGTGTCACGCTATGTATATGTACGGTTATATGTGTATATATGTACATGTACATGTATAAATATATATGTGAATATGTTAATGTAGTCAAGAAATAGCTATGGAGCTCAATTTATGGCTGAAATCAAAATTAGAAAGCGTATCTAAAAGAAATTTTAAAAGCTGAAGAAAAAAGAATTCACCGCTGATGAAAACTGTTTTGCAGAAGTAAAGCTCATCAAGTTTTCCCCATCTTTTTTTGGCTATTGTATTTCAGTTTTTATGTATAATTAAAAAATATATATTTGTAAAACTTCATTTGTTATAAAGATAAAGAAAAAGTATGATCTCGTTTAGAAAAACCAACATTTAATAAATATATACCAAATCGCGTTGGATAAGATGCATTAATACATTTCATTCAAAATGATGTGGGAAAGATAGTATATTATTATACTTACATTTACACTTTTAAAGCGCGGATTTAAATATATTCACTGATATCAAAGAAAGTCTTCGCACCGCGTTTAAGGTACTTGTCGATCAATAAAATTTATTCTTCCTTTTCCACGCACGCACTAACGCTTTCCTTCAAACGGAACGTAGCAAAATTCTCACGTTGACTCTAAAGTCAGAATTAGCGTACAAAATGTTTCCTCACTCACCTCGTCCCTTGGACTGCCTTCGCTTCGCCCTCTCACCCTCGACTTCCTCACACGAGGCGCAACTTTGCCGCGATGCCGCTCAACTTCGACTAAAACGGCGCCTCTCTCCCTCTCTGGACGGACGGTCGCTATGGCGTCGAGGGCGGGTCGAGGCGGCGGCAGGTCGTTAGGGCGTGGTGAAGCGGTAGCCCGGCGGCGAGGAATGTGAGAACGGCGCGCGTGAGATCAGAGGACGGAAGGAGAGACGGTGCTCGTCCTGCGGTCGGAAGGCGAATGAAGCGCCGGGGTCGGTTTCTGTGGGAGGGAATGGATGGCAAGGGGAGAGAGGGGAAGGGGCGAGAGGGAAAGGGGCGAGAGGGAAAGAGGCGAGAGGGAAAGGGGCGAGAGGGGAGGGGAGAGAGGGAAGGGGGAGGGGAGAGGGGGAGGGGAGGGAGGGGAGAGGAGAGAGGGGAGGGGAAAGAGGTGAGGGGATAGAGGGGAGGGAGAGAGGGGAGGGGAAGAGAGGAGGGGAGAGAGGGGAGGGGAGAGAGGAGAGAGGGGGAGGGAGGGGAGGGGAGAGAGGGGAGAGGGGGAGGGGAGAGGGGGAGGGGAGAGGGGGAGGGGAGAGAGGGGAGGGGAGAGGAGAGAGGAGATGGGAGAGAGGGGAGGGGGAGAGAGGAGGGGGAGAGAGGGGAGGGGAGAGAGGGGAGGGGACGAAAGGGGAGATAGGGGCAGGGATGGAAGGGAATGAGAGAGAGCGGAGGGCGAGAGGGGAAGTGGCGAGGGGGGGAGGTGAGTGGGGGGGTGAGTGGGGGAGCGGAAGGAATGAGAGGGGGGTGAGAGGGGAAGGAGCGAGAGTGGGAGGGCGAGAAGGGGAGACCGCTGCGGGGAGGACGGTTTCGTGCATCGGAAGACGTTGGCAGCAGGGAAAGATTGATTGACCATCCGATGTGAGACGTGTTCGCGCTTGCTCTCTAGGGCCACTCCAATGCACCACATGAGGGCGAGTTGCCCCTTCCCCTTTTCATCCTTTACAAAACATTCGAGCTTGAAATTTGTTGGCGGGTTTCTCTTATTTTGATTCGACTGCTATTCCTTTAACAATACATGAAATGGTAAATCTGAGGTCGTCTGTGCATGGCGTATAGGTTTCGGGAATAATGAGGCCTCTGGATACTCAGTCAAAGGAATCTGGCGATCTCTAAAAGAAAGCTATGGGGCGAAGGCGGACTCGAATCGCTAAAAAAAACACCCGGGCCTAACGATTATCCACGCCTATTCTCCCTCCTAGCATTCCCCTATAACTCTTCCTCACATCTTTTAACCTCACCTTTCGCCCATTTTAACCCTCACTCATCTTCCCTTGCTTTTTTAACCGTCCCTATTTTTCCAAACTACTATTATTCTTCCATTCGCGTTGAGAATTTATGTGTGTATTTCTGGCTAATCAACCATATCTCCTTCCACACCATACACACTCACCAGGCAGGACGGAAATCCGGTGCCGGCATTAGCCTACTCTTTACGAAAAGCACCAAGGAGACAAACTGCTTAAGGACGGAGCGCTGACTTGCGCGGTCTCCTCAAGTCACACAAGTAGGGGACGGAACGATTCCAGGTTGAAAAATCCGACCTCCGCCAGATTCGAACCTGAGACCGCTGTGTGGAAGGCCAACCCTCTAACCCAGAAGTGCACAACTCAAGTTGACACGGGCCAAAATCGACCTTGATCTGACCTAGGTGGACCACGTTATGAAGTTTTGTACATAAAACATTTAAATATGCAATTGTAGATTCAGTAATCACGTAACAACTTTTACATGTAATTTTTATGTGACAAAAATGTAATTTACTTAATAGGCGATGTTGCACCGTTTTTCTCTCGCCATTCTACTTATATCCAGAATAATGCTGGTAGTTACTGTTCTTAGAATGTCTCTTAAACTCTGATCTGTCAGTGTTTAACGTAATGGAGCTTTGTTTAATTTCATAAGAGTGCATTTTTGATTACACATGCGATAAATATCCATAACAAATTTTATATTTAACATTTTTATAAAAGCTAAAAGAAGTGATTAGTTTTTGGTAAAAATAGGTAAACCGGAAGTGGGTGTTTACTCTTGTCACTTATCCGTTATTTTGAAATATTTGCTTTAATATTTGATATAAGTAAAAGTGTACCGGAATATAAGTTGTAGAAAATTTAATTTTCTACAACCTTTGTTTGAAACAGTTTTCCATGTAATGCATTTTTTAAGAGATATCTTAAAAACTAAATATTTTAGCTGCCACCACCACGCCACCTACCCACGACTATTGTTAACAATTGACACTTAGTTACGTCTTAGTAACGCTCCTTTTTATTTTCTTAATTGTTGGAGCTTTGTGGCTATATTCAATATCAGAATGCTATGGTTTGAATTTATTTCTGTTCCTTGTAAAGTATAAATTTATCTCTTCAGTTTCTTCAAATATTTATTATGTAACCTATTTGGAATTTTTAGAAATATTATAGGTATGGAGAAAGTCATGTGGTGGCCACATCAGATTTTTTACTCTATGACACCTTCAGCGACATTCCATCCAACGGCCTCTCTACAGCACCCTCATGCTACTCATGTCTCATTCCACTTATTAATGTGTACAAAGCCAGTATGATTAAAAAACTATATACTTCGAAAGTATGTACACCAAATATTTTCTAGAGAGCGCGGGGCACTATAGAGTCGCACCGCTGGCACCGCCATCAAGCCGGCCCTGGATGCGTATATGTATGGGTGTGCGCACGCATGTATACAACTATATATTCACCAACCCGTTCTGGTGGTGGTATTTTATGGACCGAAACCACCTATGATGTACAACCTTAAAAATCGGCTCTAATTCTCGGAGGCTGGATTGCCCCTGACCATGGCAGTAGTCAGGATCAAGGCATGAGGGCAGAGGGTACTAAGAATCTCCGGAGGTAAAACGCCCACTGCCACTCATTCTTATCCTTACCTAAGTCTTTAACCTAAACCTAACTGCCTTCAATTGCCGGACTTTGTCCAGCGAAGACAAACTTCGGGAGCTTCAAGAAGAACTGGAGAATATCAAGTGGGATATTTTAGGGATCAGTGAGATAAAAAGAAAAGGAGATGGCCTGCGGGAACTGAAGAGTAGACATTTTTATATAACTGGGGAACTGACACAGGAAGAACAGCAGAAGTTGGGTTCGTCATCAACAACAAATTGAAGAACAACATTGCGGAAATAGAAAGCTCATCCGAGCGAGCAGCAAGTCTAGTGATTCAAATAAAAAGAGGTATCAACTGCAAATAGTCCAAGTCTACATGCCAACTTCAACATACTCGGATGAGGAAGTACACGATTTCTATCAAGAAATTGGCGAGTTGCATGGCAAAGGAAGCTGCCATCTAAAAGTGGTCATGGGTGATTTCAACGCGAAAATAGCAGAACGAAAGGAAGATGATAGCGCAGTTGGAAAATGGTGCTATGGAGACAGAAACGAACGAGGAGACTGACTTGTAGACTTTGCCGAATGTACCAGCCTCTACATAATGAATCCCTTCTTTAAGAGGAGCCCAATGACATAAAAATGAAATTGACTACATACTAGTCAATAAAAGCAATGTGGTAGAAGAAAGCTGTCCTCAACCAGTTTAGAACTGAAAACGATAATCGATTAGTGCGATGCAGAAAAATATTCAATTATAAGTCGGAAACACGGAAGATAATAAGGAAGCCTAAGCCTATCATCAACGAACAAGTACTAAAAGAAAAAAAGTTGAATTTCAGCTTGAATTCCGCAATCGATTCAATCTACTAAAAGACCAAGAAGCGGAATGAAAGTTAACGGAGGTGCTCAGATAAACCGCACTAGAAATAGATGGAACTGTTACAGTTAAGCCAGATAAAAAGTTATCTGAAAAAACTACACTGCTGATGAAGAAAAGAAGGGAAATGAAGATGACTAATGACCCTAAGGAAATGATCCACTTCGCAGAACTAAACTAAACTAATAGGAAGTCCATCTAAGAACATGTGAAGAAATGTAATTGTGAACTAATCGAGAAAACTATAGAAAACTATAAAAGTTATAATAAAATGAACAGAATCTCTCGATTGGCAAGAGACAGCTGGTGACATTGATGTTAGAAGATGATTCGATTGCCCATAACAGGAAGTTAATTCTAAAACGAGTAGAAGAACTCTACAAGAAACTATATGAAGATTCTTTTAGCAATGAAGATATAATGAAGAAGGAAACATGGCCACCAAAGATGTTCCACATATTCTTCCAGAATAAGTGAGACATGTAATCAAAAGCATGAAGAATCGAAAAGTATCTGGAATTGATGGAATCACAGCAGAAATATTCAAAGCAACAGGTAACAGTATGGACAAGATCCTCTCCAAGATTTATATGTCTTTCTTAAGTAAGACGAATATACCAGAGTCGTGGAATCACGCAAGCATAAGCGTTTTGCACAAGAAAGGTTGCAAGGAAGATTTGAACAACTATTGGCCAATCAGCCTGCTCCCGGTAGTTTACAGGGTATTCAAAAAGTTTCTCACCACGTGCCTTCAAAAGCATCTTAATTGAAATAAAATATAATATCTTCTGTGGAAAGGAATTCTGCCAACCGCAAAGAAGAGGGTTTAATATAGCCTTTTGAAAAATATTATACTGTTTGAATCAACGTGTCTCCAAAATAAGCAAGCATCAACGTTTTGCACAAGAAAGGTTGCAAGGAAGATTTGAATAATTATCGGCCAATCAGATTGCTCCCTGCAGTCTACAAAATATTCACAAAGATTCTCTCTACACGTCTTCAAAAGAATCTTGATTACACCCAACCCAGAGAACAAGCTCGATTTCGCTGCGGATATAATAAGATGGACCATATTCAAGTTGTCAGAGAGATAATTAGTCGGATTAATGAGTACGAGTTGCTCCTCTGTATGTGCTTCATCGACTACACGAAAGCATTCGACTATATTCGAACTTCGTCGGTACTTAGTACACTAAAGAAACAAGGAGTAGAAGAAACATACAACACTTTAATTAATAATATCTATAATAACGCGACATCGTCTGCCCAGTGCCTTTAAGACCGAAAAGGGAGTGAGGCAAGGAGATACCATGTCTCCTAAATTATTCACAGCAGCTCTAGGGGAAGTATTTACAAGGTTGACTGGGTAGAAAAGGGTGTAAAGGTAAATGGTGAATATCTGAGTCACTTGCGATTCGCTTCTGACATAATACTGTTTGCAGAAAGCCCAGAAGAGCTCCGTAGAAGAACGGAGTAACCGGAGCAGGTAACCAAGAAGCTGAGCTTAGAATGAATCTTAATAAAACCAAGGTCATGTTCAACTCCTTCACAAATCCCGAGAAGATATCGATCAAAGGAGCAGAAATTGCAGATGCAACAAATTACGATTACTTGGGTCAACTCATTTCTACCGACGGATCACTTCTTGGAGCAATCAACCGGAGAGTGAAGATGGGATGGAATACTTTTGGCAGGAATGCAATTATCTTTCAATCAAATATCTCAATATTTCTGAAGAGGAGATTTTATGACAAATGTGTTCCACCTGTTTTGACCTATGGATGCAAAACATGGACCATGAACGCTAGAATAACCCAGCGCCTGCAAACAACACAGAGGAGCATGTAGAGATGTGTGCTTATGATCACCCGAAGAGGCCGCGAAAGGAACGACAGGGTAAGAAAGAAGACGGGAGTCTTTGACGTAATTAAAAGAGTAAAGGCGTTTAGTGGCAGTGGGCGGGTCGTATTGCTAAAAGAAATGATCGAAGTTGGACGTCTAGTGTCATAGAATAGATCCCAAGAAACAAAATGAGATCGAAAAGAAGTCCGAAAGACAGATGGGGCAGAGAATTTGTGAATTTCTTAAGGCTAACTTGGAGGGCTGATAAAAAATATCCGGCACAAAATTTATTGTACAAAAACAAAAGTATTTACAAGTTACTCAAAATTGATGGAATAAAGTGATCCGAAGATCCTATGCAGACAGGCATAAGCTGTAAAGTTGGGAATAATTTTGAAACGAGAAAGTCTGCTATGACCGGGAATCGAACCCGTCCCAACCAAGAAAACATCCGCGTTCAGAAACGAGAAAATTGTTCTGCTACGATAGTTCAGTGGTAGAATATTCGCCCGGCAAGTGGAAGACCCGGCTTCGATTCTCTGTCATAGCAGACTTTTTTTCTCGTTTCAAAATTATTCCCAAGTTACTCGAAGTTTTCTCCTTTAAAGTACGATGCTCCAGATTGTATGCAGCGATCCTTTCACTTTTCAATGCATGACTGGTAGGTCGGTTTCGGAATAGCCTGCAGCTGCCGTGTTGTATTCAATTTTATCTCTGCGACGTCTTGAAATATTTTCCCTTTCAGGGTGATCTTCAGTCTGGGGAAGAGGAAGAAGTCGCAGGGGGACAAATCTGGAGAATAAGTTGGTCGGGGAACCACTGGGATGCTGTGCGTGGCCAAGATTTCTCTGACACTGAGGGTCGCGTGACATGGCGCATTGTCGTGGTGCAGAAGCCAGTTACCGGAAGACCACCTGTGAGGCCGTTTCCGAAGAACTGCATCTCGAAGGCGCTGCAAAATGGTTTTGTAGACAGTCTGATTCATAGTCTGGCCTTGTGGACGAAATTCATGGTGTACCAGACCCTCTGCATCAAAGAAAGCGATCAGCATTGTCTCGGCATTTGACCGATCTTGCCTCGCTTTCTTCGGCTGAGGTGACGACGGCGTCTTCCGTTATGACGACATTTGTTTTGTCTCAGGGTGGTACCCATAAATCCATGAATTATCACCAGTGATAATGCTTGGCAAGAAGGTGGCATCATTTTCGGCACTTTGCAGAAGTTCGCGGCACACTGCCACACGCTGTTCCGTCTGATCTTGCGTGAGAAGGCGGGGAACAAATTTTTCCGAAACGCGTTTCATCCCAAGATCCTGCGTCAGTATCGCTTCGCATGTTTCATATGAAATGTTCAGCTCATCGGCAATCTCTCTGATCGTAAAACGACGGTTTTCATGGATTAAAGCATTGACACGGTCAAAAGTCTCGTTTGTTCGCGCCGTTGATGGCCGACCTGTGAATGGATCGTCGTCGACGGAAGTGCGGCCATTTTTGAAGCGTGAATACCACTCAAATGTCTTGCACCGACTCAACACAGTTTCTCCAAATGCTTGTTGCAGTTTTTCGTAGGTTTCTGTGTCCGTGTTACCAAGTTTACAACAGAACACGTTGCTCATTCAACACATCCATGTCGCACTACGACGGACGGGAAAACACACTTGCCCCTTTGAACAGCTCACTCATCACTGACTCATGCTAACGCCTTCTCCTCTGGCAAATCGCATCAGGAGATGTTGCCAAATCTCCTACATAGCCTTCACTTCGATACACTTAGTAGTTACTTTGTTAAAAATTCTGTCCCGTATATTTTTGATCAGCCTTCGTGTATATATATATATATATATATATATATATATATATATATATATATATATATATATATATGGATCGCAACAAGTTGTTGGGATAAGGAAGCCCAGTGAGCATTCACCAATAAGATGACTTCAGGTTGGCAAGTTGCTGCCATCCATTTATCCTATTTACCTTTCCTCTTCCGTAAGCATATATATATATATATATATATATATATATATATATATATATATATATATATATATATATATATTCACTCCTTTTCTGCCATTCCCAAATCCCCTCCGTATCCTCCAATCCTCGACTTTTCCGCACTACCTTTCCACCCCTATGTCTCCACTCAGTGTCACTGCCATCAGTTGTCTCTCTCCTGTGCTGACGAAGGGATCACCCCCGAAAGCTTCCGTATTTTTTGTGTTTGTTTTATGTATGTCACTTCGACACCCCCAGCAGCTCGCCAACCTGAAGTCATCTTATTGGTGAGTGCTCACTGGGCTTCCTTATCCCAACAACTTGTTACCATCCATTTATCCCATTTACCTTTCCTCTTCCGTAAGCATTTATATATATATTACAAGATGCCTTCTTTGGGCAAGCATATTTCAGATGACGTTTAT
Organism: Tanypteryx hageni; assembly: GCA_028673005.1. Taxonomy (NCBI): domain Eukaryota; kingdom Metazoa; phylum Arthropoda; class Insecta; order Odonata; family Petaluridae; genus Tanypteryx; species Tanypteryx hageni. The sequence goes on from CM054112.1 coordinate 122,183,282, forward strand.
TTCAGCTCGGTGGGCGATGCGTACTTATTTTCCATAACGACGCAATTAAACCTTCGTTGTGACCTTCAAATATCGTATTTTGCTTTCCCTTGCCTTTGTATGATCTTTAAGGTATCGTTTTTAAGTTTATTCAGATCGAGGACAGCATTTGCAACAGCACATATCTACGACCTATTGTTTCCGAGATAAAAATTATTAAGCTTATTCCGAAACAAAGTTCGAGAGAGATATATCTCGTAATCCAACTAAATGTCCGCCGTTCGATGCCTTAGGTTCTGAGCAACAGTTATATTTCCGGATCTCCTCTCTCTTCTCTATTCTTTACGTTGAAAATTCTAAACCATAGGAAAAGGTCCAATCGTAGCTCTCGAATAGGCACACCGTAAGCAGTTCTCAGAATACGAGTTATATGCAGCTCCTAGGCCTGGAAATTATAAACTGGCTAAAAATGCCATACCGTAAGCGGTTATTAATTATTTGCGCGAGATTAAGCGGAACATTCCTGTGACAGATCAAGAAAGAGATTGTACTCAATAAATAATACAGCAGATTTTGACTACTTAGTTGAGCTGTGATCTGAAATTACCGGCCTGACGCATTTAAAATATTTCGCTAATGTTGATAGCATGGTGACAAATTACAAAAATCTGATGCGGCCACCACATGACTTTCTCCATATCTGTAATATTTCTAAAAATTCCGAATAGGTTACATAATAATAAATATTTTAAGAAACTGGGAGAAAATTTTAGACTACAAAGAACAGAAATAAACTCAAACCATAGACTTCTGATATTGGATATAGCCACAAAGCTCCAACAATTAAGAAAAGAAAAAGGAGTGTTACTAAGACGTAACTAAGCGTCAATTGTTAACAATAGTCGGTAGGTGGCGTGGTGGTGGCAGCTAAAATATAAGATATCTCTTAAACAATGCATTATATGGGAAAATATTTCAAACAAAAATTATAGAAAATTAAATTTCCTACAACTTATATTCCGGTACACTGTTACTTATATCAAATATTAAAGCACATATTTCAAAATAACGGATAAGTGACAAGAGTGAACACCCACTTCCGGTTGACCGATTTTTACCAAAAACTAATCAGTTCTTGCGACTTTTATAAAAATTTTAAATATAAAATTTTGCGTTGACCTGATGAATATTTTTTTAGTTAGAGCACCCACAGAAAGCTATCACATACACACGCACGCACAGACATAATCGATAAAACGGTCAAAACGTGTTCAGGGGACCTCAAAACGTGTATTTCCGTGGAAATCTCGAAGTAGATTTTTTCATGAATACAATACTTGACCCTATACTACGTATATGGATAAAGTAAAAATGCATGAATTCAACAGATACTCTTCCGGCGGATACAGAAGCGGCTGCTCCCACAGCAGCGTCAGGGAGTGAGGGAGAAGAGGTCGACCAGAAGAATCTCCTTGAACCTGCACGTTCTACACGCAAAGAGGCCTTCACAGTGCTTGATATGCTCGAATCTCTAATTAACTGTGATGTAGATGAGTGTGGATATACTAATGGATAAATTAAATGAGTTGGTATCAGAGAAATAACGACTGTCTCAAAACAAAGTAAAATTAATGGATATTTGAATTTTATATGAATAAATGTGGTGATGATGTTTTATTTTAGTCATTTTAAATGTACAGTTCGATAGTGTTTTTATACTAATGGCAGTCAATATTAATGCATATAACGCACATACTCGATTGTAAACCGACCTTTTACAAACTTTTTCCTTATTCAAAAGCGTCTCTCGGCTTGCAATTGAGTTCATTCTAAAATCAACATAACAATAGGGCGATCTTAAAACTCGAGGGGTACATAGGATTGAGAGGGTCGGAGGTTGGAACACAAAGATATTTATTCGCAAAATTGCATAAAATCCATTATTTATTCGTAATAATCGAAACTTTGTTATTAACAAACGGCTCCGCCTTTTCGCACTTCGCCCGTTCTCGTCTACTCGCACCTTGAGGGAAATGGAAATGGAAACAAAGCAAGGTGGTCACATGGACGGAAATTTCCCGTCCGAGTAAACAGAAGTGCTGCGTTTCAGGATCACCCGCAATGAGATCGCAACCCGCTGCGTTTTTAATTCACATTTCGGACGTAGCTTGGCGACGACACCAGGTGATTCCCTTCCGCTGACGCTTCTCAACCACCGGTCTGTTTCCAACGAGCGCGAACTGCGCTTCCCCCACTACTCTACCCTCCCTCTTCCAGCACCGCTATCCCCATCCTAGGGTTGCGGCGATGGAATGGCTAGAGAGTTGGCCTTTCACGCGGCGATCCCGTGTTCAAAGGTGGTATTTTTTCAACCTGGGATCTTCCCGTCCCTTACTTGTGTGCCTTGAGCAGACCGCGCAAGTCAGTCCTCCGTCCTTCGGAAGGGACGTTAAGCAGTTGGCTCCCATGGTGCTCTTCGTAAATAGTAGGCTAACGCCGGCACCGGGTTTCTCTCCTCCCTCCTATGCGTGTGTCCGGTGTGGAAGGAGTTATGGCTATAATAATCCAAGAGGTTGATTAGCTAACGAAACGAACAAACAAAGCTCACCCCTTCCTCTTCCTCTAATGTCTCAGATGGATGAAGAGACTGCACAGTCTCTATCTCCCCGAATAAAGTGGATAATCTAGCTATATATTTCGCTTCCCTCCATCTCTCTGTCGTCCTTTTCTAAAAATGGACAGAAAGGAAATTTGAAATCTTTGATGTAGTGGTAAGAGGAGGAGTGCGGGAAGAAGCGGTGGTTATAGAGGAAGAGGGTGCGGAGAGTTAATCGAGCAAAATGTCATGCTTTTTTATTCGACATTTTGCCCCTCAACTAGAACTGCTAAAACGCAGCCAAAGGACGTCACCGCGTGTATTGGATTATGTGCTCGTCTATTGGGTGAAAGCGAAGCGTGAAAATCACCGATATCGGAAATGGACTGGAAGAGATTTGAAAGAGAAAAAAAGGATGAAGGTCAACAGAAACGAGTCGAATAGCGAACGAAGCAAATGGCGAGGAGAGATTTTTTTTTAAAGGATTCCTATAAATCGTTCGGTGGGGAAATTTTTTGCACCAGATCCGGAACAGAATGAAAGGGAACTGAAGATTCTCGGGAATATTTTATTCCATGTGAAAAAATCAGGAATATGTGTGTGTGTATGTGTGTGTGTATATATATATATATATATATAATATATATCTACGGTAAGAAAATGAATTTTCATTCTTTTGGGCACTGTACGACGATTCTAAGTAATTTCAAAATGTTATAAAAAGTTAGGCGGTGTAGGGTCTCAAAATCCCACGCAGCAACATCATTGCGTTTTTACTTTCTCCATACGTAGTATAGGGGAAAGTATTGCTTCCATGAAAAAAATTGATTTCGAGATTTCAACGGAAATACACGTTTTGAGTAGTGCTTGTCATGGCGGGATCCCGTGGGTAAAATGGTTTTCCCGTATCCCGGGAATTCCCGGTACACATATCATAAAGAGAATTTTACTCTCTAGCCTTTATCATCCGCGCAGTTCCTAAAGGGGCCACTAAGACTCTTTGTTTCAGAGTAACTTAGTTTCACTTCTAATGCATAAGGAAGAAATTTATATAGAGCACTCAAAAATGCTCGCATTCTCGTGGGAATATATACAGTGAAGCTTCGATTTTACGTCCTCCAATTTTACGTTTTCCTCGAATTTACGCATTTTTCTTTCGGTCCCGCTGTTTGGTCCATAAGAAACGGATTTTACGTTTCCGCGATTTTCCGCTTTCCTCAAATTTACGACAGGAATTTCACGTCCGGATAATGTGTGAATGCCACAGATTTCACGTTTATAGTATTCCCAGTTACAATTCAACTGAATCATTTTCCATATTCTCTAATTTAAAAAATACAAATCTTAACAGACGACTTTTGTTTTTTATTACCTAATTCAACTAAAGTTACTTTTAAACAAAAGAAATTACTTTTATCCCTTGCAAAAGAGTGTATATAATACATTAGATAAAGAGTTTGGTTAAAAAACGAAATTGTTAATTTATACATAATTTTTACTTTATGGATCAAATCTGACCCCGCCATATCAAATACGGTGCATTTTTTCACCGTACAAGTTAAGGGCTAACGGAGGAATCCGAAGAAGTTATCACATGAATTTTAAAATAGTGCTCACTAAATCGGTGTTGTTAAAATCCACCGGAAATGAGAAATCAAGGATAACTGTTATGCTTGCAGTCACGACTGACTGACTGACTCCCTAAGTAATTTAAAACGTAAAAGGTTCCCAAAGGAAAAGATACCTTCAGGTGTAATCTTTCACGTGCAGGAGAAGGGATGGATGAACGAGGAACTTGTGTTAGGTTGGCTGAAGTTTGTTTGGGGTCGCGTTATATTCGCGGTTTAGTTTTTTCTTGAAAAGCTATACAAAAATCTTAAGGTCGCGTTATATTCGAGGTCGCTTTATATTCGGGACAGTACGGTATTTTAATATTACTATTAATTAAAAGTGTGTTGGTTAAGTAAATGTAAATAGATATACTCTTTATAAACTTAACTCTTTTAACACTGATTTTATTGTTAGTCTGACTGTAACAAATGAGTGAGTTTAAAAGTTTAGCTATTTTTCCTCTTCCCTCAATTTGCACTTTCCCGCAATTTACACTTTCCCGCAATTTAGACGTTTTCCCAGGTCCCTAGAAAATTACCAATAATGAATAAAAAGAAGTGATATCAATATGAAATAAATACGGCATTACTAATTCCATCCTATACCTGAGGTTAGTCAGAAGAGCCATGGAAATTACCAAAAGACTGGGTCATTTAACGGATAGTTTTTCCGAAGGACATTTTTCTGAGAGCCATTCCCTAAAATCACTTTCCAGAATGAACATTTTCTCAAAAGGTTTATTTTCCCAAAAGCTTCATTTTCGGGACCCTTCGCCGTTCACGACCTTGCCATTCGCCGTTTCGATAGTTTGCTATTCATACCCAACACAATCCAAAATTATTCTTAAGTCGGTTAGCCTGTTTATAACAAAACTTATAACAATATAACAATCACATTTTTATAAATTCTATTAAAATCTACCAATACTCTCCTATGCGCCTGTCCTAAAAATCACTTTCCCAATCGACTTTCAGGAAAATACGCCTCTCTGGAAAGTTATTTTCGGAAAAATGGCATTCGGGAAAACGATTTTTGGGAAAGTGAATTAATGCTAACTTTTGGTTATTGTCGGTTTACTATCTTTCAAATGTTGAAGCACAAAAAACTCACGGACGCGTCCAGACGGTGTGAAATCGACTCGGCCTAATATTTACGCTGCACGTTTACGGGTATGTAGACTCGGCTGCATAAGATGCAGGATACTTTCGCTTTGTATTGTTTTAGCGACTGGTGCCCAATCTTTTCGGTGCGAGGGCCACATGGCCCACTTCTGCGCTCATCACGGGTCATCTGCAGAAGAAAACACATTTGAAAAATAATATAAGGAAATTATAGGATTGTGGAGATAATTCTGACCTGATTAATATTAAATTTTTCTATTATGAGGATTAAGATCAATACGACATGTCTTTTTACAATTGACGTTTCGTTTTAACCATAAAAGTTTAACTCAGGCCGAGTCGGATGAAAAAGTCCCGAAGATCGAATATGGACCGTGGGCCATAGTTGGTGCAACATTCGTTTCAGCCATCGAATCGAGGCTTTTGAATGAGGTGTTTTACACTTTTTGTCATGCATCTGTTTTACACTTTTTGTCATGCATCACGTTTAAACTGCAGTTTCGTATCATTTCGAATGTTTCACTTTATTATAATTAATTCCAATAAACCTTTATCTCACTCAACTCATAGCCAATAATGGAAAAACTTTATTTCAATTAGAGAACACTCATCCAAAATGAAATCATATCACAGGATTGTTTCCCAGAGATCCTCTTCTCCCCTACCCCTCCTCATTCCCCACGATGCTCTCCCTCCACCTCATCCACATCCGCCATACTTATTCCTTCTAACACCTCCTCCGCGCCTCTCTGCCCCAAATCACGTACTTTCTACGCGACTCATCTTCGAGCCAAAATATATCTTTCCGCTCGAGGTTTTTGCCCCTGCGATTCTCCTTTCCATTCCCCCCCCCCCTTCATCCCCTCCTCGCCCTTTTCTCCTCCTCTCCCTTCCACTTCTCCCCTACCTCCTTTTCTTCCCCTCCTCTCCTTTCCACTTCTCCTCTCCCTCCTCCCCTTCCCTTCGTCTCCTTCCATCCTCCCATTCCACTCCTCCCCTCCCTCCTTTCCTTTTTTTCCTCTCCTTCCCACTTCCCTTCCACTTCTCCCCTCCCTTCTCTCCTTCCCATTTCCCCCCTCCTCCTTCTCCCCTCCTCCTTCTCCCCTCCTCCTCCTTCCCTCCTCCTTCTTCCCTCCTCCTTCTTCCCTCCTCCTTCTCCCCTCCTGTCCCTTGAACTTCTCCTCTCCCACACCCCCTTCCCTTGGTCTCCAACTTTTCCTTCTTCCATATTTTCCTTCACTCACTCTAGCTTCCCTTCATCCCTTCCCTTTCTCTCCTCAACTTTTTTCTTTTCTCTTTCCTCCTTCCCCATCTCATCTGCTGCCAATACTTCTTCCCATCCCCATTGCTTCCCTTGGGTGCCAACCGAGGTCGCGTCCGAGGCGCCAATTGGGGCGTGGTTCGGACAAAGAATGAGCGGATTCGTGCAAATCATCTACCTCCCTATTTCTGTTTCGCTCTCGTTATCGGATACTTATTTGTATTGAGAGTCCGCAATGTTTCAAGATTGTCTTTGGTAGATATTTTAACATCTAATAGAATCGTTTAAAAGGTAAATTCAACACTTATGAGTGGAAATTTGTTATAGTCCAAAGACCAAGATCGCACGCATGAGTTTGCTCTCCCTTTCCTGGTAGGCTTTTGTTCTTTGTCAGATTGCGTGGCGACTAATCACGCGGCCTCAAAAGCACTCGTGAGAAGCATTTCTATCGGTAGAAGATGCGAAAGTCGTCCCATCGTCACGTGGCCATCTGTCGTTATCTCGCGGCAACCTTTGACACGCACTCACTTATACAATTGCAGCTGATACGAAAATAAAACAAACATGCGATTAAATTTGATTTGCATCGTAATAATCTTGATGCGATTAATTCTGATACAGCGAGGATCAATATCGTTGCACTTTCGAATTCTTGCCTGACTCTGAAGTTTGAATGAATATCAAACAGAATTATGTGGAGTGATTCAGCGATTGGCGGCGATTAGCAAAAGAATTTTTGCCATAAGTTATATACGTAAAGGCAGAGAGAAGTGGGTGTGGTGGAGAGATAGAGGGAGGGAGGGAGAGAGGTGGCTGTAAGTAAGAGAGAAAGTAAGAGCGGCTGGAAATTTATAAGCACGAGTTAAAATAGATCGGTACATGAAGATGAATTTAAAGTGAAGTGTAAAAGTTTTCGCTTTGATAAAAGAAATATGTCACATAATGGTATCGCTCAATGTAACATTCTACTTCCAACCTCGCAATAGGTACTTGCAATTAGTAGAATGATTATCGGGCAATAATGTTACTGGCATATAAGACATGAATTAATTCTTAATAGATTTTGGTAACTGAAGTTAACTTCCACATTTAGTCTTGTATTTCACGTTTAATAATCCAATGAAATCGTTTATTTTTAAGGGCTACATGTATGCGAGCTTTTGTGTGAAAACTACACGCAGCGTCGAGCGCTGATATCGCCAGTTTCGCACTCTATTCGACCATACTTGACTGTTTTGTATGCCGCCTATCTTTTTCAACAAAATGTGTTATTTTCAAACCTCTTTATTTTTAATTGCTTGTAACAATTCATTAATTGCTTTTGTATAAATAAATGCAAACGATTAACGAAAGATTTTCCACTTTGATGAGCGTAAATATATTCCGTTCTTTTAAATTCAGACATCATTTAATGCTGACGCTTCTTATCACTAGAATAAAATTTATACAGAAATAAATAAAATTTCAAATTAAAATTATAAAGCGGCTGACATTAAAAAATCTATTTATTATTAACAAAACTTTTATATTTAATATTTAAAAGCATTCAATACCTTCAGTTCAAATGGAAAAAGGATGCCTGAAATAATTATCGCCTTCTATTGTTCAATTCAAGATTCTTATTGGTTATCAAGCTGAATACAGGCCTATTTAAGTTTCCTGAACAAAAAAATGTGAAATTGTTTCTTTTGTTTACGTGTACCATTTCTAGTTCACATCATTATTCCAACATTTAAAAATTCTGTAAATTAGAAATAATAAAAGTTCGTTGAAGTAAAACAGCGCTGTAAATATAGAACCACGTAAAATATGAGATTATTCGTTTTAAAAATATTTACTGATTTTTACATGAAGAGATATGCCTTGGATAGCACAGATTGAGTTGGGTATGCCTAAAACCTACCGGAAGATAGACTTACGAAGAATGAATGACCAATTTCGTAAAGCTCTTTGCGCGCAACGAATAATGTAGTTCGTGGGGTTTGGCGGCCTAATGGAAAATCCCTCATCTGCGATGTTGTGTTCCTCACGAGCGCGTAAGTCATTTCTGGCAGCTGCGAATTATGGACGGTTTGTTGGCGACAGATCGATCCTACTTGGATGCATAGTGCTAATGGCCCTCACCAAATAGCAGAATGTTATTCGCATTTACGGTTTTAATGGAATACTATTTAGTTTTTGAAGCAGAAGTTAACCAACGTGGATTTAGAATTCGTTAATATCACTTAATTGATTTAGTTGGGCGAAATATTTTTAACGATCGTCGATTGAGTAGAAATATTTTGAGCGATTCGTTATTTCTATCGTAGTCGCATAATCATCTTTGCTTATTCATTATTTGGATTCATCCACCAACAAGGGTTAACGAATGAGCCATCGTCAAATTTACTCTCATGGTCGATTTGTCACTTGCTTATGAATCATTTAGTTCTCATTTATTTTATCAACCAATTTACATCATTGTTCGACTTAAAAAATCAAAGCAAACTTTATGTTACAGATGCTAAATTAGTAACAAAATCGAAGCTTTTTTGTCATAGCGTTAAAAATAATGATTCTTTTTCTTTACTCACAGTTATTTTGGTCCATTTTCTCATCAAGAAAATTTACGCTCCGCAAAATTCTCCATTGCCCTTGCAAAACATCATTCCAAATTCCTCCGTTTTCTACTAAGCAATGTTTAAACAAGTATTTTTTGTGTAAACGTCCATAAGTTGAGAGGAAACGGTATTCAGTCGTTGAATTCACATGCAGCATCAATGCACTGAAAATTAATGTTCTGACAGTGAAATAATGGAGACCATGGGTTTACTTAATTATTTGTAACAGTTGGTCCTTGCATAGGACCTGCTAATGTTTAATTTTTCTTCTTTTGATATAGGATGATGAGTAAACGAAGCAACGCTAAATATAAGATATAATATAATATTTTATACACTAAATTATGTTATAGACAATATTATTGGCAACACGCTGAGTTCAGGTTTACCGTCAATTTACTGAATTAAAAGCAATAATTCATCTAATATTTAGTTTTTCAGGGGTAGTATTTCATATAGTAAGTTTATCCTTCGATGCTACAATTTATGTGTGGTACATAAAGAAGGGCTTCTGTCCGTATATTCACTATGCATTCAGACACCGCAAGAGCCAGTGCAATCAAATATTGCTCGGAATGTCGAAGGCTATTTTGCATTCAATTCCAAAGTCCACGTACGATTCCTGGAGCTTTTCGTTTTCCTATTCGAATAGAGCTTTTCTTTTGTATATTAAAATTATTTTAAATCTCTGTACTTAAATCAAAATACAACTAAAAGAATATATTTTTATTTCTATACCGTCATGTTTAAAAGTAGCATCGAATCGATACAAAAATTCGTTTTCAACGCGAAAATTCTATTATTTTAGCTGAAAATTTTTGGCGCTCACGGCGGCCACCGAATATGTCGGAATTTTTATCGTCATGTAAGTATTTTCAAGCTGAAGGGAATCAAGACATTCCTTTTTCTCCAATATCCGAGTCAAGGTGCAAATTTATATCTGTTTACGGAGAAACAGTCTCAGGACATAATGAAATTTTCAGCAACTATGGAGGGGAAAATATGGTTTTTTGTTCTCGTCAAAAAAGTACCAAAAATATCTCCATATAACTTTCCTAACCGGTGATTCACAGATCATGTAAGAGCTAGGGAGAGTAAGAGGTGGATACTTGGGGTCCACGCAAATGATCTTCTTAGCAACCGATGTTAACAATATATGAACTTCCCAGCGGTATTCCAACGCTCTTGGATTAAACCTATGCACTTATGATGGAAATTTTAAAAGTAGAAAATGAAACGGATAAACACAGCAGTCTTGAATAAACGAAGATACCTTGCGGTATGCGCAGAGCAATTAAGACGATTATTAAAATTCTAAGGGAAACGTACTTACGGATTATAAAGAGCAACATTGCATTTCTTCTGAGAAAGTCTAGCGATGGCGTTAATGATTTAGTAACGACGAAATGCTAAGGTAAATTCATAAAAAGTGTATACTAGTAGCAGAGCCAATGGTCTTTTATTTTCCATTTACATTTCGATCCTATTTTCGGCGAAGTCTGATTGAAATATTAGATGCTGAGATGGCGAGGAGAGACGTCTTCCGTGGTTCCTGACACAGATAGAATCCACGCGGTGGGGATTTAAAAATAGAGCGACGATGGAAATATTTAAGGGGAATGTTTACTTTTGGAGTGTTATTTCTCGGTTAGCGTGACATCCGAGAGAAACATTAGCAAATTTTATCGGCACGGTGAAAGAACAAGGTCAAACAAACCTCTATATCCCTTCGCTCATTGTTTGCGTTGACTTGACTAAACTCTTCGCCCGCGGAAAGAGCCGTTAAAAATGTTCGGTGACGTAAGACACGTTCGTCTCTATTCTTAGAATTATGAAGTCTTTACCACTTTCAAATCTCTCTGATGAATAAATATGTGAATAAATTTCAAATGTCAAATACTGAAATCTAAATTGTTAAATTCAGAAATATTTTTATTTTAAAAATTAGTATACTGGGATGAGACCAGAAAAGATGTCTCATAATCTACTCTGCAGGTATAGTGACTACTTTTGCTTGAATTAATTCCTCTTCTGATAGCAAATGGAGCTTGGGCGTGCCCGTGGCCATCACCAATTATACCCCTCTTCATTGAAACAACTTATACATTCCACACTGAAAGCCTATACAGACATTCCTCGATTTACAAATATTCGTCATAACGCAATAGATAAACTGTGGGGACACTTTTCGTAGTAAGAAGTGAATTTCTGCTATAGAAAAATTTTGGTAATAGCATATATTAGGTGGCATGAGGGCCTCGCTGCGCGACTTCGCAGGATGGTACTGCAGTAGGCAAAAACATCTTCCCACGTCACGCCACTCACCTTCATGCACAACATCCACCAACGTCATGCCGTCCTTCAATATCGTATCTTCCTCCGTAATGTTTGTAGTGTATTTTCGTAATGTGCACAATTTGTAAGTGATATATTTTGAGTTTTATTCAATACTAGTGTAATAGCCCGTTAAAAAATGACGGGTATGCATGACTAAAATCAATTATATTAAAAATGCTATGTCTGTGTGTATGAAAGCCTTATATGGGGTTAATTGGGAGAATAAGAAAAACGCTCCAATTTTTTTTATCAAACTTTCAGGTATTACTTGCCAACGCGACCTCTAACTTTTAGAATGCTCACTGTCTACATTGAACTCATGCGTTCAATTCCTATCTTTCCTTTATTTGAATAACATGGGAAGTGATTAAACCAACAAGCCTTTCTAAAATTGAACACGATAATTAGTTAGAATTGAGATGCAAACTCGGGACTTGGATGTAAATGAGGCCAAAAGAATAAACTTGCTTCATATATGAAAGAGAATATGAATCCACTCCTAATTTTAGTTCGGTGTCCGAATTAACACCTGCGATTCAGATTCCTTTCAGTAAGAAATCTTAGTTACCATAACAACGCACATTGTTGCTAGCTGGAGGCTTTAGCTTGGCGAAGAGAGGATTTACGTATTTATGAAGCATACTAGGGAGATGCCCGTTGAAATTCAACGGGAAAGTTTTTTGTGGAATAAAAAATGAATATAAATATAAAAAATCTGATGTGGCCACCACATGACTTTCTCCATATATGTAATATTTGCTAAAAATTTCAAATAGGTTTACATAATAATAAATATTTTAAGAAACTGCGAGAAAATTTTAAACATTACAAAAAACAGAAATAAACTCAAACCTTCTGATATTGGATATAGCCACAAAGCTCCAACAATTAAGAAAAGAAAAAGGAGTGTTACTAAGACGTAACTAAGCGTCAATTGTTAACAATAGTCTGTAGGTGGCGTGGTGGTGGCAGCTAAAATATAAGATATCTCTTAAACAATGCATTATATGGGAAAATGTTTCAAACAAAAATTATAGAAAATTAAATTTCCTACAACTTATATTCCGGTACACTGTTATTTATATCAAATATTAAAGCACATATTTCAAAATAACGGATAAGTGACAATAGTAAACACCCACTTCCGGTTGACCGATTTTTACCAAAAACTAATCAGTTCTTGCGACTTTTATAAAAATTTTAAATATAAAATTTTGCGTTGACCTGATGAATATTTTTTTAGTTAGAGCACCCACAGAAAGCTATCACATACACACGCACGCACAGACATAATCGATGAAACGGTCAAAACGTGTTCAGGGGACCTCAAAACGTGTATTTTCGTTTAAATCTCGAAGTCGATTTTTTCATGAATACAATACTTTCCCCTATACTACGTATATGGAGAAAGTAAAAACAAGTTTTGAACTCATACGATGATTCTAATTACCTAATTTTAATATGCGATTGATTAATGTTCTACATTCAAATGTATTCCTTCTCGTAAATAACGCAACGAATGTTGTTTACATTGGTTGCTATGAAAAGAATTTCTCTCTCCTTCTCTCTCTCGTACTAATTGTAAGAGCATTCAAAGCACGCTTTCACCCATAAGGATTGAAATAACAATAGGATTTCGTGGTTTAAAAATGTAATTGGTTGGCAAGGCAACATCCCAATTAAATGCAAAGATTTCCCTAAAATATGTGAATTAAACGTTTAACATGAGAAATTTCGAACTGTAGGCAGGAAAAAATGAACAGAATAAAAAACCTCTTAGTTTTTTCTTTAAAATGGGCTAGATCCAAAGATCATAGGTTAATTTTTTCTAATTTATTTCTCAAAAAGATTAAAAGCCTGCAAGTCAAAAAGTTGATTTTATCATATGGGCAATGGAAATGCCTACCTTGGAGTCGAACCAAGGACTTTTTTCCAGATTTATTTTCGTCATCATCTTACAATATGAGAACACATTATTCCTGGAAAATATCAAAAATGAACCTTGTTCCATCATTGAGCAATTCGCATATTTATAGCGTGACAGAGGGAACCACAAAACGACAAAAGTAGCCTTTTATTATCGTTAGACTAGAGTAATTGACCGTCAAATATGACGGGTATGCGTGAATTAAGTATTAAGTAAAAATAAAATTGAAATAAAATGTTAATGAAACTAATTTTCATATGCACTAAAAAGTAATCAATGGATATTAAACGAAAAAAATTGAGTGTTCCAGAGAATAAAAATAGTTCTGGGCTAATAGATTTTTTATAACAAAGAAATACATTACGCTATAGAATTCTTATATTCCCAAAACTATTTTTAATTTATGGAACATTTAATTTTTCTCTCTCTCTCTCTCTCTTTCTTTCTTCCTCTCTCTCCTCTCTCTCGAATCAAATAATTATAAAACTATTCCAAAGATATTTGATTTCGTTATGAATAATCAGTAAATTTGCTATGATGTGGTTTAGCTTTCATGCACAACCAAATCAGTGTTTTTGAAAGTTATCTTTGTTATATTGTTTAAAAATTATTATCAGTGAGACCAAATTCTTGTCCAAATATTTGTTGAAAATAAGAGTAAAATCGAAATAATAAGATATAATGTATGATGAATCTGCAGAAATTTACGTTAAATATTTGAGCAAATTATAAATTATTTAAAACGTATAGAATTTAACTTAATAATTTAATTGTTTTAATCTTACGTTTAAAAACAGGATAAATGTTATTCAACAGTCAATTTACCATCAAAGGAAAAATGTGTAGTACCGTGATATAAATACTTGCAGGAACTGCAATGAGTTTTAACTATATTTTAAGATCGTAATTTTCTTTTAACTATAGTAGTTTTGAAATTTTTTCAGAAAATTGGCGTTATTTAAAGAAATTTTTAAAAAGTCATATAATGTTTTTTTTTCAATCGTATTAGAAATTCGGTTGGGAATATTTTCTGTATTGTTATTTATAGAAATCCATTAAAAATAACGTTATATTTAGTTTGATGAAATCTTACCGTTTGGCAATTGTGCATGATTCGATCGTATAAAATATTTGATAATGAATTATAATTTATTATTGTTATTTTTTGCTGCAGCTCCTTATAATTCTATGCAAACTCCACCCCCTCTTCCTTTTTCTCAATTTCTGGTCATTTCCATTCCCTTTTCCTTCCATCTTCTAACTACCTAATAGATTCAGTATGTGTTATACCATTGCATAAAAGAATGATCCGTATTAAATCACAAAAATGGTGCATTTATTTAGCAATAATATGAGACCAAGAATATAATTCAACTCTCTGGATCATACTATAATGTGAATTATATACTTTTTAATTTTCAGACATAAAATGTTTCATTAAATCAAAATTTATTAGTTTTATTGGAAGGAAGTGCAATATATCCCTCTCCTCTCAAAATAACGCCACAAACGAACAGTTATTTCCTAAATTACCATATCAACCCTAAGTAAACTAATTCTGATTAGCTCATTATATAAATTTCTGCCAAATTTAAATTTTCTATCTACATCCTTGATCGAGTTTTAATAACTTTACACTCAGACTAACTGACTGAAAAATTGGCCTTTTATTATTATTTTTGTGATTCTTTCAAAGTTTCTCAAACCGTCCTCAAGTCCTTCAACCTTCTGTCTAACTACAGCAACCTATCTCGCAATCCTTCACTCTATACATTTTTTACACGCTCGGTTTGTTTATTAAACGTCCAGTATATTTTTCAGATTTTCATACCATTTCTATTTCATTAATATTGAATTTAGCTCATTATTACTATTTTTAATCTTCTTGAATAGTATTTCAGCTCTTGTGGTATTCCTTCTCGTAAATAACGCAACGAATGTTGTTTGCAGAATATCATTTCCCTCTCCTTCCATTTTTCTCTCGTTCTCGTGTTAAAAGCCTTCAATACGCGCTTAAACTTATAAGAGTTGAGATAACAATAGGATTTCGAGGTTTAACAATGTAATTGGTAGGCATGGCAACATCCCGTTAAAATTGCAAGATTTCCCAAAAAGATGTGAATTACACGTTTAACATGAGTAATTTCGAACTGTAGGCAGGAAAACATGAACAGAATAAAAAACCTTATAATGTTTTCTTTAAAATGGTTAAGGTCCGAATATCGCAGGTTAGTTCTTTATAATTTTAATTTCTAAAAGAAGAAAACCCTGCAAGTTAAAAAGTCAATTTTCACGTGTTATTATATGGGGAATGCAAATCATCGTCTGGAGTCAAACCCTGGATGTTTTCCGTAAATTCTCCTTCGTCACAGCATTTTCATATCCGAGTAAATTATCGCTGCCAAATTTCAAGTTTATATATATGCATATTTGATCGAGTTATTCGCATTTTTATAGCATGACATAGACCAACCAACAGCTTTTAATTACTTTCTCCATATGCGTAGTCTATACTACGCATATGAAAGTATTGTATTCATGAAAGAAATCGACTTATAGATTTCAACGGAAATACACGTTTTGACCATTTTCTCGATGATGTCTGGTTGTGTGTGTGTGCGCGCGCGCGCGCGTGCGTGTGTGTGATAGCTTTTTTGTGGGTGCTCTAAACTCAAAAACTCTTAATCACGTCAACGCGAAATTTTATATTTAACATTTTTATAAAAGTTAAAAGACGTGATTAGTTTTTGGTAAAAATAGGTTAACTGGAAGTGGATGTTCACTCTTGTCACTTATCCGTTATTTTGAAATACTTGCTTTAATATTTGATATAAGTAAAAGTGTACCGGAATATAAGTTGTAGGAAATTTAATTTTCTACTATCTTTGTTTTAATCATTTTTCCATGTAATGCATTTTTTAAGAGATATCTTAAAAACTAAATATTTTAGCTGCCACCACCACGCCACCTACCCACGACTATTGTTAACAATTGACGCTTAGTTACGTCTTAGTTACGCTCCTTTTTATTTTCTTAATTGTTGGAGCTTTGTGGCTATATCCAATATCAGAAGGCTTTGGTTTGAATTTATTTGTTCTTTGTAAAGTCAAAAATTTTCCCGCAAATTCTAAAAATATTTATTATCATTTAAGTTACTTGGAATTTTTAGAAATATTACAGATATGGAGAAATTCATGTGGTGGCCGCATCAGATTTTTATAAGGGGGAGAAAGGGGCTGGATAGGTAGGCGGCAGGGCGGGGCATGGTGGGGGTAATGAAGGGGCAGGGAGAGGGAAGGGCGGGAGCAGGGAGGGGGCATGGAGAAGGCAGGTTGAGGGTAAGGGGGGGGAGAGGAATGTGCTGGGAAGGGATAGGGAGGAGACAGTGAGGTGGCATTTAGATGATAGGGAGGGATATTAAGAAAGAAGAGAGGCAGGTATTAAACATTATCTTCGGTTTAGTGTTTTACCAGTCATATTAGACGATCGTGTTTTAACGAGACTGCCATGTGCTGCTAATTTAAAATAACAAATTTCTCGCAACCCTCTTTTTTCTGTTATGGATCGTTTTTAAGTTTCCCGTTGAATTGTAACGGACATTTCCTCTAGAATTTAGTCAACAACGTTATTCTTAAAGCAGAAATCTTTGGTCGTGCTGTGGCTTGCCTTTATGTCGTCGAATTTCTAAAAATGGAGTTGCCTCATGCTTACTTTTTAGTTATCCTGGCTGATGGTGAGGACTATTACGCGTAAATTTAGCACACCATGAACAGCTGTATGTGATCAAATGTCAATGTGCTTCTTTTAAAAATGTTAGTTTTATACTACATGATGGTGAGAATTATAACGCGTAAATTTTGTATTCGTTTTGCCATCCCCGTGGAATTTGAAAGTCGAACATATAATGTCACCTTTAATGAAGTTTTCTAATTATTTCTGTCATTTATATATTAAGCGAACAATGCCCATTTTTCCAGCGTCCTATTCAATTTGTTTTTCGGTGGTTATAGGCCTCATGGGGATGGTACTACGTAAAGAAACCAAACGTGCCGTATAGTTTGCCTCTTTGGGTGGTGTGTTATTTTAATTTGTCGCATAAATACGTGACAATAATGACGCGCAATTTTTGCGCACCACGGGCAGCTTGTGTTAAATTTAAAAAATTAAAAAAGTTTTAATTAAGTCAACCTTTACATGCACTAAAAAGTAAACAATGAATATGAAATTCACACAATTTAATATTCCGAAAAGTAAAAAGTTTTAGACATTTAAAAGTTATGTAAAAAGGGAATATTAATGAATATTTTATTTTTAAACATTACTTTAGAAAATTTTGTTTGCCCAGAACTATTTTAGCTTTTGGAACAAACAATTATGTGAATTTGGTATATGTCACTTTTTATTGCATATATAACGTTTCTTCATCAAACTAAATTTATAAATTTTATTTTTATGCTTTTAGTCAAAGATTGAAAGCTTTCGCTGAAAATGTACTCAAAATATTTAAACATTCAGCCATTTTAATCTCTACATCTGACTTCCTCAACACAATATCTATGAACAATTGAATGTTTATTTATTTCCGTTACCGTTTTATTTATCGTACCCAAGATATTGTTTCAACTTCAAAACCATCCAAATTTTGCAAATTTTTGGATAGATGCGACGTAAATTTGTCATCTCAGCTAATCACACGCAGTTACACTAAACTGTCAACAATTAAAATCACCTTAACGACGAAGGGTTCACGTAAAATACGTCAGATTTTCATGTTAAAAACTAATTTATTGGTCAATTCGAAGTGTATTCGAAAATCGACTGCAGGAAAATGAAATTTCTTTTTTTTTAGGCGTTCGTCGTTCCAAGCAGGTATCGACCTCCTACGACAATTCTAAGTTAAGAATTCAAATAATTACACTCACCCATATGTTAATCAAATTAAAAAATAAACGCTCCTTGAATCAAACGCATGACTTTAATGTGAACGGCGAGCAGCTTAAAATTTAAAAGTGGCGTTGTCAAGTAATTTCTGAATGTTTGATTGAAAATGAATGGAATGTTTTTGAGTAATAAGCGTAGTCGAGGAACAACATTAAGAGTCACAAAGGAAGCTACCCTGATGTGTGCATGGAAAGAAGAGATCATTTTTGTTACGAAAAGGGCTGTTTCCCTATCTGCTTGTTTTTTTTAATGAAAGGAACCGCATGGCGCTCTCAGAGCGAATCGCTCCTCAAATTATCATTTCCTCCCTATGTCTTATCAACAGGTTAGCATTCTCTCTTATATATATATATATATATATATATATATATATATATATATATATATATATATATATATATATATATATATATATATATATATCATCGCTGATGAAGTGCATATGCCCGAAAAGCTTTCGTGTTTTGTACGTGTCTCTTCGACGCCCCCAGCAGCCTGCCAACTTGTTCCTCAACTATATATTCGGTTTGTAATTTCTAACGACATCATATTCATATTTTTAATGGGCGGCAATCGTTTCATGGGTAATACTATTATTTTTTTAAATAGTTAAAGTCGCCTACCAGCGATCTACCGGCTAATTTTGTCGTTAACTTGATCCGAGTGTTCTACATCAATCGCAACTCCTATTTAAAAATTTTTAGTACGTGCTCTTCCCAGAAATGTAAAAGATAAGTTTTAATATTTTTCGAATATAAAGAGGCATCACATATAATCATAAGTTAAGGAATCGATTTAAAAAATAACATATCTTCAGTCTTAAGAGTCTGTTGTCTCTTAATTAGTAAGAGCCAAAGATATAGAAGCCATTTCTAGAAGGTGAGCCTTTAAAGGGACCATTCCTAATTGGTTCTGATTCCATTTTTGAGGGATGGTCTACAAATCTGGAGTTATCTCAGCGATAAAAAACTAGCGTCTATTTAATGACAGCCGCTAGAAGGATAAAATAAATTTCAAATGACACCCGTTCAATTGAAGGTGGTTTTGTAAAGGCGTCTTTGGTTTCCAGTTTTCCTTGAGGAATCTGCAGGTACTCGTGCTTCTCAATTAGCAGTAACGTTGAGAATGTGATTTTAGTGATTATACTGCAGAAAATAATAACTAAAATTATTTCTTATGAAAGACAATGTAAATTAAATTAATTACATATAAATTAAACTTTTAAAATGGGTGCTGCGAAAATAAATATATTTCTTCAAAGACATGTATTACCAACGAGGAGTAAACTGCTATGACTGAAATTATGGATTAAATGAAAGCATGGTGAAACATATCCAATGTTTATACCTTACCACTTTGCTATTCACCATGAAACTTTGTTTATTAAAGTGCTTCGTGTAGGACACGTAATGAAAGTTTTTCCAAAATAGCTCTATTATGGCATTTTATTTACAACAGAGACTTTTGATGTACTCCAGGAGTTCAGGCGGCGAAGTAAAGACAAAAGCTATTGAAGATCCATTAGCATACTGACAGATATCAAAGAGTTTCTTATGTGCAGAAATGAACATGTGAAGGAACTTTATGAGAGTTCTTTGTTTAAGGATTTCGATTTCCTTACTGACTTAACAAAAAAAATTAAACGCTTTGAACCTCGAGCTTCAGAAAAATAAATCTTTGAAGTATACGGTTTCTTAAATTATTTCACATCTAAATTGGTTTTCAGAAGTAATACTTGGAAAGGAATTTTCTTTTCTATTATTATAAATACGAGGGAAATTGCTCACTAAAGTGATTTCAATCCCACATTCAGAAATCAAAACTATATTATATACTCTAGACACCGTTCAAAGAAAGATTCCAAGGGCTTACATTAATCAAGCAAGCTGTAAAATTATCCTTAGGCCATTTCGGCGAAATAGAGATTACAGAGACTGGTATACTTATTAGAGAGCTCCTTTCAAGATGGAGCTCAAGAATTGGAACTTCAGATTTGGACCTACAAAAATATTTAATTCTGAAATCTCACTTAAGTTAATATGATTTTTGGAGTCTGCTTGATACAAAAATGTTCTCTTTACCGAGTAATGCTGTTTTTTAAGATGAAATTCTATTTTGGTCTACGTACAGAATGGGTGAAGGGGAATTTTGGTAGTGATGTTTGACGAAGCCGCTAGTCGTTTTGGAGTATTGTCCCAACAAACCATCCTCCCCCAGTACGTATCCCATGGATTATATCCTTAAAGATATGGGTTTATCCAAAATTTTTGCTGTTCTAGAGGTTATTGCTCCGCAGACATTCATTTCATCTCCATATAGATTGTACTCATCATCTGCCAGTTTTTCTTTGCTAGTTATTTAAGGAGGGTAGTTCTTCTTCTGTCTTGAGTGTGTTCCTGCATTATTTGTCGTTTGTTACAGGTTAGTAATTGTTAATTGATATATATATATATATATATATATATATATATATATATATGTATATGTATGTATGTATATATATATACTATAAACATAAAACATTCATATTAATATTGAATGTTAATAGTTTTCTAAAAATGAAAACGAAGCAAAGATTAATATATATTTGTTATTTGCATCAAAATATTTAGCCTGTCGGAATGGGTAACAAATTTTTCCCAGAATCAAAGGAAAGGCCGTTTTCAAAAAACTAGAATTGCATTTATAAAAAGTGAAATTCGAATCTTTATATGTTTAAAATTAATTTTAAATAAAGGCAAATAAAAATTAAAATTTATGTATTAAATCTGTTATCCTTAATTCGTATAATACCAATAGTCTCAGAAATACTAGTTTCAATCTTGAGTTGAACATTAGCACAGTCACATATGTGAATGCGAATTCATAATTCCATAATAATTGATGTCAGGGTGGTCATCGGGCAGCGGGGAAATTCGAATCGTGTTGCATAGGAAAAGTCAAAAGCTCTCGTCGTGGGTGGAACCACATCAGTGAACAGCTGAAACTGCGTCCAAATTAATAAAGGAAAAGGCATTCAGCGAGAAAGCTCGGAGGAATTTAAAAAATCTTCAATTTACGACTAGCTGACAAAAATTCATTTCAGTGATCTTCGAGTGCATAGACCAATAGGAAATGATGCTCAGTTTAAGAAAAGTCTACAGGAAACAGATTTCATTTAAGGAAAATCTTTCACAGAGAAATTGATCCAATGCACAACGTGGTGTATGAGAGAGAGAATGGAAAGTCTGCAATGTGAAGTGATATCGATAGCGTACGAGAAGATAAAAGTTGCGAAAAGGCGTAGATAGGCATATATGGTAGAGAGGGAAAGCAGCTGGGTGACTGGGACAAATGAAAACAAAGGAAAGAGAGGACATAGATAGATATTGAGAATGAGAAGGCGTGCTTTGTTCCGGTCTAGTAGGTCAAATTCTGCTAGATATTGAGATTTTGAGATAGAAAGAGAGAGAAAGTGAGGCAGAGGAAATGTAATGGAGATGGAGGGGAGAGGGAGGAGAGGGAGGTAGGAGAGATGGAGGGGGAGAGGGAGGGGGAGGGGGGAGGGAGAGGGAGGGGGAGAGGGAGGGGAGAGGGAGGAGAGAGGAGAGGGAGGGGGAGAGGGGGTAGAATGGGGAAATGGAATGGAGGAAGGAGAAAGGGGAGAGATATGGAGAGAGGAAGAGATTCTGTGTAAAGATGAATTGAGAGAGAAGTGAAGAATAAATGGTTCGACGAGTAACTCCAAGTTTTTATGGATTGTTCGAAAGTTTGGCGCTTCTATGATATCAGCATTTGGATATGGTGTTTCTTTTGTGAAGAGTGGAAAATAAGTTACACGAAGTACGAAAAAATGATATAAATCGAGAAGGACGAACGTCGATCGATGTGTGTAAGAGTATACCGAAAAAAGTAAGAAGGGAATAGTGAGAAGATCGGAGAGAAAGTAGAGAAATTATTAAGAGAAAAATGAGGTTAATTTTAGCTCACATTTGCTAAAAGAAGTAGGTTTGTGTGTCTGTTAAGAGGTAAGTAGTGCGATTATGTTAGCAAATGGATTATTGATTGAAGCCACAACGGTGGAAAGCGGTAAAGTGAAGTAAGGAGACAAAAAGATTCGATTTTCATTCTAAGTTGCAGTAAAAAACAGAAGTTGTTCCTACCTATACAGAGGTAGGGGAAAATCCATTCCTTCGTAGGAGTTGATTTTTCGATCAAACGTAATCTCATGAGCGCAGGTTGTCGGATGAGTGCTCCCTGCACCGTAAACCACGAGTGGGCTAAATACGAATTTTGGATTTTAGATGCGATCACTTCTCCAAAATTAATTATTGCTCTAGCAGAGACAAGCAAGAACCATTGAGATGGTTGAAGTACCCTTAAGATGTGTGTCAGTTTGGAACCTGCAAGGTAGTTCACCAAACGTGCCCAGATATGGAACGATGTTAGTCTTTTAAGGCCGCCACAGACCTAAAGCTGCGCCACGCTACGCTATACCTCGCTAGATATGTCTACGCATCGCTTGCCTACAGCAGGGAGCTAGTTCCACACACCAGTGCCATGCTACGCTATGGGTATGTCGCCATGCCTCGACACGTCCAACGGCAGTCACCTCTCGCGCGATTTTTATGGCATGTCTTTGGTAACGCATGCGCACTCCACTCGTTTTCTACCACTGCCAGGGCTAGTGCAAGGGTATTTTGTACCCTAGGCGTACTTCCGCCCCCTTGCATTTGTGAGGGTTTATAGCATAGCGTGGCGCCACGTGGCGTAGCTTTCGGTGTGTGGCGGCCTTTAGTCCTTTACCAACGTCGGAAGCACTGCCTCAGGGCCCCTTAAAGCTGTTCCCAGTTTTGCTTCTCTTACTTTCCCTCCAGTCCTAATAGCTTTTATAGGAATCGTGAGCCTTCTCCGACATCGATCTCCCAGATTAGAGACTTTCCTGCATCTTCGACTTCCTGCAACAACCCCTTTTGATTTTTTCAAGTTGAAAAGGAGCGCCAAGAGCCCTTTCAAGGCGATTGCAGGAGTTGGCCCCATTGTATCGAGTCGCTGATATGAGGCCATAATTGAAACCGAATCTTTCTTTTGCTTTGATCGTATGTTTAACATAATTGCAAATATGAACAAATTCCTTTGTATATTTCAAAAGAAATATATGGTAAGAGTTAATTTAAAAAATATACATTTCATTCCAGACTCCCCCAACTGGAGTGCACTTCTGGTCTCTTGCTACCCCCAGTCAAGAGGTTAAAGAAAGATGACTAGGCTAGCTCAGCACTCCAGGAAAAACGCCCTCTGCATTGGCATATTGTAAGTCATTACTTATTAGGTAGAGGTTTTTTCCTGGTATGCAATACAACTGGTATGGATGAATTATTGCTTTCAGTATGCGCGATATAGGACTGGCCAGGCATTTGGATATCTTTTAATAATTGGGGGCGATTAAGATTAATGGTCTTCCTTTTTAGTGAGCAATAAATCCCCAAATTTGCGCTTGTGTGATTTCTCTCCAGCACATGCACTGCCATGGAACACTGGTTCTAGAAGAGGCCAGAATTGTTTATAGATTTCAGCCAGGACTTGTCTACTCCAGGCGCCCGTCCAGTCATAAGCTCTGTATCTGCTGCAGCAACTTTCTCCTTTGTTATAGGCAAGTATAATTCTCTCTTAGCAATGGTAAATTGAGATCTTCGTTCAGTGATATGCTATTGTCCATATCTTGCCTTGCTTAAATGCAAATCGCTTGACATAGTTGTTGGAATTATATTTACTAATAATTATGAGGTCTAACACTTGCTTCCATTCTATAACGAGTCGCACTACGTTTGTGCGTTCTGAGATGGTAGGATGGAGGCTACGTGCCAATTTTGCTGGGCGCGCTGTTCTTTTAATACCCATATTTATATAGAAGTCGACACACCGGAGCTAAGATGATCGAGCTTTGGATTTGATAACTCGAACTCTACCGGCTAAGCCAGCTTCAATTTATAAGTTGAGCTGTTTTTATAGCAACGCAGCTTATTTAGCTGAATATTATATTTTCTGCGTTTTAATAAAAAATAATTGCATTTCACTAAAAATAACTTTAATACTTGCATCTATGCCTGTTGCAGTTACGCATGCAATAATTTGTTGTTAGAAATTTATAGTAGTATTCGAAGAAAAGCGAACAAGGAAGGTTGGAATAGTTTTTGGTATGAGAGGAGGAGAAATGAGGCACTGCCTGCGAGAAAAATTACAAAAAATTCAATAAAAATAAAGAAATTCATTCCCCTACCTAACTACGCCTATTCCTATTACATTAAACAAGTGTATAAATTTTTATCGGAAAAGAAAATTATTTCTAGTTTACTTATAAAACTTTATCAACTATTTTACAGAATACATTTTTATAATTATATAGCATTATTATCTTCGTGATGTCCATCCGTCCATATGCATATATCAGGGAAGAATTGGCTTAACCAATTTTAACTAAATTTTCTACATAAAAACGTTTTCGATAATTATGAATTTGGAAGGAATTGACCAAACCGATTTCAACAAAATTCTGTATAAGGAGTCATGCAACATAAAAAAACAAAATCAAGATTTTAGTACAGATATGGAAATCAGGGCTGCCACAATAAAAGTAATAAAAACTGTCTTTTTACAACTATTTGTGTTGAACTGTCCGGATTAATTTTAACCAAAATTAAAAAATATATACAATGTACACATACAGTCGGACCCCGAGTTACACGGAGGATACGTTCCTGGAAATCAACGTGTAAGTTGAAACCGCGGAACTCGGGGCATTAAGTCTATATAAAAGAGAAGAATAGGGACCTCGGAAAAGATTCGATAACCTTATTTTATAAAAAATGATCCTTAAAAGCCTTTAAACCACTGGCCACACTTTGTTCTTTTGTTAAATAAGTTCTGTTGCCTATTTCCTTCTAAAATAGCCTTGTTTCGTCAAGGTTAAAAACATGGGCTGGCTCGTAGCCGTTCTCTTTAACAAATTTTAAAGATTATGGCCTAAAAACATTAGCACTGTCCATATCAGCTGATCCCGCTTTGCCTTGTAATTTAACATTCCGCAGATTATATCGCTGAACAAATATGTACAGCTAACCCCTGCTCGCAGTGAATGCTTTGCGTCCCTCCTTGAGTTCCGGTCACGTCACGCTGCCGTCAACAAGTGATTCTTCTCACTTGTTATTTCATTGATCCAAAGATTAATGAGTTTCTCAACCTTACCTAAATGAGGAATCCTTGTCACCAAAGACACTTTTGAACTAAAAGAGGTTGTTGTTTTAACGCTATCTCTAATTTTTCCACGCTATTTTAATGATGCGCACAATCGACTCATTTAGATTGTATTGGCGGGAAATCGACGAAACAATATTGCCTCGCCACCCCTGGAATTTGGCTCCCCCAGCTGGGTACCTTGTATCCCGCTACCTGTTTACCCAATTTCCCTTTCCTTGCAAGGATGATGGGTCGTCGGCGATGAACCACGATTCCGGGACTATCAATGGCCTTACTCCCAAGCCTCCCAGTGGCGTGAGTCGGATACGGGTGTCCGCTGAGGGAGGATAGCTCAAAGGTCGGACCGTCCGGTGCCGTGCACTAGGAATTTGTAGTCCCCCGTCAAGGGGGCTGCACAGTCGCGTGTCCTGTAATCCAGTAAGAGGAGGTGTTCGACTACCGGTTGGATGGACCGGAAACTATGCGTGAACTCGGCTATGGCGCTTGGGAAATCCACCCTGACGGGAGGACCAAGCTCCCCCTGCTAATCTCTGAAAGGCCTTGGGAGGCCTGGTTTTAAGATGCCCCATTCTCCGGAGTGGCGGGCTTGGTTTGCTTCGGCGGTGCCCTTCGGGGACCCGCCACTCCACCAGTGGGGGGAGGGGGGTGAATAGGGCCCGCATTTTCGATGCGCGGGTAATAGCTGCCCATCTTCGGTTAATTTGAGGTTGCACAACCGGTGGTGTTCGTCGGACCATCAGAAGGAGCCATCGGTGCATCTCTCACCGCACCATCAGTGATTTTATAAATTACCACATCTATAAGAGCGCTATCTGGAATATTATTGTCGGTGCGATACCTTAAATAACCTGGTAGCTTCTAAATATCTTGAATCGAATCTTTTGGCATCAATTTCAACCGCCTACTAATGAGTTGGCAGGCTTTATTACTCTTTGTAACCCGATCACAACTTTTATGCATAGGTTATCGTCGAAGGATATGCGAAATGCAAGTAGAGATAATTGTATTCCTTTGTCGTTCTCCCGACGTTACAAAAAGTCGCAATTTTAGGTTAATACCTTGTCTTTGACATATATTGCTCAATATTTTCAGTCGTACCTTGTTTCATGGTTCGTAAGTCACGTTTGTTTGGAGAGTAAAGTAATTTTCAAGGATTGAAATAGTCATTAAATAAACGCGTAGGTATTTATCATATTTTACATGATTTTATAGAAGGAAGAGGTTCAGGTTTTATTGCATTAAAAGTCAAGACGAAATAAATGTCTTGTATTTGTAATCTGCCACAATTTAGTGTTTCTGGAATTCTTGGAATTATCAGATATAAATTTATACACTTTTATAATTTAATATAGATTAAACTTTACATTCACTTCTATAATACGAAACCTTTGCCTATCTTACCTTCCAAATTCAAAAGGCGTTCCTCGAGTCGATGTATCGATTTACTGAATCGGCTACTATACAATACAGCAAAATGATATCTTCGCCGTCTGAATCGCACATCTTCGTGGTCAAACACTAACTCATTCCTTGCATATTGTTTCTATTTTCTACAATGCTTCCGATTATTTATGGAGGTTCAGTCTCCTTCTTAATGATACCTGTCGCCGAGTCGGTGGCAAATTATACTTATCAGGGGTATTTTCCATCCGTTGTTCTTTCTCTCGTGCGGCTGAGGTGTGAGAAACCCCTTGTTTGTTTTGCTATAGATAATGTGGGGAGGGTCTACGACATCTCGCCGCGAGACAACTCGCCACGACCAGCTCGACCCGGAGACATCTCGCCGCAGACCCAACTCGCCGCGAACTCGCCGCTAAAATGCAAATAACTCAATCAAATACGCAGATATAAACTTGAAATTTGGCAGAAATAATCTATTCTGATATAAAAATGCTGTGTTTAAGGAAGATTTATGAGAAACGTCCAGGGTTCGACTCCATGGGATGATTTGCATTCCCATAAGATAACACGTATTATTTCTTCTTTTGGGGATAATAATAAAAAGCGTTCCTACTCTGTTTGATTAACTAGGGAAGAGCTGGAACGTAGACTGCAAGCCTTTTTTCGTTAAAAATTTAAAATATCGTTAACTCCTCAAGCCCGGATGACATTTATTTAAATCCCACCCCAGATGCTGAAGAAGATTTTTTGAAATTGGCGATTCAGGCGCGGAAATTGTGTGTGTATATATATAAACTCATAACTTTTCACCATTATATTGGAATTTTAAGAAATATTTTGAGGATTTGCGCAAAACATGATATTTTTAAAACTGTAACTTTTACGCTAGCTTGGAATAAGTAGAGACTCTTTGCTGCATACCGGTCCGTTTCCTATCCAGCACGCGCCCGCGCTTTCATATCGTGAATATCGTAAAAACTATAGACGATATTGGCATACAACCTCCTTCAAAGGTAAATATAAACTATTCTGAACATTTCATTTGCTGCTTGGACCCCACTAAACCAATTAGAGTAAAAGTTACCCGCAGGTGAACTTTTTCATGTCTCGACTGAAAATTTTACATAAATGTTACGATTGTTTATTTTTTTAAAGGCAGTTAATAACTTTTATTTATTCATGAGTTACTTTGTCCTAATTCAAAAGCATTACAGAAGTCGCATAAAAAATTGTCCCTTTTTATTTAATGGAAACCGAAATATGACGTTTTATGTATAAGAAAGGACGATATACGCAGAATACAAAAAAAGACATTTAAAGGTTTTCAAGGTTTTAAAGTATTTACCGATTTTTCAGAATGTTTATACATCCATAATCAGATTCAGCATGAAATGTACTATAAGAAAATGATAGAATTTTAATCTAACGTCTATAATGTTTGTTTTTACTCGCATTCTGTTATAACACTCACAGCGAAGTCTCAATTAGTCTCGTCATCGCTCGCTTCCGAAAGCGAACGCGGTCTTTTTACGAGTTGGTTACTCAAGTTACTCTTTGTGTAATAAAATTGCGAGCCGTGATGGTCGGTGTATGACAGGGAGTGAATATTTATGATGATATGATTAGCTGATTTTGGGAAAATTGAGAAAGACGATTGGCTGGTACCAAAATGGTGTCAAAATTTAGGTTTATTTCTATTGGCTGATTCTGAAACAAAAATCTCATTGGTAGAAATAATAAGTTTCATTTTATTGATTCTAACCTACTTTCTCGTTCGATTTCAGTCACCTCTTGGAGACAGATCCTCTCCCATAGCATTGTTAGCTGGTGTCGTCTAGGGAAACATGGAAGTTGTATGTCTGACTGTCATATGTTTCGTGAATACTCAAAGAAAACTGATTAGGTGATTTTCATATAAAAGTTCCATAGGAAGGATTTTACCTGCTGATATTGGGAAAGTTTAGTTCCGATAGGATTTTTTAATGGAATGCTTGTTTCCAAAGATGTTGGGTCATTTCTTTTAGAATTTCGTTGGGAATATGACGATGTACGCGAGAGAGAGTACCACCCTAGTGGCTGCTGTGATAGATTGGATATATCTATCATGAATTTCTTGGACAGGAAAAGAGGTGGTTTTCTCCCCATCTTCCAAGCTCTGCAAATAAAAGCATACCCGCTCTTGGCTGAGCCTCAAGGTATTCCTGATACTGTGAGGGTTAATGATATGGTAGTGTTACAAGCGGAAATAAAATCTTCACCATTCCGAGATCCTATTTTATCGCCGAGTTGCCAGCAGGTGATTTTTGGGAAGATCGTTTGGGGATGTCTTTATAACCAAGATTATCCCTACGTCCCGTGCCAGTCCCTTCATCAGTTGGCAATGAGAAATCCGATGAATTGGAGGGTATGGCGCTGTTAGAAAAGAGGCTCACGTCTCACCCATTTACCCTGAAACCCATGGCAAATAATGATTGTCTGACGAATCCGAGCGCCAAAATATATCGGTGAAAGCTAAATGGTGGTACAAAACAACAACGCACCATCAGACGCAACAGAAAGTCCGGAAAAAAAACTCCAGACCAATAGATAAAAATCCAGCATGAATTGCAACAAAAAACGACAGAAAACACGCTCATTCCACTCACTGAGGATAGAGGGTTAGAGGGTGAGAGGGAGAGAAATGAGTTTAATCAGAGGAAAACATATAAACTTGTGTTGGGAACGGAGATGGAAAGTTGGAGAAGGTAAACCATATTACAACAAATTATGAAGCGTACAAAAGGAAGAGGGGAAGGGGGTGCGGGAAAGAAAGCAGGGAGAAGATGAAAGAAGTCGAGAGAAAGCTAAAAGAAATCCAGTTGAAGGAGATAACTTGAATGAACATATTACATTCGAAAGAGATTCTATTAGAAAAATATGCGAATGTGGAGAGATCGTCCTTAAGAAACCATGGTTCCTATTTATTTATTCATCTCCTGGATAACCTTTTAACCATTATAATCCAGATTTCCTGCACGTCTGCTGCAGTAGCGAAAGTATGGAGAACACATTTTTGAATAAAAATTATTTAACTTTATCTCTAAACTTATTTCGAAGGTATTTATATAAATACACAGCCTCCATTTAGCAACTTAAACCTAAAATACTTAAGAAATATAAGATTGACACCAATGCGGACATTTAATTTTGTATACCATTCGTATAACATCACTGGATAGCAGAAGACGTTTTAATTATTACAA
Organism: Tanypteryx hageni; assembly: GCA_028673005.1. Lineage (NCBI taxonomy): Eukaryota > Metazoa > Arthropoda > Insecta > Odonata > Petaluridae > Tanypteryx > Tanypteryx hageni. The sequence goes on from CM054112.1 coordinate 122,213,534, forward strand.
AATTACAGCGCATTCCTTGGGAATTGGACAACGTGCTCGACCGCGTAGGTTTCATTGGATTTTTGGCATAAAAAGATAGGACATTATGCTTTACCTCGCCATTGTGAGACTTCAACTTAACATATATTAAGGACTAATTAGTGTACGTTTAAGAAAAGAAACAGGAATTCAGGAATTTAATAAAAGAATAACGGGTGGTTAACGATGAGTTAAATTTTCGAAAGACATTTTCATTTCTCGCCACTGGATTTTTCTCCTAAAAGTCCTACCCGCACCCATAATCCGTTCCCCGAGAGAGATTCGCGAATCGCAGAGACCTCTTTCGGAGGGAATGAGAGATAAGACTCAGGCGACGATCATCTCTTCCGAAGCGGGAAATGGAGGCAGAGAGAAGGGGGAGGTGGGGAGGCAGAGAGAAGGGAGAAGTGAGGCAGAGAGAAGGGGGAGGCGAACGAGAGGTCGAGCGAGGGGTCGCAGGTCGTTGCCGGGCGAAGGGAGGTGGGAAAAACGGAATCGATATTAGAGGAAAGGGAAAAGGAAAGGAGAGAGGAGAAGGGGTAAAGGAGAGAATGGGAAAAGGAGAGAATGGGAAAAGGAGAGAGGGGAAGGGAGAAAGGAGAGAATGGGGAAAGGAAAGAGAAGGGAGAAAGGGGAAAGGAGAGAGGGGAAGGTAGAACGGGAAAAGGAGAGAGGAGAAGGGAGAAGGAAAGACTGATGAAAGGGGAGAGGGGAAGGGAGAAAGGAGATAGGAGAGAGGGGAAGACGAGGGAGTATTCGAATATTGGAGCTCCGAGGCTGCAGGAGGGAATAATGCGTGTTGGCTGCTTATCTCAGCGTCCCTGCTTTGTGTAATACTCTAGAGGTAATATTGACTTTTCATCTTGGGTTATGTAGGTTTTGTAATAGGTTTAGGTATAAAATTAATCTAAGGATGTATGAAGAATTTTGCAGTATCTATAAAACCAATAAAAACCGCCGATTTCGTCGGATTGTGGATTAGTTAAAGCACTCCGGCATCTTCAAATGCTATTTGGAAGAACCTTCCCATGCAAGAGGCCGAAGTTTAAAGCGAGAGATCACGCCCTTCGTAAATGTGAGCAAACCGTTCGATAGCGTGGACGTATGGTATCTCTCCAGTCAAATACCATTTCATTGTTCTTTGGTAGGTAGGTAGAACCTAATGACATAATCTGCATTAAAGCATATGAGAAAGTTTTTACTGCTTATATAACCATTTTCATCAATGAGTATAACACATTTTATTGTTTTTTTTATTTACGCCAACATTTAGGTTAAAGTCTGTTTTCTAAACACATTCCAAACAAGATGGACATCTTGGATTACATATTTAACGCTTAACTAGCTGGTACCTGTGCGGGCTCGGCACAGCAACCTTTTGCAAGTAAATTGAGGATATTTTAATAAAACGCAATGTAATTAGTCCTGTATCATACCTCCTAGTATACCGACAATTTAAAATTAATTTCAAAATATGCTGCGCCTCCGTTCATCCAAAACTTGACACAACGAAACATCGGAAATTTGTCAACCAAATGTACTAAATATTTTGCTATAAATTTTGTGTGTGAGAAAACACGTGATCATTTAATGTTAATTAGTCAAAATGGAAAGACTGCATTACCATCTACACGATATTCCGACGGTATTAAAAAGTTAAGTCACTGGTAACAATGAGATGTCTCACAACGTCAGTGACAAGATTCGCCAGACGCTTCGAGAACTTGCACTTTCGGATACAGAAAGTCGAGAAAGTGCCAAACATACAATTATGTTTTTCCTTTACACCGATTGACACGAAGATTCTTATGTTGAGAATAATTCAGAAAATCATATTTTCTTCTCCCTAGGTCATATGTGATCCGTGAGGTACCGATAATAAAATTTATTCAGGGATAAAAATTCGAGAACTTTTAACATGGAGGTCCCGTAAACGAAGTAAAAATTGCACCAGGACTCAAACTCTTACACTTCAGACAAAAAATGCCCCGTTACACTTCAGTTCGATAGGAATAACAGAAGAGTACTGAGTGTATATTATCTCAGTGGTCAGAAACCGATGACCCGCGGATCAAAGATTGACCCGCCATCACGATTTCGGTGACCAACAAATTTCAACGTTTAGAAAGGTTTAAAATTTGAAAACTAAAGACTAATTCAATTAGTAAATATAGTTCATATAAACATCCAGTGTAGATTTTCTTTTTATTCAAATATTTTAATCGAGTCATCTCATTTTCCAAAACCTGTTAGTTGACCCACAGTAAAAAATATTGCCAACCACTGATTTAGCTTATTCTGTGACAGTCGTGTCCGCTAAAGATTTTCAGTTCAAATAACGTCAAATTTATGTGTTCAAAACAAATTTGCGTATCGATTTGATGCAGCTTTGAAAATTACGGATGAAAATTGGACCCGCTTTAAATCACAAAGCAATAAAGCAAATATTTTTAATTTTTGTATAATGTCACCAAATATTTGTTGCCATTTCAAAAAACAAAGGCAAAATTGCGTGCAAATATTGAAAAATTAAATTACAAATAAAATTAAAATTTGTTCTTTTATCCACAAATAAGTTGATATGGTGTTTGAATTTCCATTATAGCATAATAGTAGGGCCCTGCGAATCTCAAACTATGGAACGAATCGAATCATCGTAAAGTATTCGAATCTCGAATCGGACAGTTTTTTTTATATTTAAGTCTCTCTAGGCTGAAGTCTTTTATTTCTAATCACTCTTTAGTTAGCTATCCAGTTTTTGTTTTTTTTCTGTTTTATGTCAAGAATCTTAAAAAACACACCAAAATCAGTCACCTACTTAATTTACCCGTTCTGATGAAGCGCTTGTAGCCTGAATTGTCAACAAATCCCTCGCAACTTTTGCCAAAAATGGGTAGGATCTACTGTTTTATTTCCAGTAAAATAATGGGTCACTATCGCGGTCTATCACAGACTGCTTTGTGTATTGGTGTATTTCCTCTTGAAGTGGGGACATTTCGTCCATTTTCGACGATGCTTCTTTTTGCGAATTATTATTTTTTTTAATAAGGTATCCAAAAGGTTGCCCTTTTCTGCTTCACTATTTATGCATCCAGTATTCGAGCCTTTATCTATTACAATTAGCTCTTCATCTTTTCCTTCTCGCCGGAATGTTTCTCCTAAATCGGAAGTGAATTCTTCCCAAAAAATGCTTTATAGTCGTCGCTTGGTTTTCCGTGAATATATATATCTTGGATCAAGAAATGTTGAAGCCATAAGGTGTTCTTTGTAAATGTAAAATCTGTTATTCAAATGCTTCATGAGTTCAATACGAAACAATTTTACACCAGGCACTGATGTTGATGTTAGTTCATCTCTTAAAACCGAAATGCAGGGAATAATGAGAATAATGGTAACAGACTTTTCGGAACTAAATATGGTTGTTGCCTCCGCTATTACCTTGAGAATCGGGAGAGATGCTTATAGGGTTTTTTTCAGTTGATTAATCAAAGGTGCGGGAGGGACTTTAGCACAATTCTGTTTCGCACTGCATTCAATAATAGCAAGAGATATTGCAATATAATTCCTTTACACGCAATCAAGCAATTTGTACGTTGTATTTAAAAATATGATTCAAGAACCACTAAAAATGCACTGCACATTAAAACAAGTAAACGTATAGAAATGAATTTTTATAACCAACTTTTATATGGATAATACTTTAATATGAATAAACTTTATAATATAATTATGATAACCTTTCAGCTTGCATGGACGTAAAAATTTTCAAATGTGTCTACCAGATGTGGGGGTCTCTCTATTTAATCTTTTTACAGTTGAGAGAATGCTAGACAGAAGTAGAGAACTCAGTGGCAAACGTAAGAATATTTGGTATATAAGTAGTAAGAAGTTTGATAGTATCTATTGTTTCATTAATGGAAATACTAACTTATCCATTCATATTGCTTAAAATCAACAAAAATATCCTGCTGGTTCAGAGTAATTCAGTTTTACATACTATTAGGAGTGAAATTGTTGAATATTTCATATCTTAGTCACCTAACTTAAATGACAAAAATATGTTAATCTTTCTTTTATTTCCTCATTCCTTATTCTTTGTAATCTTCAAACCTCTTGCGCTTTTCTTAAGATCCATTTCTGTTGCATTTATCATCTTTTTATCTTTCTCAGTTAATGTCCAACTTTCACTCCCATATGATACTCTCTACTAGAGCCATGCACGGACCTGATTTTCTAGGCCCGGCCCGTACAAATTCGGACCCGGGCCGGTCCGTACGTTGTCGAAGAAATTCTAAGCCCGTGGCCCGTTTAAAGTCCCTCGGCTCGAAAAATGTAATTACTGTATTCTACATTTTCTACAAACATCTGTGGGCTGTTCAATGATTTGAAAAGGATTTTTTTAATCCACATATTTGTATGCCTTGGAAGACCACAACCAAAATAAATGACTATACAAAATACACAAATATAATGTTATAGGCAAAAAATATATTAACCAATTCAGTACGGAGGACGAGTAACACTCTTTCTTCACTAACCCTGAGTTAGTTTACTTAAAAAACCCAATGCCACTTTTTTTGCTTTAAACCCATTCAGTACGGAGGACTAGTGTGACACGTGCTGAATGGGTTAAATAAAAACTTATGCTAATCGTATACGTAAAATATTTCGGTCTGTCAAAGCCCAAAAATTTTTATAACAAACCTGATATATCCAGCAATTTTTAAAGTCCGGGCCCATAATGAATTCCAAAGGATCGGCCAGTACCCGGCTCGTGCAAGACTCTAATCTCTATTACCGTTCAAAAAAATAGTTTCTTTGTTTCATTTCTCACTATTCTATCCCATAGTATTTTATTTAATGTCTTTATCGCTTTTATTGCTAATAAAACTTGATCCTTAATATCCACTAAACTTCTTCCTGTGTTATTCAAAATGGATCCCAAGTATTTGAATTTCTCGCATTTTTTATGGTCCCATTTTCTATCTCTAATTCCTTCTCTCTATTTTGCCCAATTGTTAAATATTCCATTTTTTATAAATTTATTTGTAGTTTGAATTTTCTCTATGATTTCATTAGTTTCGGTATCATGTAGTTTGCATCTTCTCTATCTTGTACTGTTATGACTTGGTCGCCTGCAAAGGAAAAGGAGTGCATTACCTCTTCTTTAAACGGTATTCCCATGCCTGTGCATTTGTGATTCAATTCCTCTAGTGTCCAGTCTTTATTTATTTATCTATTTATTTTAAATAGAGTTGGTGATTAATAGCGACCTTGGCTCAGTTCCTTACTTTGATTCCTGTCTTCGTTATTTTATTTCCCTCCTTTGTATACGATATATTATTCTTGTAAATTCTCTAAACAATATTTATAAGCCCCTCTGGCATTTGAATTCTTCTCAGAGCATTCCAGATTTTTGTACATATGACTTCTGTAAATCTATTATATAAATACAAGGGAAAATCCTTATTTTTGTCATCATTTTCTCTATAATTTGTCTAAGGCAAAATATGTTATCCATACGGGATTTATCTACTGTGAATCCTACCTGAACTTTGGGTATTCTATTTGCAGTATATTTTTCAAAACGGTCTCTGGTTATTCTTCCGAATATTCTTGACACAGTTGCCATGACACTTAGCCCCCTGTTGTTGTTACAATCTTTTTTGTCTCATTTCTCATGTATACATGAAACATAGGAGTCATTCCATTCCTGTAGCATCCATTTATTATTTTATTAAATGCTATACTTAATACTTTAGTCATTTTGTCACTACCATATTTAAAATTTTCTACCACGGTCCCTTCCGGTTCTGTTGCACAACCACTTCATATTTTCTTCAAAGTAATTTTGGCTTCTTCTTTTAAACCTTCTATTTCCCCCACTAGGTTAGATGGAAAATGGGTCCACGTCAATCAATCAAATATTATATCATTTTCTTCCTTTTCAACTTCAAATTATTTTCTTGTCTTAATATAGTGGTCTTTAAAATAATCCGTCCAATTTTTTGTTTAAATCATATTAACAGAAGGAGGGAGACAGGGGAGAGGGGGAGAGATAGATAAGTAATGGTCTTTATTAGGGCAAGACTGAGACTAGAAAGTCTATTTTTCCAGAGAAGGTGAGAGGGAGAAAAGGAGGGAGAATGGGAGAGAGGAGGATGGGAAAGAGGAAGGGAGAAAAGGAGGATGAATGAGAAGTGCCTCAAATTTAATACGTAATCCTCGCAAACCCGTTATATTTGACGGGCAATTACGCTAGTATTTATATTTAAATAATTAACTAAAAAATCCGGTCACGCTCGACTAATATGAACTATTTATGACTGACTCTAATGCTATTTTTAATACACTTTCCGAGTAGGCATAAGATTAAAATTTGGTAGGAATATTTGATTCTTATAGAAAAAGGCATTTGCGAAAAAATCCTCAAAAAAATATCTGGATTCGATTACAGTAGATAATTTTCTTTTCCCGTAAAATCGATTTTTCGACTTAAAGGTTTTTAGTCTTTTTCAAATTAAAATTAAAGAATTGACCTACGATATTCGGATCTAAACCGTTTTAAAGAAAAATAAATAAAACGCCTTTTTCTTATCGTCACATTTCGCCTACGATTCTAAATCGCTCAAGTAATACGTTCAAATCATATTTATTGGAGACATTTCTAACTTTTCCATTAGTTTTATTTCGTCACATTAAATGTTAAAAGCATTTTTCATAATTTCCCAGGCAGCGCCGAGTATATCAATTAGTCAATCATAAATGATTTTATTTATTAACAGTGTCACAGAGAAAGTCTCAAAAGAGTAGCGAGAAAAACATTTTACAGATTTTCTGCAGCTAAAAATGTAGTAACGACAACGTTAACTAACAATAAGATTAAAAAGAAAATTATGCAAATTTACCCCGAGTTACGGGTAAAAGGCATTTAAATTCGTCTCATTCGAAGCATGTGTTTCTCTATCTCTTAAATTTTTTTACATTCCAAACGGATTGGCGACTTCTGAGAAAAAGGCCGTATCTCTAAATCTCCTCCGAGAAAAAGAGGAAAAAGCTCATCTGCCAACTTTTTGCCGTTTACGTCTCCTCCGCTCCATTTGTCAATCTCCCACTCCTCACTCTCATTCTCCCGGTCTCATTCTCTCACACCTCATTCTCTCATACCTCATTTTCTCATACTTCAGTCTCTTTATCGATAAAATAGAAGATTGATATAATAATTTCAGTGTTGTGATCGTGTTTTCCAATGAATTTGGGTGCTCCGACTATTCCTAAAACCTCCTCTGCTAAACCTTACGACCAAAATTTATTCAGAATCCTCAACCTAGAGTTCAGTCTGCGATACTCAATTCAAATTCTTTAATACAGTAAAATCCCGTTTTTACGGAATACCGCTTTAACGGAAATCCCGGTTTTACGGAACGAAATGGGATAGCTGAATTTGAATCTCTCTAGTTTCAAGTTTTGCCGCTAACTACCCCGATGCGCTAGATGTGCCTATTAGACTCGTGAAATCACATGAATAAGTATACAATGAAGCACCTCGTTAATTCCTAGTTAATTAGTGACGATAATTGTGCTTTTTAACCCATGGCCTCCAAAAAATCATCATTTCCTCCTATAAAACGGAAGCCAACTTCACTAATCCACGAATCCACCCTTTTATAAGACCTCAAGGCTAAGAAAGATGAAATCTTGGAATTCTTCAATGAAACTGAGATTAGGAATTCAGGTATGAAAAGAAAGTATGTCCGGCAAGCTATGAACCCCGATTTGGACGAAAAATTATTTCAGCGCAGCGAAGCCAAGCCACTCTCAGGACCTCTAATAATAAAGAAGGCCAAAGAGTTCTCTGCGTTGATGAAACTCAAGGAGCTTTGTGAGTTTTCCGTCGGTTGAATTATTTGATTCTAAGATAGACACGGCATTCGGAAGCTTGCAGTAACAGGAGAAAAGTGCTCGGCTGATGAAGAAAGCGAAAAAGAGTATTCCGAAACGTTTCAAAAACTTGTTAAGGAGCATAATTTGACCGATGAATAAATATTCAACGACGATGAAATTGGCCCTTTCTGGCGGTGCCTGCCTCAAATCACGTTGGCCGCGGGAAATGAAAAACGGGCACCGGGATTTAAGATCGCGAAGAACCGCATCACTGTGATGCTGTGTGGGAATGCCGCGGGGTATAGGCTTAAACCTCTAGTTAACGGTAAACATGCCCATCCTCGTGCTTTCAAAAATATTAAGCATTTACCAGTGACGTACAAAAACAACAAAAATGCTTGCATGACGCAAGAAATCTGCCAAGACTGGTTTGGTAACAGCATGGTTTCCCAGGTCAAAAGGCGCTTTCATGAGATTGGATTATATGAAAACAGCAAAGTTGTTTTTGTTTTGGAAAATTGTAGAGCACATCCCGATGCAGAAATGCTGGTGAATCGAAACATCTTTGCGGTTTTTCTCCCGGCAAATGTTACCAGTTTAATAAAACCATTATATTTAGGAGTGAAAAGCACAGTGAAGATCTTTTATAGGAGTAACTTCATGGAACGTCTAATAAATGACGACGGTAAGACTGGTGACATCGACGCTTATCGCAAAGCGTACACCATCAAAGACGCTATATTTGATCTTGCAGCTGTATGGGAACGTGTTTCCTCGGTAACAATCCAAAACCATTGGAGGAAATTGCGGCCGGCGGTAATTTTCGAAGACAATCTCGACCCATCTGAGTTTGAAGGGTTTGATATTAAAAAAAGAACGACTAAGACCCTCAAAGAATTAACGCAGGGCTCTGCGTTTCAGAAGGACATCTCTGATGAAGCCCTCCAAGAGTGGGTTAGTGTCGATGATGGCGCCCCCGTCACGCAACTAATGACTTATGAAGAAATAATTGAGTCCGTACTTCAGCCTGAAAAAGTGATAGAAGGCTCCGAAGATGATAGTGATAGCAACGGTCTGCCTCGGAAATCGTTCCGTGATGCGTCAGACGCAGTGAAAACTTTAATCCAATTCTGTGAATCACGACCCAGCTAGTCCGAGGATGAGATTAGGTCATTGTACGAATTAGAAGGGGAAATCCGCGATGACAAGCATAAATCACCGTGGAAAATCACTCTGGAAGAACTATTTCAGAAAGCATCTGGCTCTAAGTTGAAGAATAGCCTCATCCCCAGGAGTGAATCATCGTCACAAGCCGGCAATGAGAAGAATGAAACGGTGGATATGACAGCTAGCAGAGTGTAAAAGGTACGATCATAAATTTTATATTCGCTATATTTCACCACTTTAAAACTAAATTATTAAATACAAAATAATAATATTACTATTTTTCGCCTGGCAACGGTGCGGTCGGCGTCTGACCCCTCCGTGACCCCGCCACACAATCAGCTGGCGGCCACTCGCGCGTCAACTTGTGTTTTCGAGCTTTGAAAGAGGATGTTAAAAAATATTATTAACAATAATAAGTGTTTTTCAACAATATGTTATTGTTTTATGTACTGTGTTTTGCAAAAATCTACCTTTTGTGAATAAAAATTACTTATTTCTAATGAGCCTTTAATTACATGTAAATGTAAAAAAAATTACCTAAGAAAATTACAACTTATTAAATAAAAGCAAGTTTCAACTCTGTCTGCCTTAATTTGTTGGCGGCGATCGGTTACCACTAAATTATTAATGCCAAAATAGCGTTCTGCATCTACACTATTCACGGGGCACCAAATGGATTGCAAGGCTGCTTCACCGAATGCTTTATATTTATATTTTATAGCAAGTAAAATTTTTGGGACATCACCAGTGTCTCTAGGTAAATGTGTACATTTTCCCAATCCAATCGGTAAAAGTATGTTACATTCACCGAACTTGGTGATAAATGTGCATAATAACCGGAAAATGTACACATTTACCGGACTACAAACATTTACCGTGACATATATACAAAGAGGCAGAGTCATTTAAATGTCAATCTTTTTTTACAAGGTGAGAAAAATTAACACCGGAGATGAACTTTTCGACATTTTTTCATTGCAAAATTAGCGATAACTCCTTCAAATGGTATTTTTCGCACAGTCCCATTCTCAATAGAAAGTAATGCAAAGGAAGACAAGCGTTGTTGTCCTATGGTTGATCGGAGACAGTTTTTTTTATCAGCTTTAGCTTTGAAAAAGAACGCTCCCCTTCACAAGTCATTTCCAATTTCTAGAATAAGTGTTTTTGAAAAATCAATGCTAATTTTCCCCAATTAAGTATCATCTATATCATTCTATATAGACGTTTCTTACAGAGGAGAAGGAGGATATAACATACATATAGGAGGATACAAATGTTTAGGCATTTCCAGATGAGCTGGAGATTTGAAATTTTTTTCTTAGGTAGGATTTTGTGCAAAACCGACTAGAAAAAACGAAAATCTTGAAAAAGTGCAACAATGCGGCCGCTAAAAATTCGCAATTGTTTAAACAAATTTTCAAGGTTTATATATTTCCGAATGTGCTACGGAGCTGAATTTTTTTTTAAAGGTAGGATTTGTAAAAAAAACTAAATAGGGATTATACAAATTTTTATATTTTAATTTGTTTGGAAGTTAAAAATTCTTAAAGTTTATACAAATAGGTAAATGTTTAGATACTACGGGGCAAGACAGGGAGCTGAAATTTTTTAATTACTTAGAGATTAGTCAATACAAACGAATAAACTTTTCATTCTATCCAAGAAATTGTTATTGCGGCCGTTAGAAATTAATTAATTTTTAACAATTAGATAAATGTTATTTCACTTTAAATGTGCTATAAATTTAAAATTTGTCATAAATGTGTGGCGTTATTAACCCAATTTGGGAAATGTATAATATTCCTAAAATTGCAAAAATTAGCGATTATTTTACTCCATTATTGTTCCATAAGTAAAAACGAAAATCGGTTCAGAGGAGAATCTTTTGAATTAAAGAAATATTTCCCATGATGAAATATATCTCTAAAAAATTAATGTGTTTTCAAGGTGAGATGAAATGCTTGCAGTATGGAAGCACCTTCTACTAGTATCATATACATATTACTCTTACTTCGTCTACAACAACTTCCACCACGCGCAACCAGACCGCGCCAATGACTGAATGTAATGTTATTTTTAACAAACTTTCCGAGTAGGTAGAAAATTAAAATTTGGTAGGAATGTTTATCTCTTATAGTAAAAGCCATTTGCAAAACAAAATCCCAAAAAAAAGAATCGACTTCGACTCCAGTAAACAATTTATATTTCCCATAAGATAACGCGTAAAAATCGATTTTTCGACTTACAGGCTTTTACTCTTTTGAAAATTAAAATTAGAAAGAATTTACCTACGATCTTTGGACCTAGACGGTTCTAAAGAAAAATAATCGAAGTTTCTTCTTCTTATCATCGCATTTTACCTACAACACAAAATCGCTCAAGTTCTACGTTTAAATCATATTTATTTGAACATTTTAAGCTTTTTGACGGTATGTTGCCTTGCCGACCGTGTCATTGTTAAACCTCGATTGTATTGTCGCCTTAATACCCCCATTCACTTACGGACTGGTCGGCCGAACAGCTCCTGATTGGTTGAACATATAAATTTAAAGGATGCTATTTTTGAAATTAAACATTTTGATTTATGTTTTGTAGTCAGGTTTAGATCTGAATCTATTATTTCACATAATGAATCACAAATTTTGTTTAAATAATACCTTAAAGGTTTAATTGCTTCCACGCGATTTTCCCAGCGTGTATTCGATAAAGGTTTTAGTGTCAGCTCTGGTAAGTGTTTCCGTTAAATACCCCGGCGATGAAATTAATCCGAAAAAATACATAATTCTTCAACATCACAAAAAAATCTACGGTTTCATAAGTTTTTTTCGCAGCACTACATGCAACTAAATTAAGACTATGGGCTGCACAAGGAATAAAAAAGGCTCTTGGGTTAATTTCTAAAATTCTTTTTTGTAAACCATTGCGATGGCCCTTCATGTTGGCCCCGTTGTCATATCCTTGGCCACGCATGTTCTTAAGTTTTAAATAATTTAGAACAAATTCCTTTAAACCTGCGCCCGTGGTGTCATTAACAACTCAAAAATCTAAAAAATGTTTCTCTTTATCATTTAAATACACGAAACGGGATATCATAGTAATTTGTTCTTGATGATTTATATCTGTTGTACAGTCAAGAATTATAGAATAATATTTTGAAGCATGAAGCATAATTAATATTTTATTATTTACTTCTGTAGACAAGATGCTTATGATTTCGTATTGTATTCTATTTCCAAGATAATGAGGCATTATCTTGTCTGATGACTGCACGCGTGTTATATGTTCTGCCATCACGGAATCAAAATTTCCAGCAGTTTCTATTAACTTTAAGAATTTACCGTTATTGGGCTCATACGACTTACTACTTCCTCCTCTGAAGGCTATATTTTCTTGAGTTGAATACTGAATTAAATATATTATTCTCGTTATAACATTATACCACCTTTTTTCTTCTTGTTCAAGTAATTTTTTACTTAAATTGTCAATAGTGTTGCCGGTTTTTAATTGTGTCATTAATACTTTCCATTTTTTTCTAATTTTCTTTGTAATATATTTTTTGTGTGCCTAGTTAAATGTTGCCAATCGTCAAATCCATCGCTTGATAACGGTGTCGCACAATTGAATAATTTACAACTAAAGCAATACACGGAATTTTTGAAGTTAGAGTACAATAACCAATCACGCAATACTTGCTCTCCGTTACTTAAAGTTCTGTAATAATAAGATGCACAAAAACTTCTATTCGAATTATCTTTCGGAAAACTGAAATCTTTTTCTTGTTTAGGACCAATCTTGATTAGGTAAACCCTATTATTATCACTGATTTCTTCCGGCCAAGTACCGGGATCATTATCTCCTGCTCATTGTTGAAATCAGGCTCGAGTTCGAACAACTCTAATTCTCTTTCTTCATTAAACAAAAATGTGTTGAGCCGTGTTGGTTCCGATGCTGATGTTGATGTACCCGATGTAGGTTCTAGTGCTAGCGTTGGTTCTAAGGGAGGTGATGATGTGCCTGATGTTGATTCCGATGCTTGACATGAAGCCGAATATTTTGATGGGAAGAAACTTGTTATTGAAGAACTAGCGTTCTTCACTTCTTCGTCTTTCTTTTTCTTTAACTGTCGGTAATGGTAGCCAGACGGTTTTCTTTTAGATTTTCCAGGTATGTTATCCATCTATTATGGGGTATTTTATTAATTATTGAATTTCATATATATATATATATATATATATATATATATATATATATATATATATATATATATATATATATATATAACTATTAATACTTACAATGAAAATATATATTAAGTGAAAACATATTTTCAAATATCACGCATAACCGTGGCCCATGTAGAAGACCCTCTACCGAGGGCGCCCCTCCAAGCCGGCGCCCGTGTGCCGCGCACACGCTGTACACGCCTTGGCACGGCTCTGTGCGCGCACGTCCCGACCGTCTCGCAGAGCCTTCTTTTCTTTATTGACTTTTAACGATGATTTTTGAAGAAAATAGAGAGTTTTGGGAGGAGTTCATTATGTTATATAAAGAGCGCCCATGTTTGTTGAATATAAAAAGTAAGGACAAGCATTTAAAAAATTCTGCTTACGATGCTTTAGTTTCAAAAAGAAAAGAAATATTTCACCAAGCGGACAAGCAGTATGTCATTTTTAAAAATGAGTTCTTTAAGAGCATCTTTCCGCCGTCAATATAGAAAAATAATGGGGTCTCAAAAAACGGGAAGTGCCGCTGATGCTGTACCGGAACCCACGCTATGGTATTATGAGCTCCCAATGTTCTTAATGGACGAGGATGCAGTTCGACCTGCGGTGTCATCCATTATGACAACTGATAGTGCAGACACCGGTGGAGACGAGGCTTTAATGATAAAACATTTTTGCTCTTATGCTAGTTGTTTTACAAAAGCATAATTTGTGGTGCTGTGGGTCTAACATTGTAAGTCAGTGGTTCACAAAGTGTGGTCCGCAGACCACTGGTGTGCCGCGAGGGTCTTTCAGGTGGTCCACGGGCTGCCGGAAAATGAAACTTGCAAATACCGATCATTAAAGCCGAAGCCATACGTGAGAGCTAACCAGAAGCTTAATCGCGCGTAAAGTGACACTACTCGACCGACTCACGTAATTAATTATACTAGTGGTGCCCGCAAAAACTTTTGCGAAGTCAGTCAGAAATCTGCATGTTTAAAATCATCGTCTATGTATTGAGGTGGCCATATAAAATCCCACCTTTGCCTTATTCGGTGTTGAAAAGTGAGACTTTCAAAAAAGACTCATATTAAAGCAAAAGGAAAAACCCTTCTTTCACTCCCACTGTTTATGCGAACCGAAAAAATGGAACGAAATAAATAACGGTTTTCGGTTTCGGTTCAGGTTCAGGAAAATATTTTTTTTTTCGGTTCGGGTTCGGTTTCACTCCAGCTAAAATAACGGTTTTTTTCAGTTTCGGTGTTCGGTTCTGTAAGATTACTGTGCCATTGTTTCTTTGTAAGAAATTCTGCATATCATTCGATATGATTCGTCATTATTCATTCCTTATAAAAACACGCCGGTGTTCTGTAAGATTTCAACTTAATTGCAGAAGACGGTATAACGAGATCGCAATACACTTTAATCAGATATGTAGCGATATCCACAAGAAGCAAGTCTCCGACCCTGTGTCCCAAAATCGGCTCCAACCCCGATGTCTAAGTTAGCTAAGCTCCTTTACTTTGGGTGTTAAAATCAAAATTTGTTCGCTTATTTCAACAAGTAAAAAAAGAACTGCAAAAGCAAAAGACATTCGAGACTTGAGACAACTAACCTCTAAAAGAACAAAATTTCATTTTCCTGCCGTCGATTTTTTAAATCACGTTGAATCGCTCCAGAAATTAGTTTCTAAAACAAAAATTTGACGTATTCTTTCGTGAAAACCATTCATTGGCAAGGAAATTTGCATTATTGTCGGTTTAGTTTGAATGCATTGGGTTGACAGGGATTATAAATTTGCGTCGCATCTGTCAACATATTCACAAAATTTCGACGCTGTATTGAGTTTAAACAATGCCTTCTTTACGATAAATAATACGACAGTAAAGAAAATAAATAAATATTCAATTATTAATTGGCATTGTGCTGAAGAAGTCAGAAATACAGATTTAAATTGCTGAATTTTAAAAAGGATTTTGAATACATTTTCTGCCAAAGCTGGACTAAAAACATAAAAGTAAAATATATAATTTAAGATTAATGAAAAAGCGTTTTATATATGTTACAAAGCAAAAATAAATGTAAAATTTGCATTATTGAATATCCCATAATGTAAAAATAGTTTTTTACGACCTGCTGATTCCCTCTTGCCTACGCGCAATGGATATCTAAGAGATAGTGCAACGAATAGCTGGTCAGTTTCAAAAGTTTAGGAAGAAAGTTGACTTCCGTTTTTTTGAAAAAAGTTTAGTTTACAGAAATATTCAATAAATAAATATTCACTAGTAGTTGCCCGTCGATAAATCGACTGGTTGGTTAGATTAAATATTATCTTGGTAGTCAGCCTTCTGTAACATTACCATGAAGCTCAGCGACTGCAAGATTTATTTTCTTCTACTAATGTTCGCTAGGAGCGCCACCTTAACATCACCCGTTATTTCCTACATCGACTAATGTCTGCTAGCAACGCAACCTTAACATCACCACTACAACTACGTCGAGTAGAGCTTATGCCGGTCACAAAAAACCTCAATATCTCGACAACGGCATGACCGATTTCAATTTTATAATTTTCCTGCAAGTCTGCAGATCGAGACATTTAATTTGATGCATCACACGTTAAGGGGGCTGACAGCATTTGCTTTAAAAATCTCATTTTTTACGCTATTAATATATTCATTAAATTAATTAATAATTGTTTGTCACACAAGTGTTGTGTGCCGAAAGCTATTGTTGATTTCTCAAACATTCAATTACGCGAATTTTCATGTATTGTTTGCATTTTAATGCATATAAGAGTTTATTTCATTATTTTTTATTTTAATTTTAACTTAATACTGAATTTATACATGCCGGTCATTTTTGACGGGCTATTACGCTAGTGCAAAAATACCAAAATTAAGGCACTTCCCAATCCTCCTCCTCACTCTCAATCACCTCCCTCTTTACCCCTTCCATTCTCCCTCGCTCTCATCCCTCCTTAAAAATGTAGTTATTTAGCGTGATATATACATATTCTATTTAAATAATGAGCTGAGAAATCCGATCACGCTGTACGATAGGACGATGATCAACTGTGAGAATAACAAAAAGCTAATTACTCAATAGCTTTCCATTCTTTTTTGAGCCAAGTTTCAGGAATTACATGGCAGCACTCCTTTTGAATATTAAGCGGCTCACCGTTGAATTCATGGGTTCGATTTCAGGAGCGTTTACTTTCTCCACTTGATTAATACGGGGATGAGTGCAGCACGTTAATCATTTGCATATTAAAATTATTTAAAATCATCGTAGGAATTTGAGATTTAAAAGAACGAACGCCTTAAAGAATGACGTTATATTTTCTTGCCATCGATTTTTGAATACGCGTCGAATCAATCCACGTATTAGTTTTTAACGCGAAGATCTGTCTTATTTTTACTTGAAAATCTTTCGTTGTTAAGGTGATTCTCATTGTTGCCGGTTTCGTACAATTTCTTATGATTGACTAGGTTAATAATCATGCGTCACATCTGTTCACAAATTCACGAAATTTCGACGCTATTTTGAAGTTTCAACAATACCTTGGTTACGATAATCAATACAAATGTAACGAACATAAATACATACAAGGGGCCTATTTAAATTCTGTTATTATTTAATTTGCAATATTTCTTTATATACGATTTAGTGTTCGAATTATTGAATACCCCACATATTTCCATGTGTAAACCAAGGTTCGGGCGTAAAAATTGAAACTTTGGCTAAGGTTTGGCCTTGCGATTTATTTATTGTCATGGCATAAGACAGTTTGATCGCGAATTATCTGCAATGCATGCTAAAAAGAATTGCTGGATCATTTGGCATGTCAATTTTTACACGTGGGATAAAGTGAATGATTCCAGCCATAAAACCAGTTATGACTGCCATTAATTAATTACATTATTAATCACATTTAATTAATCAATCACTCATCATTCTCTCTCACATTTTCCAATCATAACCCACGTTACGTGCCTCTGATTTACGTTAAATAATGGTACATTCGGTTCTCGAGTTAAATCATAATGCTCTCTCTCAGATTCAATGAACTTGGTTATATTGTAACTTTAATTGGAATAAAATCGAAATTAAATATAAATACCGATAATCAAATGAAACTTATACGTATACAGCATCTATATTAATTTCATTTAACATTATAACGTAGAACTTTCATTTAAATACTAACTGAAATTAATATAGCGTTTTGTATACATTGAAGCTTTCTGTACTTTTAGACGTATTAAAGAAATTTTGATTATAATTATTACCGATACGTAGGTGAAGCTTCAATGTGTAAACTGTTAAACAAAGCGACTATGAAAGTTTATTTACTAACATTACTAACTATATAGTGTTGTTAGTAAGCATACAAACTCTGTAGCTTAAAAGGAATTGCTGGATCATTTGGCGTGTCAATTACTAAGCATAATCCACGCTACGTGCCTCTTATTTGCGTTAAATAATGGTACATTTATTTCTCTAGTTAAATAATAATGTTCTCTTTCAGATTCAATGAACTTGGTTGTATTGTAACTTTAATTGGAATAAATTTTTAATTAAATATAAGTACCGATAATCAAATGAAAGTTATACGTATACAGCATCTATATTAATTTCATATAACATTATAACGTAAGATTTTCGTATAAATACTAACTAAAATTGATGTACCGTGTTGTATACATTGAAGCTTTCTGTACTTTTCGATGTATTAAAGAAATTCCGATTTCAATTCTTACCGATACGTAACTGAAGCTTCAAAGTGTAAACTGTTAAACGAAGCGAATATGAAAGTTTATTTACCAATATTACTGACTGACTATATACTGTTGTTAGTTGCCATACAAACTCTATAGCTGAACACGACTTCTCTTAGTTATAAAGTGTTTCACCAGGTTGCAGCACTCAAACTGTTACTCCACACCCTCTACAGGACGTTTTTTTGAGAACTAACTGAGCTTGGCAAAGCGTCACTTCAGCTAGTAGAATATAATAGAGATGGTATTGTTCATCGATATTGTGTTAATGAGGGTTCCCAAGATGAATGCTGAATTTTTAAAAAGATTTTCAGTACATTTTCGGCGAAAGCTGAGTAAGTTTTTAATTTTTGACTAAAAACAAAAGAATAAAATGTACAATTAATTTAATGAAACAATACTTTATATGGACTGAAAAGTAAAAAATATATAATTCACTTTATAGTATGTTCCAGAGAGTTACAACAATTTTGTACATAATATTTGTCTAGCGTAAGGAAAACAAATAATAATTTTCTATGTAAGATTTGTATCTATCTATATCACATTGAGAGAAATAGCTAGATAGGTAGATATGAATCTTACATAATTGAATATTTATTTATTTTCTTTACTGTCATATTATTCATCGTAAGGAAGGTATTGCTTAAACTCGATGGATTCGTGGGTGATAAATAATTTTCAAGGTGATGAACGCTCTAATGACGCGTTTGACGCGAGCAGTTCTGCGGCAGGAATTAGTGGATCTCCTGCTGTGAAAAAGCGAAGAGTAAGAAAATATCAAACAGATTCTTTAAATTAGGTTTTAAGTACAAAATTAAAGTCGGTGAAGAACGAAAAGTTTGATAACCACTGGTCTAGAGGAGCGTCAATGGCCGCACCATTGTTTGCTGGTTCCCGATACTCCATTTTTTTCATAAAAGATGCATAATGGGCAGCACTGATTAATGAGAGGCTTGTTTGTGTTGTCAGTTCGTCACTTGGTTGACAAAGTGTAGAGTTGTCAAATTATTGGTAATTAAAAATTGTTTAACTGGTCCTCGGTGGAATATTCAGAAAATCCATAGGTCCGCAATAGATTTCCGTTTGAGAACCGGCGATCTATAGAAACCCCTTCAATCACTCCCGAAGATTATTCCCTTTCCTTGCCTTCGCTAACGCAAGCTACGTATTCACAATCGATATTGTGTGGATATCCAGCATTCACTCGCATTTAAATCAAATAGAGTATTTAAACTTTTCCGGAAGAAAACTCCTTCTGTCACCATGGACGACGACACGTCTAAAAATCAAGCGGGCAGTCGGAGTGTGCTGAGAAAATACTTTAGATCCTATCGGCCGTTCTATATTCATTGAAATTAACTTTATAAATATAATTCAGAAGGAAAGAACTACCTCGAATTTTAGAAGATTGGGTAAAAAATATTAATTAGTCCCTTTCTCCTCTTGCATTTGTTAACAGAGTGTAAATTTTTAAGTCCTCACTGTTTGAACAATGTATGTTGTATTTAAGTGACTATTTAAAGGGAACATATAAGAGAGATTTTCACATTTGCCAATGGGAATAATAGAAAGAATGGCGAAGATTAATGAGATTAGGAAAGGAACAGGAAGAGTTAAAGAAAAGAGAAATGAAGTTTTGGCGTGGAAGGGGGAACATAGAGAACAAGAAAGCTCAGAGAAAGGACAGAGGGATGGGAGGGAGGAGAAGAAGTAAAATAGGAAGGGGGATATGAGAGAGGAGAAGAAGGTAAAGGAGGGAGATATGAGGGAAGGGAAGAGGTTGAAGTAGGAATGGGGATACGAGGGAGGGGGTATGAGAGAGGGGGATATGAGGGAGGGTAAGGGATACGAGGGAGGGGGCATGAGAGAGTGAGATATGAGGGAGGGTAAGAGGGTAAGGGAGGTAGGGGGATATGATGGATGGGAAAATGGTGAAGGAGAGAGGCGCAGGAGCGAGAGAGAGAAAAGCAAAATGTATGTAAGGGGAGAAGTATAATCTGGGTCAACCCAGTACCGTTAAAACATTATGATTCATAGGGTCGTAATTTCGGATATATATCTCTCTTTCTCTCCTGCTGTGAGTTTATTACTCTGCTTTTTAATTAAGAACTACGAATTACGCGGGCAAATGAAGAAGTGCTTGATAAATCACATTCCTACCGAAGATATATGTGGTACTCTAACGTTTTAAGTTCAAGTGATTTATAGTGTCGCATATCACTGTGGAATTTTAAAAGTAATATTCATCAGTATGAATGTAGCTATAATACCGATGTAACTCAAACAATATATTCAATTATATTCGTCAAATACAATTATTGCATAATAATTTCTCAATATACAGAAAGCTCCGATTTTAAAAATTTGTTATAAAAAACCAACAAATATACAGTAAGAAGTAAGTTAAACAGAAAAATAAAAACTTACAAAGTTTTTTTTGAGGTACTGAAATTCGATATGTGCTCCGTTAGCGGCTCTGCTAACATGTAAAAGGTATTCTCTTTTCTGCAATGCAATTCTACGCATATCATTCTGAACTTTTCCAACAGCCTCACGCTTCGGGGTTTCGGATTTTTCCTGTCAATTGTGAGCTAAAAGCTACCAGTGTGCCAAATTTCAACATTCTAGGTCTTCTGGAAGTGGGTTAAACCTTTTGGAAATACAAATATACATCCACTCTGTTTTATATATCAAGATTACTAACATTCATATTATTCCACCCACTGCAAACAGAGCCTATCAGGCCGCTTGACCTTATAAAGTTAAACATTTTTCCTTGAGATCCATCTGGATACATCAGACCAATATGGAAGACGAAATGAACTTTTGTACTCTATTCATTAGGCATGACGATAATATAGAACACGATATTCCATGAAGCTTTCCAGAAACCTTATACTATTTTTCGGTGTCTTTGAGGAGAAAAACATTAATGTAATTTGATAAGTATAAAAATATAATCTAGTCATTATCGTATTGCATTATAAAGTACTTATTCATGTATGTTTTTCTACATTACATATTGCTAGATATGTAGGGCCGGATTTAAAAATCACGAGCCCCTGTTAAATGCATCCTGACTTTCGTATTTTTCCGTAAGAAATAAAGTATTAAGCCACACGTACTTAAATACATCGTTTGCGAAAGCTAGGATTTCTCGCAGGTGATTAACAGAAACTTAATATAAATTCTTTTTACTACATGAGCATACCCTGCCATCCGCCAATAAGGTGACTTTCAGCGTATCATGTAGATGTAGATGAACAATAATCATCGCATTACTAGAATACGAACGTTCCTAAGCATAAACCTACCTAATGGGAAATCCGTCCTTGTACACACCTGCGTTTTAGAAGAAAATGCTTTCAAAAAACGGCAAATCGGGAAATTCGTAAGTAAGAAAGTATTTAGTTTATTAATTACGTATCAAGATATACTGCAATCGTAATTATTGTTTTTCCTATTTATTTAAATGGAAAAGGATAATTCAAGTACAACTAGCGTAGCTGCGAAAAAGACAAGGAAAATTAGATGAAGAATTAAAATAGAGGAACAAGAAAATCATCTTATTGAAAATGCCTAATGACTATATATTAAATAGTGCATTTTTTCATTTCATTTATATCAACATTTTCGAAGCAAATGTAGGATGAATTTTAGTATGGTTGTTTAAGGGGGTCCGTTTAAAATTTTCGCGGAGGGTCCAGAATTTGTAGTTACGCCACTGGGTTAGATCAAGCGAATGAGCCAGACAAGGAATAGGACCTCCACGACCTATACAATTTCTCATTCAGTAATGTTATAACCTCATTATGAAAAAATCGCCAAATATTAATAATTTAATGTGAAACCTCTTAAGCTTCTCTTTGCAAGTATAACTTTCTTTTTACTGTAGGTAGATCATTTGTGATAACCCTGTATCACATATTTTAATGGAGCAAGTGTGAGTTTGTCTGTCCGGAATCTGATTGGCTACCGATGTGCGACAGCTTTACCTCTGGCGACAAGGAATTAACATATCTCTTAATTTTAATTTAAAAATAAAAATTTGATGTATTTCTTTACTAATTGGACCAATTTTGTTGGAATTTCTAAGTCATGCCTGTCTTCCTTCTTTAAATACGCTAGCAAATCGGTTATTGATTTCGTCTGCTTTCTCCTTGTCAGTTTTTATTATATCCCCGTTTGAACTCTTATTTTACTTATTTTATTTTTATTGTCCTTCCGCCTCATGAAGTATTTATAGAAATCATTACTCTTTCTCGTGCCTAAATATTTTTCATGCATCCGAAAGTCTCATATATAACGCACGCGTCATAAAATGATTTTTTATCCACTTCCAGAGAATTTTTTAAAGCGCGTTACCTATGAGGGATACATTTTTAAGAGAGAAGATTTTTACTTGAATGTATTTTATTGGCAAAAGAAAATTATACATGAATTCCGCCAAATTCCTCAGATTCAGTCTCACAAAGCAAATCAATTTCATTCATTAACAAATGAATCTCTCAATTGGACGTCTTCGCTTTCATCAGACGAAGAATCACTGTTGCCATCGTTGGTGCTGAATGAATAAATACCTGACGGCCTGAATGTAAGCGTGAATAATTTCAGCCCAATTATCCGCAATCAACGTGCAAACCTCAGCGGATGATGCCCATTACATTCTATCAGACTTGGCGTACGTGTATAATCCATTTACAATGCAATTTCTCCTCCATATTCTTATTTTTTAGTTAAATGACTTGTTTATCAATATGTCCAGTGGTTGGAGTTTCTTCGTCAAACTCCCAGGGATAATTTCTAAACTGAAATGTTTCCTCACTAACACCTTTGCCTCATTTGCTTCGTGCAATCGCGCTGAATCCATTATATGTAGTGATTTAGGCTCAAAGAACGAGCCTCTTCATTTTGCCTATATCTCTTTCAGTCATGTTGTAAGAATTTCACAATTCGCCAGCCCGTAGGATTAACGCAAACTATAACACTCTTTGTAAATTTAGCTTTCGGAATATTTTTACGTTGAAAATGGACATAGGTGGAAGATAATCTCCATCGGCCATCACTGATAACACAATTTTTACGCTCTCTCGCCCTTTCAGTTTCTCAACAGATGTCTTAAGATCCATTTACCGTAATGGAAAGATATGTGATATTGAGACTTCTTTCATTGTATAATTTTTCAACTAATCGACATAATTTAAGGCATTTATAATAAAAAGTCCAAAATATGAATTGTGAGTGCAATATGTGAATAAAAATTGTCATTAAGGTATTTGTAAAACTAAAAAGCAAAAATAAATAAACTAAAAATAATTTTTGTAAATATAAACTTTTCAAATGCACTAAAAACGTAAAATATATTTTTGTGTAAACCTCAACAAATCGATTCGTTAGATTATCTCTAAAATTTATAATCAGGGAGGGCCCCTTTAACAACCATAAAGGTTTTCGGTTCTGGTTAGCGTTTGCAGAAAAGTATTATGGCGCAGTTAGATTCTCTCATTACCATTGTTGAGCGCTATAAAACTTTTCTGCAAAATCCTTTATAGTTGTTACAAGGGCTAAAATTTATTTTACGCTTTTTAGTGCATTAAAAAAATTAATTTAAAAAATAATATTTTTTATTTTATTTATTTATAAGGGCTATGCACTCAAGGTGATCAGCCGTCCTTTTTTCGAACGCAGTTTTCCCTAAAAATTATTTTTATTTTATCCTTCATTTTGAAATTTTGAACTTTATTTGCTACAGATGTATTTTTATTTAAACGAATCACTCGCGTGATTTCCGTGAAATTAAATTAGTTTTTTATATATAGTAGAATTATCATCTAACTTGTTAAAACTCGAAACTGATGTCATCTCAATTCGAATGTCATGTCGAGTCAAAATAAACCCACTAAAACACTTCACTATGATAAATACATAGATAAAAAAGAAATATGTTAATTTCAAGGCCGTGTTATAGTAAGGAGAAAAGGGGCAGGCGACCAGGGCTCCTGGATGACAGGGGTCCAAAACACCAGGGAACTGAGGCTAGCTAGCTGTAGGGACACCAAAACTACATGTCACAGCGAGCCCTTCAGGGTACCAACAATTTTTATAGTCTACTTTAATTTAATCTATGCTTGTATGTATTTATGGTAAATAAACCTCTTGGATTGTTATAACTTTAAATTAAATCTGGAAAATTATTTGCCAATGGTCTTTAATATGTACATCAATAAAAAAGTATATGTAAAAATAAAAATTTACTAACTTCATAAGCATTAAACATGTTCAGGACTGGATATAGGTGGGTGCGACTGCCTTGGGATCGAGGAATTAGGGGCACCCACAAGGCTGCCTTTACATAAGAAGTTGTGCAATGTAATCCGGCGGCCAATAGCAAGGGGCGGCGGTTGATCCTTTTCAATCCTCGTCTCAGTTTATTGATCCTTTTCAATCCCCGTCTCAGTTTATTCCAACTCTTCCTTGGGCTTTCCAAACTCCTCTTGACACCTCCTTCTTCCCCACGGCTCTCATTCGTTTCCCGTTGTTAAATATTTTGGTGCCATGATTGTGGCCCGTGTATGAGGATGAAATTCTGCTGCAGTTTCGACAACGGTGAAGGCATGGAGAGACAAATAAGGATGTTTAAGGGGGGATTATTGTGTTCTTTCCCTTGACTGATTACAACATGTAAACGAGGGTGTTCAGACGGACATGGCAGTCTGCGAGAAGAGGAGCAAAACCGGCGCTCTCCTGGCAATATGTGATTTCGAGGGATGCAGAAAAGCAATTCCTTCTCTTACGCGCTATTAGGATAAAAAAATCACTCGGATGCATATGTTGCCAACGAATGGCAAGGACTCACAAAAATGCACTTTTGACATGTTTTCTTCTCGACAGAAGCCGCCATAGGGATGTTTTTAGAGGCTTGTTAGTAATGCCCATTTTATGCCAGCATTGAGACAACAAATCGCTGTCTCTTACACTTCCTTCCTCTGCTTCCTCTAATTTAGAATTTTATTAAATAGAACATAAACGGCTCCTTTTATACAATTCCGTCCAATACTGTTCTGTAGGAATTTAAAATTATTTTTTTCATTTTTAGCGCGTATAAAAGCTATCTTCGGTTTCGGTTCGGGTTCGGTTTCACTCCAGCTAAAATAACGTTTTTTTCTGTTTCGGTTTTCGGTTCGGTTCCGGTTTGAAGCCCTAATATAAACCAGGGCATCGAACTGGAACCGAACCGAATTAGTATTAACTCAATTAGTATTTTGGCGAAAAATAGCATAGTAAACTACGTTCATATAAATATTTTGGTTTCGATGTATTTTTTGTAATTTAAAATATAAACATTGTTATTAAAATATTTACTTGGTTAAATTTAAAAAAATCAGTAGATTAAGAATACATTATTGTAAATCTAACAAAAATTTAAGATCGGAAAGATGAAAACCGGTCCGAACCGGTTCAGTGTTGATTGCTTGAGCAACCGAAATTTTCCGTTTTGTACGGAGCGGAAAGTAAACCGGAGCGAAAAATTTGAGTTCGATGCCCTGATATAAACACCAGGGACCGCGTCATATCGGACCGGTAGTGTACAACTCACAGAACGCACCCACTCGAATGCACTCGAATGCGCTCAGGTGAGAAAGTTGCTAACCCGTGCATTTGCAGATTCGCAAAGAAAACGTCACCAAGTACTATGTGGTGAGAATTCAAAAGGTAAAGATGTAAAAACGGAGGGGAGAAAGAGAGAGGGGAAAAAGAAGGGATAGAGGAAAGCAAATAAAGGAGGGGAAATGGAAGAATGGAAGGGGGAAAGGGGGAAAGGGAAGAAGGCATATGGGGACAGAAAGAATTCAGGAGCGACTAATCGGAGAATTTTCCTCTCCGTTGGACTGCGAAACACCAGTTCTATATCTTCTTGACGTAAGATCTCGCCATCGTTGAACAAGGCTTAGGTTCTCTGCGAACTGATATTTAGAAATTCAGCAATGCTAAGTCTCAATGGGTTTGGAAATGTATTGAGTATTTAAGATGACATTTAATAATAAAGAAACGTGGGGCACAACGAATTGTAGAGTCGGAAGTAATAAAATGTTTCGCCGTTTAAAATAATCGTCCATTTCCGAGCTCCCCCAATAATAATGTATTAGTCAGATTCCGTGCACACTATCACAAATGCTGGGAGCAATTTTTCTCCCGATTTGAAATTATTTCCAAAATTTCAGTTTATGCCTTTATGCCAAGTTTTCGTACCTTATCTTTTCCTATTATGTTCTCTTATCGTCCTAGGGAAAAACTATCCTCTATGTCGCTCCGTTCTACAGTCGATCTCGCGAATCTTATCCTCACAGTCCTGCCTTCCGAGATACCTCGGGATTCTGACAAGTCCTACTATTTCATTCGCTAGTTCCTCCGACATAAATTTTTCCAGTGATTTAAATCTAGCCTGCAGCCTACGTTCCTTTAACGATGTCCGTTTCAGATATTCTATTAATGATATTACGCTTTGTTTACTATCGTAATTCCTCTTTACAAATCTAGTTGCCCTGCGCTGAACCTTTTCTATCTCGTTAATGAGTCCCTTTTCGTAGGGATCCCACAAAGCTGAAGTATATTCGACCTGCGGTCGAGCCAAGGATAAATAACATAATTCTTTCACTTTTTTCGGAGATATTTCGAACTATTCTCCCTATAAAGGCCAGCATTTTGCTGGGGGCACCTATCAAAGGGGGTGTCCCACGAGAGATCACGATGGATCGTGACTCCAAGATATTTAATCGAGTCTGAAACTGGAATTTTTACTACGTCCAACGAATAATTAACACCCAACGAGATACTCTTTGTCCTCCAGAAATTGATGACGCAGCTTTTCTTTCGGTTGATCTCTAACTGCCATTCCTTACACGATGGAGAAATAACTTCTAGATCATTTTGGAGATACTGGTGGTCTTCCGGATTGCTTATTTCTCTATAAATGACGGTGTCGTCTGCAAAAAGCTAATTTTACTTTTGACTACTGAGCTGATATGTTTACATAAATTAGATATAATAACGGACCAATTACACTACCCTGCGGAACGCCAGAGACAACCTCCACTAACTTCGAGGATTTCCCATCTATAACAGTCCTCTGCTTCCTATGATTTAAAAAATTCACGGATCCAACTGACAATTTTAGAATTAACGCCTAAGGTTTCTAATTTCGTTATTAACTTAATGTGAGGTACCTTATCAAATGCTTTCCTAAAATCTAAGATGGCATCGACTTGCCTATTATTTTCTCCGCTTCTCAGTATACAATTCACAAAAAGATCGAGCTGAGTATCACAAGAACTGCCTTTCCTGAAGCCATGTTGACAATCATCTAACAATGAATTACTATCAAGAAATCGCATTATGTTGCTAACGAGTATATGCTCGAGAATCTTACACGGTATCAAAGTTAAGGAAATCGGCCTGTAATTTTCTGGGTTCTCCTTGTCGCCGCCCTTATGAATTGGGGCAACGTGCGCTAACTTCCAGTCGTTGGGGACCTCTGCGCGAGAAATGGATTTCTCGAAGGATATCCAAAGAAAAGGTGCCATTTCTTCAGCTAATTCTTTTAAAACGCTAGCAGGAATTTCTTCGGCGCCAGTGGATTGTTGTCTGATGGAACTTAATAGCCTTGCTAATCCCACCTCAGAAAATACTATATCGTCCATCAGGTCCCTCCTTATAGCGGGTGCATAAAGTACGCAATGGTGCTGACGGCTGTAAATGCTTTTACAAAATGACAGTTTAACAGGTTGACTTTCTCTACGCTATAATGAATAACGGCACCCGAGTCATTACGCAGAGAAGGTATGGTAGGGCCTCTGCCTTGGACCTCTCTCACATAGGACCAAAACGTTTTAGGGTCCTCCTTCAAATAATTATTTAATACCTTATTCCTTAAGTTAGTAAATGCCTTGCGCATAGTATTTCTCGCTTTAGCGCGGGATTCCTTTTACGTCTGAACTTTAGTTGCTCTATACTCATCGGAATATGTTGACGGCATATTTCTTATATTCGCGTGCCTTATTCTCTGGTGCCTAAGCGCACTCCTAACTTGCTTAGTGTACCAACGTGGCTCTTTATTGTCCACCTTAAATTTAATTGTAATGTACTTATCGATGCCCTCTAGCATTATATCCTTGAATAATGTCCATGACGACTCAGCTCCTGATCGTTCGGTCATATCACGGAAGCCAGGTAGTACTTGTCGTAGGCGCGACCTGAAGCTTAAAAAGTCTGCCTTGGCAAATATATAAAACTTTCTTTGAGGCTTGGGGTGCCTCTCGATTTTCAACTTACACTCTACATATACGGCCAGATGATCACTTATTCCATCTTCAATGATGGCTTTGTTTATTCTTTCTGGGACGTTAGTTGCTAATAAATCTAGTATGTTTCCCGATCGCGTTGGCTTTCTGTCTAATTTAAGGAGAGAGTGCTCGCAGAATGTTTGGATTAATGCCTCACAGGATTCGCGTTCTTTACCTCTAGATTCGAAACAGATTTTCCCAATCAATTGAGTGTAAATTAAAGTCACCACCGACTATAATGATTCCATCTTGATTTATCAATCTAAGCTTTGATAGTTGCTTCTCGAGATTTAAAATACAATCTACGAAATACAAATGCATGTGGTATAGTAAGGAATATCTCTTTTTAGACGGACAAGTATGATATTAGTAAACATCTACCTTAAAGGTTCACCGTGTAATACCTTAAGAAACATTCGAAAGGGCTTTTCCTCCTTTTAAAGAGGTGACTTTTAAAGTATGGCCACCTGTTGATGAAAACGATTCACCAAGAAGCCAACAGCGTTTCAGAAAAAATATGAGAGGATTAGTTTTCTCTCTTTCCCTTTCTTCTTTAATTCCAAGACGAGTTAAACATAAAATAGTACCAAAATTTCACGACATAAATTTATTTCCGATTAAATTACATCCAATCTATACAAAAGATGCAAGTTTTTACGTCAATAAAATTGCATTGCATTCAAGTCGCTTCGGCTAATTGCCGCAAAAGAATGACGATGTGAGAAATCATAGGAAAACTCTGCAGAAATGGTATTTCCAAAATCAGGCTACACAGGAGGTTTAGAATGTAAGCGTATTAATATTTCCGCTCGTAAATGAAAACAAACAATTTCCAAGAGTTTAACATTTATGTTTAAATAATCGATAAAGCTGTGATTTTGCCATAAAATGGAGAAGTACGATGAAAAAAGCAGAAGAGACTTCGTAAAATGATTTTATACATTTGAAAATCTTAGATCTCTGTAAGTCTTCAGTCTTTATTTATCTCAAACACGAAATTAGTGACACGCAATCGAAAAGTATCTTATAGAGATAACAATTAGCAATACACTTCGTTAAAACAATACCTACATCTACATGTTACCCTGCAATTCATCGAAGGGGTACAATTAAACAAAACCTATCTAATAATTTTATCTCGCAGGTTTGACTTTCTTGTTATGATCTCGCATTATCGCCGGATAAAACTACCCTCGATAACGCTCTGTTCTAAAATCGATCTCACATACTTTATTGCAATGATCGTGTCTACCTATATACTACGCTGGTGTTTCTATTGCTTTGAGATGCGCTCATTCGAGATGTGCTTTTTCGCTAATACGTCTTGACAAAATTAAGGACACTAAACATGAGATACGCCGTCTTCCCTTGCAAATGCAACAATCTAAATATTTCATTGTCGCGACGTGCTGCTTCTCTCGATGATATGACTCATATAAATATTCTCAGAAACGAATTTTAGCCCCGCAAGCGTCACTTTCTTTGGCATTTAAAATCTAAGGGTGTATTTTTTGGCTAAATCTATTTCCGAGCACACATATTCACTTAGTACTTAGAAGCCCTTTGAACTGATTGAGGGCTGTACTAAAGAGCAGACCCGAAGAAGACAGAAATAGCTAACAATAAGATGTAAACACAG
Organism: Tanypteryx hageni; assembly: GCA_028673005.1. Taxonomy (NCBI): domain Eukaryota; kingdom Metazoa; phylum Arthropoda; class Insecta; order Odonata; family Petaluridae; genus Tanypteryx; species Tanypteryx hageni. Next base: position 122,243,571 of record CM054112.1, read on the forward strand.
ACAACAAAGAACCACAGAACTTAGGCAGAAGAAATGAATTCATAAACCAACTGCTGGAGAGTTAATAAATCAGAGCCGAAAAATTAGAGCTCATAATGAACACGTGGGCGCCCACGCTGGAGGGACTGTAGACTGCTCAAGCAGCTACCTCAGTTACAGCTTTTCTCTTGTAGTGTTTGCATCCTTGGATTTTTCAGTACATTATTTTTTATCAATATTTTTGTGCATTAAATAATAACCCTTATGTGGGAAAAAGTTAAATTTGCATATAAGGAAAAACGGGCTGTTTTCCTTGAAATAAAACTCGGAAGTTGTAAATCGCTTTGAAAAAGGAGACGTGGAATGGAAATTGCCACAGCTTTGAATCTTCCACCATTAACTCTGCGCGCAATATTGAAGTCTAGTGACAAGATATAAATAAGAATGTAAAAAAAATGCTCCGACTTTAAGTGATTCTCGAGTTACTCTTGTAAAAGAGAATCCTATTATGGTGAATAAGTTACTTAATATCTGGATTGATGAGTAGATTCAAGGGAATTGCAACTCAGTTTATATGAATGCGACAAATTTGACATTGGCCAAACGGGAAGAAATTTTAAGACCCGTTGCCAAGAACATCAATATTCCCATATTTCCAACTCCCAAAAATCCCATTTCGCAAAATACTTCATCGATCTCAAACATTCTGCCGATTTTTGTCCCGCCATATTACATTTCGAAAATAAAAACTGGAGATTCGAACAAGTTGGAAATCCTTTACCAAGCGAAGACCAACCCTAACGACATCATTAACGGGCACCTCTTTCCAACCCATTCCCCGCAGCTTACATCTGTTTTCCCTCGCTAAACAATCGTCCTAACCTTCCTCTTCGCCCTCCCCACGCACCCTCCCAAACTACCGCTTGAGAGGCCCCTTCCTTTCCTCCCCTATTCCCCCCCCCACCTCTCCCTTCGCCCTTTTCCCTATATATACGTTGTAGTGTTCTTATTCTTGACCAGATGATGACTATGTGTTAGTCGAAACCGGTCGTCCGTTCTATGTTATTAAAGTGGATTCTTTATTCATTTTTCCCTGAATATGGAGTTCCACCACGTGACGGCTGAAACCGTTGATTTTATTGAGAGAATAAGGTTTATCATTTTTGGTCTGGTGTAAAGATTTGTTTTTAATCGGAACAAGGCGAAAAAGTCGTACTTTATGGGATACTCGTATAAAATGCTATCGAATGATTGGGCGGTTCTTGAACTTTTATCTCCGAGAATATGTCGTAATTCTGTGGTCCCGCAAACTTTTTTGTGGTAAATGTTGTCCTCTATCTGAATAATTTTTTAAATCTATACCTCACAGATCATATAAAAAATATGGATTTTTAATTGTTTTTTTGCTGATAAAACCGTCGTAGCGTACGATATAAATAAAATATGCTTTGGACATTCTCGAATTTTTATCTCCGAAACACTAAGTCGTAATGTGTGGTCTTGCAGACTCTTCTCTGGTAAATTTGTCTTCTTTCGAATAAATGTTTTAATCGATAACTTACAGATCATATACGAGTAAAAGATAGGGAGAGAAAAATATGGTATTAAATTGTTACTTGACGGATGCAATTTAACGAGATACGATTATAAGTTTATGTAAGTGCTTATATAAAGTTAAAGTTCTAATTGACGGGTGCAGTTAAAAATCATAATTAATTTAAGTAAGGATCACTAATACTTAATTCAATAAAATCCGCACAGTAGTTTCGGACGGACAAAGATGTGCTACTACCGCTTCGCTAGTAAATAACGCCAAATAAAGCGAAAATAAAAATCCTACTCAATTGTGAATATAATTGCAAAGTGGATTCCTTCGTTCATTTCAGATAGTACCCAGGGAGTAGTTCTTGAAGGAATTGTATCAGACTGCATCGAAGTGACTTCCAAAATACAGCAAGAAAGTGCAATAGTATGGTGAGACTCTTAGAGAAAAATCATGTGATATTTCAAGGGGACTTTTAAGCTACTGCGGAGTGGTATAAGGGCTGGCAACTTGTCTTGGATTTAGACAAATTTGCCGCGATGAACGATGCGGCTTTCTGTGATAGCTGTGTCCAGAACATGATGTATCCGACGTTTCTCAACTGTTACAGGTTACTTCTTGGCGGCCCATCATGTTCCGGACGCAGCTGTCACCGTAAGCCGCTATGAGTATCGAATATCATCCCTGCGAAAACCTTCGATTGAAGGTGCTTCGATGAACTTGACGCGTTCTTCGAACTTCGTTCATTACGCTAAGGAAACTTTTGGGTTAAAATTAGCATATTTCAGTCATCACAAATACTTATAATATACACTAAATAGCTAACTTGTCCAGTAAAGAAGACCTAAAAAACATTATAGCATCGGCGAGCAGAGATTTGCTACCGAGTCATGCGAGGATGCCCCTCGAGTGCGGAGGTATTCGCACATTTTTCGCTAATCCGCCATGTCTTGGAACACTACTACAACTCCTTTCGAGTAGGACCTAACTATGGAGATCGAAATGGTCCAGCGTAGAACGGCTAGATATCAGCGCATCAGAGCTTTTGGGCGATAAGAGATGGCAGACAATGAAGTCGAGAGTAATAGAAAACAAGCAAAAACTATTCGAAGAGTTTAATAGCCCCAAATTCATTGATAACGTGCGTGGAATAATTGAGCCCACTGGTACTGTAGAGCGTACCTGTAAATAGGTCGAAATAGTCACTTGACCCGAGAGATTCTGATGGTCATGTTTCTCAGGCAAGATAAAACAAGCCAATAGAGGTTTCAACTGGAGTGCATGTTTGGTACAATGGCACCTCCTGCCAAACGCAAATGGCGGATTTCAGGGTTGTAATGTAAATTTAATTGAAAAAAGAAAGGTGAAACGAGATTGGGTAGGAATTTGCTGAAGGAGGAAATCCAGCGCGCACCTGTCGTAAAGTTTTATAGCCACTGGGGGAGACGAAAAGATACACACGGTGACGTTTTTTTAAATGATTTTTCGGGTGGAAACCCTTATTCGGCCATGAAGAGGAGACAATTAACAGCTACTGACACTCTGGGTGGCATGTATGCGGATAAAATAGTATTAAGAGGTAGGAATTGGAGGATGCAGTGATCTGGTGAGGAGATATATATATAAAAGGTCGCAAACTAAAATATAAAAGTAATATATCGAGAGTAGGTGAGTTTTCTCAACTTAAGCGTCTGCACCTCAACGAAGTTCTTTATTAAATTATTAGCGTGTGTTTTTATGAGGGGCGATTGAATGACTAACATAAATCACTTCAAAGAAATATTTATTGTGATTGGGATTTTATCCTAAAGGACATTTTCGTGATTTCTACATTCATTTCGCAAAACGAGCGTAAGATGCAATTGCCGCTCTCCATAATAAGTTCTAATTGCGTCATTCTTGAGCCTATTAATGCAGGAACGTTGTATCTCGATGCTTAAAACTGTCGCCTCTCTTTAATAAAACATTAAATGCCCTGTTCCTTACAAAAAGTATCGACCAACCGCTAGGGAGACGGAGTGAGAGAAAAAGATGAGAGGGAGGGAGGAAGAGAAAGACAGGAGAGAGAGAGATTGAGATAGAGAGAGCGCGCAAAGGTGCTCGAAATGCCGGAGGCCTTACGAACTCTGACCTTAAACGATGATGCGATCAGGGAGCCGCCTAGCGGCAAGACTATAAGACGAGCGAGGGAAAGGGATATCAATGCGAGAAGACCTAACTGGAGGAGGGGAAGGGAGGAGAGGTCACAGCTACGCAGAGGGCACACACGAGCGTCATTGGAGAGGGGGGAGAAGTGTCCCCTACGGGGCGGCCGACACGAGAGGGGAAGAGAGCCCCTCTCCCTATCCTCCAGAGGCCCGGAGGAAGAGAGGTCTCTAAGGTAGCGTGGAGGAGGGCGGGAGTGATGCAGGTCCGGATATTGGAGCGGCGGCGAGGGAGCGTGTGTATTATGTTGCAGCTAGCAAGAAGGCAAGGTGCCGCCGTTTTCTAGGCATCCTGATGAAGAAGCATCCCAATCTTCCTCACAGATATTCTGCTTCCTACAGATAATCGTTAATTACGTCGCTGTTGATGTCGCTTCAGGAAGTTCCGAGTGGCGCAACTACAAATTCTTGCCCTCCCCCGCGAAATTTTCGAATGGACCCCCTTCAAAACAACCATACTAAAATCATTCTAGACTAGCTTAGAAAATGTTGATATACATAATATAATGTACTTTTTCTCTCTATGTTTTAGCCGCAGTAAAGTGCGTTACAGAAACTATTTCTTACTTCCGTATGAGCCAGAATGCTGAATAACATCAGACTGATTATTCATGACTTACAAACAGAGAGAATATTGTGAAAACGGGAAGTTTTTAAATTTTTATTCGAGAAATTCCCATAAGATTAACATTGGAGGATTGTTGCCATCCTACCCGCTTTGAAAGCCTAACACGTAAATGAGTGTAAGACGTCTTTCGTTTGCTTTTTAAAATTACTTATAAACGTCGTAGAAATTAGAAACTTGAACCATAGTATGTGCAAAAGAACGCAAATTTTATTTCCTACCTTAGATATTGAAATACGATCCAAAATAACTCAGAAAATTGTTTTGAAGACGAACATTTTAAGTTCTTTTTGAATAAAATATTTCGTTGCCAAGAACAACCAGCATTGTTGCCGTACTCATCATTACCTAATATAAAACGCTTGATATCTTGGTCTGCGCGACGGTGATGCATCGCCTGCTCGCTGAGGATGTCTGCCGGCGGCGTTGGTTGGTCCATGTCAAGCTATTAAAACGCGAATAACTCCATCAAATATGCAGATATAAACTTGAAATTTGGCAGAGATAATCTTCTCAGATATGAAAATACTGTGATTAAGAAAATTTTACGAAAAACTTCCAGGGTTCGACTCCAGGGGATGATTTGCATTCTCTATAAGATAACTGGTAAAAATCGTATTTTTGACGTGCAGGCTTATCTTATTTTTGACATTAATATTAGAAAACATTGACTCACGAGCTTAAGATCTAGACCATTTTAACGAAAAAATTACAAGGTTTCTTATTCTGTTCATCGTTTTTCGTCTACAATTCGAAATTCCTCATCTTAAACGTTTAAATCGCATATTTTGGGGAAATCTTGCTATTTTAACGAGACATTGCCATACCTACCAATTACATTGTTAAACCTCAAAATCCTATTGTTATTTCAATCCTTACGGGTTTAAACGTGCTTTGAATGCTTTTAATATGAGGAGAGAAAGACGAAAGGAGGGGGAAAATCTTTTCATAACAATCAATGTAAACAACATTCGATGCGTTATTTACGAGAAGGTATACCTACAAACCTGAAATACTATTTAAAATTAGATTAAAATCGTTATGATGAGCTAAATTCAATATTATTGAAATAGAAACGGTATGAAAATCGGAGTTATTTGCTGGACGTTTTAATAAACAAACCGAGCATATAAAATGTTTATAGCGTGAAGGATTGTGCGATAGATTACGGGAGTTAGTTAGAAGAATGGAATACTTGAGGACGGTTTTGGAAATTGGGAGAGAAAGAGCGGTTTAAAAGAATCAAAGAATCACAAAAATAATAATAGGCTAGGTTTTCCGTCCGTTGGTCTGAATGACAAGCTATTAAAACGCGAATAACTCTATCAATGATGTAGATAGAAAATTGAAATTTTGCAGAAATTTATATAATGAGCTAATCAGAATTTTTTATTTAAGGTTGACATGGTAATTAAAGAAATTACTGTCCGTTTGTGGCGCTATTTTGAGGGGGAATATATTGCACTTCCACCGAATAAAACTAATTAAATTTTAGAAGAAAGGGAGGAGAATGGGTAGGAGGAAGATGGAGGAGTAGAAGAAAAGAGGAGGGCGAAGAATAAGAGGGAGAGAGGGACGGAGAAAGAGAAGAAGAAAGAGGGAAAATACGAGGGAGAGAGAATAGGAGAGGGAGGGAAGAGAATGGGAGGGAGGAAGAGAGAAAGGGAAGTACCTTAATTTTAATACATAATCTGCACATACCCGTCATATTTGACGGGCAATTACGCTAGTCACCTAATATAAAACGCTTGATGCCTTTGTCTGCGCGACGGGGATGCATCGCCGGGGATGTCTGCCGGTGGCGTTGGTTGGTCCATGTCAAGCTATTAAAACGCGAATAACTCGATCAAATATGCAGATATAAACTTGAAATTTGGCAGAGATAATCTTCTCAGATATGAAAATACTGTGATTAAGAAAATTTTACGAAAAACTTCCAGGGTTCGACTCCAGGGGATGATTTGCATTCTCTATAAGATAACTAGTAAAAATCGTATTTTTGACGTGCAGGCTTATCTTATTTTTGACATTAATATTAGAAAACATTGACTCACGAGCTTAAGATCTAGACCATTTTAACGAAAAAATTACAAGGTTTCTTATTCTGTTCATCGTTTTTCGTCTACAATTCGAAATTCCTCATCTTAAACGTTTAAATCGCATATTTTGGGGAAATCTTGCTATTTTAACGAGACATTGCCATACCTACCAATTACATTGTTAAACCTCAAAATCCTATTGTTATTTCAATCCTTACGGGTTTAAACGTGCTTTGAATGCTTTTAATATGAGGAGAGAAAGACGAAAGGAGGGGGAAAATCTTTTCATAACAATCAATGTAAACAACATTCGATGCGTTATTTACGAGAAGGTATACCTACAAACCTGAAATACTATTTAAAATTAGATTAAAATCGTTATGATGAGCTAAATTCAATATTATTGAAATAGAAACGGTATGAAAATCGGAGTTATTTGCTGGACGTTTTAATAAACAAACCGAGCATATAAAATGTTTATAGCGTGAAGGATTGTGCGATAGGTTACGGGAGTTAGTTAGAAGAATGGAATACTTGAGGACGGTTTTGGAAATTGGGAGAGAAAGAGCGGTTTAAAAGAATCAAAGAATCACAAAAATAATAATAGGCTAGGTTTTCCGTCCGTTGGTCTGAATGACAAGCTATTAAAACGCGAATAACTCTATCAATGATGTAGATAGAAAATTGAAATTTTGCAGAAATTTATATAATGAGCTAATCAGAATTTTTTATTTAAGGTTGACATGGTAATTAAAGAAATTACTGTCCGTTTGTGGCGCTATTTTGAGGGGGAATATATTGCACTTCCACCGAATAAAACTAATTAAATTTTAGAAGAAAGGGAGGAGAATGGGTAGGAGGAAGATGGAGGAGTAGAAGAAAAGAGGAGGGCGAAGAATAAGAGGGAGAGAGGGACGGAGAAAGAGAAGAAGAAAGAGGGAAAATACGAGGGAGAGAGAATAGGAGAGGGAGGGAAGAGAATGGGAGGGAGGAAGAGAGAAAGGGAAGTACCTTAATTTTAATACATAATCTGCACATACCCGTCATATTTGACGGGCAATTACGCTAGTCACCTAATATAAAACGCTTGATGCCTTTGTCTGCGCGACGGGGATGCATCGCCGGGGATGTCTGCCGGTGGCGTTGGTTGGTCCATGTCAAGCTATTAAAACGCGAATAACTCGATCAAATATGCAGATATAAACTTGAAATTTGGCAGAGATAATCTTCTCAGATATGAAAATACTGTGATTAAGAAAATTTTACGAAAAACTTCCAGGGTTCGACTCCAGGGGATGATTTGCATTCTCTATAAGATAACTAGTAAAAATCGTATTTTTGACGTGCAGGCTTATCTTATTTTTGACATTAAAATTAGAAAACATTGACACACGAGCTTTATATCTATACCATTTAACGAAAAGATTACAATGTTTCTTATTCATCAGAATTTTTTATTTAGGGTTAATATGGTAATTAAATAAATTACTGTCCGTTTGTGGCGTTATTTTTGGGGGAGGATATATTACACTTCCTCCTAATATAACTAATTAAATTTTAGAAGAAAGGGAGGAGAATATGTGGGAGGAAGATGGAGGATGAGAAGAAAAGAGGGGGTGAAGAATGTCATAACTTCAAAATCTTATTCCTTGAGTGATTTTGAGTAAAAAATGTCATATGAACATGGGTCCGATTCTCATTTGTTACAGAGGTACGGGCAATTGAAATTATCTCGTACTTTGATTTGTACAACCTAATCGCTGAAAAATGCATTGTTTAAATAATTATTCGTATACATTGTTAAATGTTGAAAATGTATTATTTAAATAATCATTCGTTTACATTGATACTTAATCCATTGTTACAACAATGAGAATCATGAAGCTTGCACAACAGACGTGGACGTAATTTGCAAGCTCGCAGGCAGCATGTCAGTAGAACGTAAGCTAGCGTTCAGTGTAGTGCGCTGTGACACGTGTGGTATCATTAACTTTCATTAATGCTGTTTACATTTTCAAATAAAGAATATGCGGATATGTACTTCGTGTACGGGTTTTGCGATGGAAACTCCGTTGCTGCCGTTTACGAATATCGACGTAACCTGTGCTAACTTAAAGTCTTGGATGAAATCTCCACCAGAGACGAATTTATTGAATACTAACTTTAAGTAACCGGCGTTGCTCGGGCTTCTAATAACAGTTTATAGAAACTTAGAGCATCGCGATTTCTGAAAATTTTAAAATCAAACTACGATATTATGATCAATTCATATTGTTAATTCTTTTAATTCACTTAAGTTAAAAAAAAACAAATAGATATATGAGGACCCGCTGTATATCCGTGTGTATGTCTATGCGGGGGCTACAACGTCATAAAGAAAACAAATCGATATATTAGGATCCGCTGTATATCTGTCTGTCTGTGTGGGGTGGTTGACTGGGTTCCCGGGTACCCTATGTTACCCGTAGGGTCATAGTAAGTCAATTTGCAAAGTTTGGTTCCGATAGGTCAAAAGGTGTGGGAATATATAGGGAACAGACAGACAAACAGACATTCAATTTTGTATATAAGATTACCTTACGGTAAGGTGAGATTTCGTCACCTAGTACTTTTAAGACAGGGGCGGGAATTTCCTCGGCAATTGAGGCTTTATTAGTAGATCAGATGTTAGGGTAAAGTGTAGTGTAAAGGTATGGGATTAATTGAGAGCGCAATAGAGATAAATGTAAGAAATCCGTATGGTGACAGAATTATCGAAGGTATGGGGACAGCCGATTTATCATGCAACAGTTCCATGCATAATACATGCGACTGTCATACCACTATAAACGCAATGTTAAGTTACAACCACCCATCGCACATACTACAATAAAGATACGATATAGACATGCCACCTACAACCACAAGAGTTTAGTTTTATTTTTCTCCACGAAAACTGTCACGTACATTATGGAAAATTCAACAAATCCTCCATCCGTCAGTCTTTTAAACATTGCAATTCACTTCCGATTCCTTTCCACATTTGCATTCGTTTATCTACGTCAAACAGTAATCATGCCTTTGTCTGCATACATATCAAAGCAGCTTTAATAATTGGTGTGAGATGCCATTAAAAGGGATGGGAAAATCTGAAAGCACTAGTTTATCGATTGTGTTCTGTGTCGATTGGCGAAAGTCTCGGAAAAGGAGAGCCGAGAGTAATAATAAAGCTGAAAACGGTAACGATCTCACTAATTAAAAAAAGCATAATCCGTTTGTTAAAAAGTGACTAGTCCAACGCGAAGGTCGAAATAAATAATTAGGTCGTTATTTCTGCAAGCGCCTCTCTGGTCGACGAGAAATTAAATTAAGAAGGAAGTAGGCACGTTTCTCGGCGGGCGCAGAAAACTCTGCGTAAGTAGGGATGCGTTCTAGGAAGTGTTTCATTGACTCGCACGCGCAGAATCAAAATAATCATAGAAGAATCTTCCACGCCACGGCTATAAGAGAGAGCTATCTCTAAAATCACAGCGGCCATCTTACGATATCACCAATATTTCAATTTCAGAGGATACGCTGATTAGTGCGAACGTGATAAGAGTGACAGCGGGCAACATTTTCTACTAAATCGGTGAACGTGTGGGACAGAATAACTTTTCAATGGTGGCTTTTGCAAATAGGTGGATCGCCATTCCTCTCCACTCTCTCCACCGCTAGGGAATGTCATCAGTAACTCCCACGAACTGAAAATTTATAGACGTGCCTCGAGGCAAGTAAAATACATATAAATTTGGCATATGTACGTTGATGGCATTGTTTATAAATGGAAATGAACCGCCAGGGTGTTACGAAAATTTCTAATTCTCCACAGCTCCTTACACTCCTAAACAACCAAGACATGCGCCATTAAAATCATACCTTCATTTAATGATATCCGCACAACAAAGACTAAATTCACTCGAAAGCAGGCATATTTTTAAACGCATTCCGAAGAATTTAAAGCAGATATTGAAATGAAATGCAAGTTAAGACAAATAACGTGAAATATCTTATCACTATCTCCTACTCCCTGCCCACTCCTCAACGTGGCCGGATGGAGGGCGTTATGTGGACAGGATGGGATAGGCAGGAAATGTTAACAACCGATTTATAAACAATTTTACGGAAATTTTTTACCATCAGTAGCATATAATACTGCATGGGTTATATAAACCACCGGAATGTATATACAATTGAACAAGTGGATAGAACCGTCGGAAGTTTAATCAATTGGACTGTTAATGTGAACCACAATAAATATAAACAATTGAACGGTCGATTGAACCGAGAAAATTATAAATTTTTGAACGTGTAATTGTAGCCCCCCAAGCGTATAAACAATATAATGGTTACACTTTACCGCTAGAGATATCAACAATTGAAGGTGTAATTTGAAAAACCAGTAGAATATGATATTGTACGGTTAATTTTAACCACCAGAATAATAGTAATTAGTAGTATGAACAGTAGAACAGGTAAAGTGTACAACCATAATATAAATAAACTGATGTGGGCAACACATGACTTTCTCCATATTTATATGGCAAATTACATGTTGTTAGCTCTGTGATCGTTGTCAATATTTACTTCCGGTTTGAAAACCTCACTTTTTATGATGTTACAAGATTTTACTTTAGATGTTGGTAGGGGTGACTTATTCCACTGGCATAGATTCTTGCTTACGTACATGTCTGTTCGACTTTTAGTTAGACTCTCATCAGTTTCACTCCCATATTCACTTATATCGTCATTATTTTCACTACAATCGTCTTCACTAACCTCTTCACTTTCAGGATCATAGTAATTATCTTCAATATCTGAAGAGCTCCAAAAATCATCTAAATCCAGGCAGCTTTCTATGTCTCTTTCACTGAGTTTACGCTTGGACATAATCTGGCTTATCACATATACATATGTAGGTTAGCACTGGCAACAGAAGTAAAACTACTACTCTTTCCTATTGACCTTTAGAAGGAAGGAGCACTACAATATGATAAAGTCAGAATTGTGTCCAAGAACACCTGCATACACATACAATGTAACAAAATCAAGAGCAAAGCCCTTACAAGCACATGGTGAAATAAAATAGCCCCAAACCACACTTGGCAATAATGGCGTTGCCTAGAATGTAAGACATCAAAACTTTGCTGTGAAACTAGTAGTTCCAACACAAAAATTCAATATAAGCTTGCAGTTAGTCAAACTTGAAGTATCTTTATTACACAGGAAAAACACAGCTGTGTCCATTGGACTCATATCACAATTTTGTGTGTCATAAATAATTTTATTGGAATCTCAAATGAAGAATAATAGATAAACACTTCAAAATTGTTACAATTAGTTTATTACTCCATTCTTCAGGAATACAGATCCTCAACCTGAATAAATATTTCTTCGGTGTTTTATTCAAAATTAGTTATCGAAATATGTCCAACGGAGACACCTTACGCTTTCTAGAGCTAAATACATTTGTTTTCTTTACGTATACAGAAGACTTTTGTAAGTGAAAAGAAATGGATAGCTTACGACGAAAGAAAGTGAACATAGAGTGCTACTGCTCGTTTCAAGTTATTTTTTAATTAATTTTCGATTGTTTTATTACCTACTACTGGATATAATAGAAATCGATAAATCACAAATTTAATATTACCTTCCCCCATCTCCCCCTCCTCTCATCCCCTCTCCTCCCGCCTTTAATATCCTCCTCTCATCCTCCGTCCCTCATTTTTCCCCTCTCCTCGCTCCCCATCTCATCTTCCCCTTCCAACCCCTCTCCTCCCCTCTTATTCCCATCCCTTCTCTCCCCTCCCCCTGCCTTCTTCCCCTCTCCACTCTCACTCCCCTCCCCTCTCTCCTCTTCTCCCTCCATCCGTCACCCTCCACCCTTCCTGCGGTCGCAGACTCTGTGGTATTGAAGTTCCTCCAAAGGTGAGAAAAGGAGAGAGGAGACAGGGCTTCCATGAAAAAATTCCAATACTTTTACTGAAAATAAAGAAATTCATCACCATACATAAGCGTACTTATCATTGAGTTCCCGTATTAAACAATTGTTCAACAACAAATGTAACCTAATTTTACTTTTAAAAATTAATCACTATTTCATAGAATAAATTTTTAGTGCTAAGTAATGTCGCTTACTTTCGCATCAGTATATTACCTAATCTCAAAGCAATGTATTTTCCATTGAAACGTTAAGTAGCGTAACACACAATTTTACAGCAAAGACAAGATGATCCAAACGGAACTTATGATAAAGTGTTATAACTATGAACCCTTTGCCCCAAAGTTTTTATGGATTGCCAAAGATATATAAAAATAATATCCTGATTAGACTCGTCCGGTATTTCCTCCTTATCACGCAAGTTAGCCGCTAAAGTCCAAGATCTTTTTTTTCAGCCTTTCCATCTTTTCCTCTAAATATGTCATTAAAAACTCGATTAAACTTTCCAAAAAACTTAAAGATTTGACTCTACCGCCGACTTCGAAGTTCATTTCGCTCGATGTAGTTAACCTGCTCACGAGTGTTCCAGCTAATGAAGCAGTAAAGAAGATGGAAGAACTCTTTGTTTCCACCAATATAGACTGGCTTTTTATTAATGATTTTTTTCTCTTTCAAAATGATGTACAGACTTTATTTATTTTTTTGTTTAACGGTGATTTTTACCAACAAAGTAGGGACCTAGCAATGGGCTCTCCTATTTCTCTTCTCTTAGCAGATATTTTTACGGACAGTTTAGAGCAGAGGACGGCAACGCGGCGACCGCAAGACATTTGTGTGTCGCCCGCCAGCCAAAAAGAGAACTCAAGTTAAACAATTACGGAAAACTCTCAGAAGACCAATAAGTTGCGGAACAAGATGAAGAATAGAACTTACCAACATCTTAATCTTACATCACCCCGAGCCGAATCGTATGTCTGTTACAAAATAACATCGTCAAGGTCAGGACTTATAAGCGAACAGAATGGGGACATACATTGTTGGATAAAGACATTGTTGTCATTAACAAAGTTCTTTTCATAATGACTCCTCCGTTACCCCTCTCTTGTTTATCCACGTCCCTTTCCCTTCTCCCTACCCTGCCATAGTATAAATACATTACTCGCCGAGAGTAGGAGAAGCCGCTATCGTGTTTGTGTGATTGCCGTGCCTGTGCTGACAATTCATACAAACGTTCTCGTACGAACTGTTCGAAAGGATAGGGAATTCTCCGCCCCTAGTTTATGCTAGGTGAAGGTGTCATGTCACCTTCAATCGCTATTACGGGTGCAAGACTAACTGACAAAGAGATCCTTGTTCTCAACCCGTCGTGTACTATAGCTCCGTTAGCCGATTCAGGCTATTTGGAGGTAGGCGCTCGATACGGGAAAACTATTTCCCTATGTCGCGTGAAACTCCCAAGTTCTTGTCAAAAGTCGTTGGTTTCGGAGTTCTGTCCTCCGTCTTGTAGCATAACTTGCCTCAAGTTGTTGTTGTGAGTCGTTGGTTTCGGAGTTCCGTTCTTTGCTTAGTATACAAAGTACAGGGTTTGGGAGATTTTTCTTCGTCTCTTACAATATCAGCCAGTAATAGCTCATTTCCATCTTCATTGGTTAAACATAAATCAATTTAAATTGACCAACAGTTCACAATATTTCTGATATTTTCCCGATATTTAGTGTGTTGTGTTTATTAATTCATTTGTAGAAAATTTCATCCCCATGATGGGCAATAAGAGGCAAAGGACATATTACTTCAATGTTGATTGGGAAGAAAAATTCTGTTTTATTGATTTGAAAGGAAAGTGTTTGTTTATTGTGCAATGCTTGTGTCGCACTTTCAAAGAAAAGTAATGTTGAAAGATATTTTAATACGGTCCACAGATATTTTAATACTAGTTATCCGTTCAACTCGGAGATCAGGAAAAAGAAAATTTCTGACATGAAATCTATTTTAACTAAACAGCAGAGCATTTTTACCAGACCAGTGCAGCAATCAAAAAGAGCAACGATTGCATCACTTAAAATTTCGCATTTGTTGGCCAAGAGGAAAAAGCCTTTTGAAGATGGCGAGATTGTAAAAGAAGCCATGTTAGCAATTGCTGACTCATTTTTCGAAGATTTTAAAAATAAAAATGAAATTACCTCAGCAATCAACACGATTCAGTTATCAGCAAGAACAGTTACAAGAAGAATTGAAGTTATTGCAACCAATATGGAGAAAGAGTTGGCAAATGATTTACAAAAATGTATTTTCTTCTCGTTGTAACTGGATGAGTCAACAGACATCAGACACTTCTCAATTGGCTATGGTTGTGAAGATGGTGTTTAATGATTTTTCAGGAAAGGAAGAATTTCTTAAAATTCTTCCATTAAAGGGACGAACAAGAGGTGAAAACATTTTTTCAGCTTTTAAAAAATATGTCCAAGAAAGTAATATACCATTAATGAAGTTGACCGCAATTACTACAGATGGTGCACCTTCGATGACACGTAAAAATGGATTTATTGGGCTAAGTAAAGAAGACCCTCTTTTTCCAAAATTTATTTCATATCACTGCATTATACACCAAGAAATGTTATGCGCAAAAGTTCTTCATTTTCAACATGTCATGAAAACAGTAACAAAAATAATAAATTCCATAAGAGCTGTACCAATGCAACACCGATTGTTTAAATTGCTTTTAAAAGGTGAAGATGCCGAATTCGATGATCTCCTTTCACATACCGAAGTTAGATGGCTCAGCAGAGGCAAAATACTTGTGAGGTTTATAAATCTCATAATGAAGATAAAGGAATTTCTCACGTCAAGAAATGAATATTATGCACAGTTGGATGACAAAGCTTGGTTGATAGATTTCGGATTTCTTGATATAACTATAAAATTGAACGAATTGAATATGAAGATGCAAGGGAAAAATCAACACATTGCAAAAATGATAAGTGCAGTAGATGCATTCAAATGTAAATTGGCATTGTGGAAGTCTCACCTAGAGAGAAATTCATTATCACATTTCCCGAATTTAAAATATATTATTGAGAGGCTGACTGATGAAAATGTTACCACTGAACCATTTTCACAACACACTGAAACTCTCCTGAAGGAATTTAATTTTAGGTTTCGTCAGTTCTCTGAAGTAGAACCCATAATAACATTCGTTGCTAATCCGTTCAATTTTATGCGAACTAACTTTAATAGCGTTAACACTGAGGACTTAGAAATGGAAATAATAAATATGTAGAACGATATTATTTTAAGGTCACATAAAAATTATGAAAACTTTTGGAATTATTTGACGAAAATCGCTATCCATTATTAAGAAAATGTGCCCTAAAAATATATTCTTACTGCGGTTCAACATACACTTGTGAGTCCATTTTTTCAAGCATGAAACACTTGAAATCCAAGTACCGATGGAGAATCACCGATTACAATTTAGACAACTGCCTAAGATCAGGTATCTCGAGTCATGTGCCAAATTATAGCAAGTTGCCCGAAGATATGCAGTCCCAAGTTCCACATTGATTTATTTTTCACGTTTTTATAATAAATTCTTTAATAGTTTTTCTCTTATATATACAAAAATATCCTTTTAATAAATATTGGTACACATCTACTATTGTTACTTCACTTCACGCCCCCAATAATGAAAGTTGCGCCCTCATAGATAAAGAGGTTGCCGACCACTGATACAGAGAGATATCAACTGATCTTGCTTGCTTCACGTCCTCAGTAATATAAATTGCGCCCTCGTAGGTGAAAAGGTTGCCGACCCCTGGTTTAGAGCGTAAACTTTTCGAATTGAATTTACCTTTTTAAAATTATTATTTTTTTGTGGTTTGGATATGAAGATATGATATATTTTGTATTTGGACAGGCACTGCAAGGCAATTGGATTTGTTTCTAAACGTCCTGAATTCACTTCATCCTTCCATCAAATTTACTTATGAACTAAAAACTAATCATAAGCTCAATTTCCTTGACCTTTTTTTTAAATAACTTTTAATAGCAAAATTAATTTCTCCATTTATCGTAAACCCGCCTACATCGATCATGTCATACCTCCTTCCTCCAATTATCATCACTCTCACAAACACGCAGTCTTCCATTCTTTAGTCAACAAACTTTTAAATATCCCTCTATCCCCAGAAAACTTTTCTTTAGAATTAAATACTATCTCATATATTGCCGAAAAACCGTTATTCCACACTTTT
Organism: Tanypteryx hageni; assembly: GCA_028673005.1. Classification (NCBI taxonomy): domain Eukaryota; kingdom Metazoa; phylum Arthropoda; class Insecta; order Odonata; family Petaluridae; genus Tanypteryx; species Tanypteryx hageni. The sequence continues at coordinate 122,260,170 of CM054112.1, forward strand.
CATTTCAAAATTGCTCCAAAGAAAACAAAAAACGTGACCATTTGCTCTTGGTATTCTTCCCAGCCTTCTCCAAACGTCAACAAAACTCGTTGGCGCAAATTATTTTTCATGGGCCATTTATCTTACAAAATTGCTAATCTCTTCCCCAAGGAACGAATCAGGCCGGCCTAATACAACAAAGTAAACCTCAGATTACTTCTCGGCAATAGTAAGGACAAAGTTGACGTTATGAAGAAATCCGGAGTGTACCTTCTAAAGTGTAACGATATGGAAATGTCTTCCTTAGAGTCGACACCCGGGTCATTTTTCCAAATATGTTTTCGTAAATCACTTTTAATATGTGAATAAAACATTCTTGCCAAATTTAGATGTTCCATTTCGATTCCTTATCGATTTTATAGAGTTTGATCAAGAAATATATACATAGATTTCTCAATTATTCTTCATGCTCACCGTGGCGTAGTTAATTTAATCCATGGCTCATTAAGACAAGTACAGGCGTGAGCTGTTTCGAATCCTGCTCAAGGTAAAAAAAAATTTCTGATGTCGAAGGGCTTGAATAGAAATATATAAATACTAGTAGAAGGTGCTTACATACTGCAAGCATTTAATCTCACCTTGAATAAAATATTTATTTTTCAGAGAGATATTTCATCATGAGAAATATTTCTTTAATTCTAAAGATTTCTCCTCTGGACGGGTTTTCGTTTTTTCATTATGGAACAATAATGGAGTAAAACAATAACTAATTTTTGCAATTTTCAAAATATTATGCTTTTTGCACATTGATTTAATAATGCCACAAATTTCTGCCAAATTTTAAATTTATAGTGCAATTAGAAGTGAAATAACATTTATCTAATTGTTTAAATTTAAATAATTTTTAACGGCCAAAATAACAATTTTATTGATAAATTGAAATGTGTATTCGTTTACATAAACTAGCCTATAAATAATTTAAAAATTTCTGCTCCCTAACTTGCGGCGTAGTGTCTAAGCATCTACTTATTTGTTTAAACTTTAAGAATTTTTAACTGCCAAACAAATTAAAATATTAAAATTTCTATGATCCTATTTCGTTTTTTTTTACATTCCCTACTTCTAAAAAAATTCAGCTCCGTAGCACATTTGAAAATACATAAACCTTGAAAATTTGTTTAAACAATTGCGAATTTTTAGCGGCCGCATTGTTGCACTTTTTGAAGATTTTCGTTTTTTCTAGTCGGTTTTGCACAAAATCCTATGGAAAAAAATTTCTAATCTCCAGCTCATCTGGAAGTGCCTAAACATTAGTATCCTCCTATATGTTATATGTTACATGTTATATCCTCCTCCTCTGTAAGAAACGTCGATATATAATGATACGAGTAGTCGGTGCTAGCAAACTGCAAGCGCTTCAAAAAATCACCATACACAAAGATCTAAACTCGTAAATAAACCAACGCGATCTCCAGGGCAACAGCACTTCAGTCACGTGGAGCCTATATGTATTAAATAATAAATTCCATGAGTAATAGCAGTATATTTATAATTTTCCGTGAAATTAAAGAAACTACCCGTAATTTCCAAATTCTCTGGCAATCGGCTCGTGTCCACGTTTTAGTATTTCAAGTTTCGTGACTCGGATCGCCATGCAAGAGCAGTAAGAATAATCATCATTCAGACAATACTCTAAACATTAAATTTGTGAAAAAATTAGAATATTTTCTTATAAGATTATGGCATCATCATCCATGCCATTAGCACATTTGGATAAAAGAATATCGCGAAATAGGTATGACGTCATTATACTTATCAATTTAAATGAGTTAAAATTTCTCGAAAAACTACGAAACACAACATTAAAATGCTTTTCACGTTTTACCGCCAGTGCTATCAGGGTTGCTTCTCCTATTGTGATCCCTTATAGCCCTGGAGAAAATCAAACCTATTCGCTTCTTCCTACAGTCGATATCCCAAATTTAATCGTCATGTTTGTGCTTTCGGTAGTACGTGAGAATTACAATTATCTATGCTACCCCCAATCACAGTGCGTGATGCAATTATTGTTTCGGATACAGTAAAATTTTACATATTATCGGAAGAAAATATTGATGATGATGTTTTCATAATATGCATATTGAAAATTAGAATAAGTTAACTTATATGCTTATGGAAATAAACTTGATGTTAATTCCATTAAAGAAAAATAAAAAAATACATTTCCATAGCTCGAATTTTCTATAAATCGAATAATTTTTGCTTCCTTATATAAATATTTAAAAATATATTACCATAATTTGAATTTTCTATTACTCGAATAATTATTACTTTTCCTTGAGATTCAAGTTATTAAAGTTCAACTCTAATTCGTTATGACGACATTAATTTCCATTAAAAGCATTAAATAACTGCAATCTTAACGTATAATATCAGATCCCTTTAAAAGCATTGAGGTAGATGCCATAGTATTTAAAGATTTTCATTGTTTAAAAGAGGAAAAAATTCACACTTTTTCCGATTAAAATCAAATATTTACGCTAATTGGGTAAATATTTGAGTTCTGCTTTCAAAAATTAAAAATTCCGTTCTTTCGGATAGATAACTGTTTTTTTCGAATTCGTATCCCAATTAAAATTAATTTTAAAAAGCATTTTTAGAAAGCCTTGCACTGAATCTCATGCTTTTCTTATGGTGTATTGAAATGAAACATTGGGGTTAAAAAGGCCCCTTAAATATAAACTTTTTTTAATTTTCGATTTTTCTCGTCGGTTGTGTCACTCGACCTACCAACATGCCAAATTTCATATTTCTATCCCTTCTAGAAGTACCTTCGAGTTTTGTGTCAGTGAATGAATGAGTGAGTGAGGCACAAGTAGCTATATTATTATAGATATATCTCTCTATAATATAACCGCACTAATGTTTGTTACAGAAACTATTTCTTACTTTCGTATGAGCTACAATGCTGAAAATTTTCAGACCGTTTATTCATGATTTATAAGCAAAGGAAAATTTGCGAAAACGGGAAGTTTTTAAGTTTAAGTACCCCAAAAAAATTTTGAAAATTCGAAAAATTCCCATAAGATTTATATTGGAGTATTTTTCTACCAAGCACGCTTCTAAAGAGGACTTTCAGATACAATTTGCCGTTCAAACTCGGCATGTACGCGGTAGATCACGGGGTAAATAAATCGCGATAGATCAGTCCGAAGGGGGGAGTAATAGATGGGACCTAAGTTTTTGTTCATAATCGTATTTTTGTTTTTATGTATGTAGATGCTTTCGTATGCATCGAGTTTATTGTATTGGTCGACTGATTTGAGTAAGGATAGGTTTTCTGTGGTGAAAGGATGGTGAGTGTCAAGGATATGAGAAAACATAATAAACTGCAATTCAACATTTAAAGAAAACCTACACACACCAACGGGAGGGAGTTGAAGAGTGGGTCTTCTCCAGATGTATATCAGGAGGCACGGTGCCGTAAGTGACCAACACGGTGAGAGAAGCGGTAGTGGCGACAGGTTGCTCTAGGCTGCGGGTGGTGGCCCATGTTGGGACTAACGACACCTCGAAGCTCGGGTCCGAGGAGATTTTAAGTTCTTTTAAGGACTTGGTCTCTGAGGCTGCTCGTGTCCAAGAGGAGTCGGGTTCCGATTTGCGGCTTACTGTCTGCAGTATAGTCCCTAGGATTGACCGCGGTTCTGAGGTTTGGAGTAGGGTTGACGGTCTGAACCGAAGGCTATGGAATTTCTGTCGGGACTTGGGAGTGAATTTCGTCGACTTACGGCCGTATATCGAATCGTGCAGGGCACCACTGGATCACTCTGGTGTTCACTACACGCCCGAATCGGCTCAGAGAGTAGCGCGCCGGATTCTCGAGCACAGTAGGGATTTTTTAGGCTAGAAAGTAGGGCAGAGTGTAGGTCAGTTTTGGGTAATGGGATAATCGATGCGTTTGTAGAAAATAAGAATCCCGATAGATTATTTAATGATAGAATATACTCCGAGCGTGAGGTAAATGCACATAATACGAAAGATAAGGATGAAGTTCATAGTAACATGCGGCACCAATTTCGCGATAGGTCATTGATAGAATGTTCCGTAAAAGGTGCGACCCGTCGCGACGGGTCGCAATTCCAATTTTTATGCGATGCCAAACAGTCGTGGGAGTGATTGTGATGGGAGTGTATGTAGTTTTAGAGTGGAAGAAAAAGTCAAGGGTGAGATTAATATGCGAAGTGATAGTGAGAAATTAAACGTCGTCGTACTGAACTGTCGCAGCATCCGTAAGAAAATTGCAGAGTTCGAGCATATTATTCGCAGTCTGCACGCCGACGTCGTGATAGGCACAGAAAGTTGGTTAACGGATGAGATTCAGAGTTAGGCGATATTTCCTAGAGACTATCGTGTCTATAAAAAAGATCGCGCTAATAGATCGGGCGGGGGGGGGGTTATAGCGGTTAGCGATAAGTACGATAGCAGTGAGATTCCGATAAGTGACTAGGATATCGAGAGTGTTTGGTGCCGCATAGGTAAAGATGGCTCCAACAATGTGTTCTTATGATCGTTTTACAGGCCACTTAACGCTGGGGTAGATTGTATTTTAAATCTCGAGAAGCAACTTTCAAAGCTTAGACTGATAAATCAAGATGGAATCATTATAGTCGGTGGTGACTTTAATTTACACTCAATTGATTGGGAAAACCTGTTTCGAATCTAGAGGTAAAGAACGCGAATCCTGTGAGGCATTAATCCAAACATTCTGCGAGCACTCTCTCCTTAAATTAGACAGAAAGCCAACGCGATTGGGAAACATATTAGATTTATTAGCAACTAACGTCCCAAAAAGAATAAACAAAGTCACCATTTAAGATGGAATAAGTGATCATCTGGCCGTATATGTAGAGTGTAAGTTGAAAATCGAGAGGCACCCTATGCCTCGAAGAAAGTTTTATATATTTGCCAAGGCAAACTTTTTAAGCTTCAGGTCGTGCCTACGCCATATACTACCTGGCTTCCGTGATATGACCGAACGATCAGGAGCTGAGTCGTCATGGACATTATTCAAGGATATAATGCTAGAGGGCATCGATAAGTACATTACAATTAAATTTAAGGTGGACAATAAAGAGCCACGTTGGTACAATAAGCAAGTTAGGAGTGCGCTTAGGCGCCAGAGAATAAGGCACGCGAATATAAGAAATATGCCGTCAACATATTCCGATGAGTATAGAGCAACTAAAGTTCAGACGTAAAAGGAATCCCGCGCTAAAGCGAGAAATACTATGCGCAAGGCTTTTACTAACTTCAGGAATAAGGTATTAAATACTTATTTGAAGGAGGACCCTAAAGCGTTTTGGTCATATGTGAGAGGTGCGAGGTAGAGGCCCTACCATACCTTCCCTGCGTAATGACTCGGGTGCCGTTATTCATGATGGCGTAGAGAAAGTCAACCTGTTAAACTGTCATTTTGTAAAAGTATCTACAGCCGTCAGCACCATTGCGTACATTATGCACCCGCTATAAGGAGGGACCTGATGGACGATATAGTATTTTCTGAGGTGGGATTAGCAAGGCTATTAAGTTCCATCAGACATAACAAATCCAATGGCCCCAAAGAAATTCCTGCTAGCGTTTTAAAAGAATTAGCTGAAGAAATGGCACCTTTTCTTTGGATATCCTTCGAGAAATCCATTTCTCGCGCAGAGGTCCCCAACGACTGGAAGTTAGCACACGTTACCCCAATTCATAAGGGCGGCGACAAGGAGAACCCAGAAAATTACAGGCCGATTTCCTTAACTTTGATACCGTGTAAGATTCTCGAGCATATACTCGTTAGCAACAATGCGATTTCTTGATAGTAATTCATTGTTAGATGATTGTCAACACGGCTTCAGGAAAGGTACGTCTTGTGATAATCAGCTCGATCTTTTTGTGAATTGTGTACTGAGAAGCGGAGAAAATAATACGCAAGTCGATGCCGTCTTCTTAGATTTTAGGAAAGCCTTTGATAAGGTACCTCACAGAAAGTTGATAACGAAATTAGAAACCTTAGGCGTTAATTCTAAAATCGTTAGTTGGATCCGGGAATTTTTAAATCATAGGAAGCAGAAGGTAGATGGAAAATCTTCGAACTTAATGGAGGTTGTCTCTGGCGTTCCGCAGGGCAGTGTAATTGGTCCGTTATTATTTCTAATTTATATAAACATATCAGCTCAGTAATCAAAAGTAAAATTAAGCTTTTCGCGGACGACACCTTCATTTATAGAGAAATAAGCAATCCGGAAGACCACCAGTATCTCCAAAATGACCTAGAAGCTATTTCTGCATGGTGTAAGGAATGGCAGTTAGAGATCTACCAAAAGAAAAGCTGCGTCATCTATTTCTGGAGGACAAAGATCATCTCGTTGGGTGTTAATTATTCGTTGGACGTAGTAAAGATTCCAGTTTCAGAATCGATTAAATATCTTGGAGTCACGATCCATCGTGATCTCTCGTGGGACACCCCCTTTGATAGGTGCCCCCAGCAAAATGCTGGCCTTTATAGGGAGAATAGTTCGAAATAGCTCCGAAAAAGTGAAAGAATTATGTTATTTATCCTTGGTTCGACCGCAGGTCGAATATACTTCAGCTTTGTGGGATCCCTACGAAAAGGGACTCACTAACGAGATAGAAAAGGTTCAGCGCAGGGAATTACGATAGTAAACAAAGCTTAATATCATTAATAGAAAATCTGAAATGGACATCGTTAGAGGAACATAGGCTGCAGGCTAGATTTAAACTACTGAAAAAATTTGTATCGGAGGGACTACCGAATGAAGTAGTAGGACTTGTCAGAATCCCGAGGTATCTGTGGAGGACTGTGAGGATAAGATTCGCGAGATCGACTGTAGAACGGAGCGATATAGAGGATCGTTTTTCCCTAGGACGATAAGAGACCATAATAGGAAAAGATAACGTAGAAAAACTATGGACCCTTGGTGCACTGAACCCCCTGCCATCCACCGAAAAGGTGACTTGCAGGGTATCATGTAGATGTAGATGAATGCACTACTTTTCACACCGGAATATGCTGGGTGAAAGGTTTCAATAATTATTTTTGTTTTCCACTTGAATTACATGGGAATGCCTCGAATTCCGAGTGCAGGACTTTTTTCATTTGCATTTTAAAAGGTGATAGAATTAGGCTATCGACGCGAAGATTACACCATTCTACGGGGAATTAACTATATGTAGTTTCTTGTTCATATGGTAGAATTTTGCATTGAATTCGAAATTGCTTGAAAATTTAATTTTAATTTTCTGATTTTATTTGTGAGTTTTTTGTAGCCACGCGAATCTTTCCTTGCGAATATACATACAACGTCATATTTCGGTTTCTATTTAATATAAAGGAACATTTTTTTGTGACTTCAGTAATCAATTCGAATAACGACAAAGTAATTCAAGAATACATAAAAATTATGAACTTCCTTTAAAAAAAATAATAATCGTAACATTTATCGAAAATGTTCAGTAGAGGCATGAAAAACTTGACCTGCGGAAAACTTTTTCCCTAATTAGTTTGCAGAGATAGTTGCAGCAAATGAAATGTTTGGAATTGTTTATATTAATATTTGAAGAAGGTTGCATGCAAATATGTTCAATATTTTTCGCTCCTGCATTTCCGGCACCTGGGGTGGGATGTATAGAAACTTCCACCGGGCCTGAGGGGTTAAACTAAAATTTTACAACACATCTCTACATTTTGAAGAATTTGTTTGTGCAGAATAAAGCTATATACCGCGACTGCCTACAGTGACCAAATATTGCGCAATAAAACCTTGTCTAATATAGATGAATGGAAAACATTTTTACCTAAACTGGTCAACCAGTGCTGCAGATATAAGAGATTAAAATTTTAATGTGTTAACCTGGCTTTCAGCTTCCTTCCGACAGATATCCTGACTATTGCTACATATATATCGCTATAATGAATATCTGTGTAAATCTACTATTTCAAAAGCCTAGATTGGGCAGTGCTACCTATATAAGAGATTAAAATTTTTTAATACGTTAATCTTGATCTCGGAATGCATCCAACTGATTTTCATAAAGTTTGGTATGCATTAGATAAGTGAAAATTGCGTGGAATACTAGCATTAAAATGTATGGGTCGATCAGTGTTACCAATATAGGTAATTTAAATTTTATCAACTAAATTCCATCTCGGCTTAATTCAAATGGATTTCCATGATACTGGCGATATATTTTAACGATAGGAATGTTTATACAATATTTCCAACACTAATCTTTACCTCAGCAGCCAGCTCCTTCGCGGTAATGCGACGATTATCCAAGATTAACTGTTCAACGCGTCGAATGTTCTGTTCTGTTACTGCAGTCGGTCTCGCATGTGCACGCTCCAAATCACTTACTGATTCGCGACTGTTTTTTAATTCTTCTACCCCATTATACACGGATCTTCGTGAAAGACATTCTTCTTCGAACTGCTCCGACAATCGTCTGTAAATTTCAGCTGGTTTAGTCCCTTCTTTCACCAAAAACTTGATAACACATCGCTGTTGTGACGCCATATTGTTTATACCCATCATGCCTTGCTGCGATCTACTTCAGTGTGTGACGTCATGTCCGGTAGTGTTGCCAGCATTTGTGACCAAAACCCCTACTATGACCAAGATTGGTTGCTAGTTTATAAATAAAAGTGCAGGTGAACCTTGAACCACCCTCGTATTCGTGATTTTTTGCGTGAAAAAACATTTCACGTATAGACGCAATAAAAGCTTGTTTGGGTCTGTTTTTTATGGAAAGCATCCTCATCCTCTTAAATGTATTTTTATAATTATGCAATAACTCAAGCCTTGCTTCGGTAAAATAACCAATATAACAGCGGCACACATAACATAACATCACATAACAAATATTGAACAACAATAGCCGTAAATCGCAAGTATTATTTACCATTCCGGGATCTAAAAAAGTAAAGAGTAATAACTAGATAATTATCTTATTTAACTTGCTTTAGTTACGTCATTTATTCTCAAATTTTCTTCAAATTTTTTTGTCTTGCTTTAAAAACCCGAGCAACGTCAGGAATATTTACTATAAAAAAGTAAAAAACTATACTTGAATATAAAAAATGTTTATTCTGTATTTCAGGGACAAAGTAGAGCTTTTTTCATCAGAACCTTTTAGTTATATTTTTTGACACTCTTCACCCGATTAAAATTATTTACAGAATTTTTAATATAGATACACATGATTGGTAAATCGTCAGATGCAGAATTGGGAAATATTAATACCAATGGTAAGTTTCAGATGAAGGACGTCGATAATAAATACCAATCAGAATATTGAGTAGAGTAGCCATAGCAATAATTTCAATGTCAATATCCCAAGACCCTGGTTTGTCAAATTTTGATTTTTTTTAAACTCATTGGCCGATAAATAATCTTAAATAAGCTTGGTTTATCGTAATATATCGCATGGTAGTGAATGGTGAACAGTTTACAACAAAATTAATTAAAAATTAATAACAATTATATTAGATGATATAATGAATTTTGTAATAGCAATGAAAAATGTTTGTGGAGAGGGGCGATCGAACAAATTTGGTGCTCGGGGCGCCAATACACCTTGAGCCGGTCCTAGTCGTAATTATATGGTCTCGAGGACTATCTTGTAGTAAATGTTGTTCTGTATCCAAATATATTTTTTATCTACATCTTACAGTCTCACAGATCATATAAGAGAATTGGAGAGAAAAGTATGGATTTTTAATTGTTGTTTGCTGAGAGAACCGTCTTAGCGATCGATGTAAACAAAATATGCGATGTTTTGCTCGGGATTTTCTCGAATTTTTATCTCCGAAACTATAAATCGTAACTATGTGGTCTCTGGAACCATCTTGTAGTAAATGTTATTCTCTATCGGAATAAATATTTTAATCTTTACCTCACATATCAACTCGTAATTATGTGGCTTCGCGGACTTTGTTGTAGTAAATGTTGTTCTCTATCCGAATAAATGTTTTAATCTATACCTTACAGACAGTACCGCCCTTAGACCCGGGCAAGCGGGGCCCCGCGCCTCAGGGGGCCCCGCGCTTTGAAGGACCCCCCTCATCATAGGCACAAAAACTGATTAAGATAAAATGAAATATGCAGAATAAAACCAAATAATTATGAATGACCTGCACAACCAAGTGAATGTTACCCTATTTGTATGGGATATGGTGACGTCTGAATACATCTAAATTAAGTCAGTCAATTGTCCTGGATTAGACGGGATAGTTCCGGATTCCGATAGCCTCGGATCCCCGTATAGCGAAGAGTCCCGGAAAATGTTTCGCATTCGCCCAACGTGTTCCGCTTGCCCCGCATTTTCATCGAATCGCTAAGTGCTCTTAGATTTATCGCTCATTGTTAACTGTCATGGTCACTTGAAAGTACAACGTAGACTGTTGATTGAATACATTGTCGCGGACGATAAATTTAATAATACCATAAATGCGCACTAACGTGCGCAACAACGTGTGGGCAAGAACTGATTGAACAATAAACAAATACGTAAGTACCTCTTTTCTACCCACTATTCTAAATCTTCATCGATAAATCAGTATACCTCACATGGGCCCATGAATTTTGTAATACATTTTTAATCAAATTGTTTATATAGACAAAATATTTTCCCGGGGCCCGCACACCCTAGGGGCGGCCCTGCTTGCAGATCATATAAGAGCTAGGGAGAGAAAAGTTTGGTATTTCATTGTTGCTTGACGGATGCCATTTAACGAGATACGAGTACAAGTTTATTAAAGTAATTATGTCAAGTGGAAGTTATAATTAACGGATTGTTGAAAATCACAACTGGGCGATAAATTTTAATAACGATCACTCATACTTAATGTAATTAAAATCCGTCTAGCGGTTTAGCAGATGAAAGTTACGACGGACGGACGGACCAGACGTGCCCATCGTTCCGCTATTACCGATTCGCTGGTATAGAACGCTCAAATAGTACTCGGAATTTTTTTTGTGAAGGTAGAATTCGTAACATAACCGAGTAGAGATTATATAAATTCTGATATATTATTATTTGAAAAAGGTCGCAAATTGGATGCTCTCGAACAGCTAGAGATAATTATTTGTGAAGAATCGCCCCTCTTAAATGAATACCTTTTCCAAAATCATTCTCCTCTATTTAGCTTACCGAATATTTTGTAAATATTTTGTATCAACATTGCTGTCTTTGGCCCTTTTACCAAGTTTTTGTAACTTTTCGTAACATTTTGCTACTATGTTGCTTTAGAATTCTTTTCCCAACCGCTCATTCAATTACCTATTCGTTTTCTTTGTAACCTCTACTGTCTCTCTCTCCCCCCCTCATTTTACCCTATATTATGGAACGATTTATATTTTATCACCTGATAATGCTACGATCGTAGTGAAACCGGTCGTGTTTAAATTAAAATTGTGGAAATACAAAGTTCTTCTTTTTTCAATATGAGTAAATTCCACCGAGTTGAGCCTGACCTCATTAATGATATCTGGTATATTAATTTATTCAGCTTTTAAAAATTCTTAGTTTAAAAAATAGATAAATGTTTAGGTACTAGGGGACGAGCTAGGGAGCTAACATTTTTTCAGTTATTTAGAACTTGGTGCAAAAGCGCACATAAACATTTTTAAAACTCTATGAAGTTGTTATTGCGGTCGTTAATTTTTTTAATTAAAGCAGTTAGATAAATATTATTGCACTTCTAGATGTGCTACAACATTAAAATTTGGCAGAAATGGAAAAATATAATACTCTTAATATTGAAAATTTTAGGGATTGCTTTGACTCCATTGTTGTCCCATATGTAAAGAACGAAAATCGGTGTAGAGGTGCAAACTTTTTAATGAAAAAATATTTCTAATGAAATGTCTGAAAAATTAATGTTTTTCAAGGTGAGATGAAATGCTTGCAAACACCAACTACGTGTATATAATAAGATTATTCACATTTCTTTTTAATAATAAACCCGATTTTATATTTTGTCTTATCTTATTATTTAAATTACAGGCGTTAAATGTTCAAGGTCGTAAAATATTATTTTAACTGCTTATGGAAGCTTGCAACCAAGACCTGTTCCAGTAACGTATGGTTACGAGGAACTGGCTGTTATTCTGTAACTGTTGTGTGATATTTTGGAACTGAAACAGGTCATCGAAAAGTAACAAATTTGCCTACACCCTTACACCTAGAACTAAACATTCCAAGAGGGAGTATCGCCAAATGCCAGCTTTCATGAAAAGAAAACCAAAATATTTACAAGTTAAAATTTGTACTTTTTATGCGTAAAATAATTAAAAAGAAAACGTCGACGTTTCAGAAACATCGAAACGAAAACATCGATGTTAAAAAACATCAGATCACTAACATCGATGCATCGCAAGCCAAAGATCGAGGTTTCTTTTAGCATAATTATCTGGAGGCCATAGTGTGACTGTTGTTTTTCTGGCATCGTGTGGGATCTCTATTGTTTGCTAAGTACACCGATCTATTACTATAATTTGACGATATAGGCTAAGTCAAAAGTGCTATCATCCTAACAAACGATCAAATTTTAAAGTATGAGTTGACTAAAGTGATTCATGAGGAAGTCGTACTTCCTCCAGAAAATTTTAGACTTAAATCGGCAATTCCTTGTCTATGGTGTCGTTAAGTTCATAGTCATCTTGACCATATGAATAGAAAGCGACTGACGAGCATTGGTCGGGGTCAGACGTTACAGATGGTATCAGCTCAGTTGCCTTTTAAAGGAATTTCAGAGGTGTTAATTTTGAAATGTTACTGTGATCGAAACGTTCGCATTGTGAAATATTTTCGAAACAACTATTTTGACTTTTCAGCTAAATTTGAGTGACCACACAAACGAAAAAATAATGGAGGTATGGGGTAAGCTTTCGGAAACACGACAAAAAGGTAATTGTAGAATTAATTTTCAAAATAAAAAATTAATTCCAACGGGAATTATTTTAAACTACCTAATAATAAACAATATTTTAATATATCAATCAATTATTTGAATTGTAGAAATCAGTAAATGAAAAGTTATCTTTCTTGTTAATGAAATTTTCTGCTCAAACGTTCATTCATTCATAGTTGTGTATAAATATTTTTGTAACAGATCAGTCGAAGCATGGCGAATACTCCACTGCTACGAGCATGAACAATAATGCTTGTGCCACATATAAGGCAGATGACGAGAAGAAGGTTGATGTTAAGTCTATACCAGCCTCAAAGGACAGCGTTGCTCGCAAAAGTGATGACAATCGTACAGCTACGTCGCCACAGAACACTGGAGTATGTTCTACTGAATTTACGCTCAGAAATGAAGATTTCCCTCCTTTGTGATCAATGCATTGTTTTAAATTGAGATATTGTACCATTGTACGTCAATTAAATATCTTTTGAAAATCTTGGAATTTTTAATCAATGAAGTGGTTGGTTCCCTGTACGTTTTAACCCATAAGATCTCTGCTGACGTGTTACTTAAATTGTCTACTTAAGTTTTTGCTGACCTCATTCTTGATTATTGCTACGTTTCTTTTTAGTCACGTCAACATCATTAGTAGTAATCGTGGTTTTTATTATATTTTAAGGATTTATACTAATTTTTTGTATGTTTATCATACATTTGCTTGGATATATTATTCAGTTGTATTTAAACTTGGCATTGGTAAAGATAAGAAAAGTCACACCTCTAGTGAATGGACGTAATAAATCCCAAAAAATAAAAAAATGGAAGTTGTGGTAATAAAAATTATTTAAGGTGCAAATTCAATGCCATATTATCTAGTGTTAATGTAACATTATGAAGAACCTTGAATTTGGCACATCTTTTAAGAAAGGGTAAGACAAAGTAATAACGGCTTGGTTCAAAGAAAGCAATATCTACAAAAAAACATTAAAAACGATATTGAAGCAGAAGCTGGTAATTGCACAATACCAAAACTTGGGTAAACAATTTTTGCAGCATCCTGGTTGAGAAATGCTGAATTGGATAATATTACAGTATAGCTGGAGGCCTCATCACTTTTATTTTATTGTAAGATGGATTGTAGGAAACAATCCTGTAGTAATAAATTGGAAATGATTCTAAAATAAAATGCTTAGGTTCATTGTTATGCAGTCCAATATTTTGTTGTCACACAACCTATATTGAGAAATCATTTATATGGCTCTCATGCAATTTGAGTTTGAGACTCAAGCACTATAGAATAAAGCACACACTACATTTTTATGCTACCCTTCATGACTAATGTCAATGTGTTAATTATAGATTACCACCAAGTTACAGTGCATTTATTAATTTCATTATGAATACATATTTTTTATTCCTTGCTGAACATATCCTCATACCTCAACTTATATTGATGCAAAAGTGATAATTTTTTTAGTATGACATTTTTAAAGATACAGAATATCTTGTAAATAATAGAAAATATATGAGGCATGAATTTTTTCTCTGGTAGTGGCGAATTTGGATAGTTAATGCTCCAAAGACAGTATGGCTACTCCCTATTTATATTTAAAATTTATGAAACTTTTGTTTCCAAAGACAAACTTTTATTTACATCCCACTTAATTACATTAAATTTAGTATTTGAATAGAAGAATGTTATAAAAATTTGCAACAAAAAGTAAACATTTCAAAATTTAGCTGCGCCAAGCCACTGCCTTATTACAATACAATATTTATTCCAGTAGGTTTGTACAAGCAAACAGGAAACATCAGTTACAATAGCAGAAATGGTGCACTATTAACATTAAACTTTTAAATCCATCTAACATTTAAAAAATTCAGATTGAATAGGCTTACTTTAACAAGCGAAAAATTACAGATTTAAATCTACACTATAATTCAGAAAGTTTGTATGGGTGTTGGTTTGTATGTTTGTCGGGCTATACAAATCCACACAGTTGATCCTAGAGCCACCAAACTTGGCATGCTATTTAATTGGACCAAAAGGAAGAGCATAAGGTGGGATTTGAAACCCTTGGGGTCTTTGGAACCTCATGGGGTCCACAGAATAGCATTTCCATAACATTAACATGGGAGTAATACAGAAATAGGTGTTGTCATTTTGTAATTTGAACATCAAAATATGAAGTCATTGACCTTGAGTCGTAAAATTCATACTGATTTACTCCTAATAGTATAAAT
Organism: Tanypteryx hageni; assembly: GCA_028673005.1. Lineage (NCBI taxonomy): Eukaryota > Metazoa > Arthropoda > Insecta > Odonata > Petaluridae > Tanypteryx > Tanypteryx hageni. The sequence goes on from CM054112.1 coordinate 122,275,366, forward strand.
AATATTATTCAGGTCATACAATTTGTTTTCATTTTAATAGTAATACTAACATGGTTTTTAGATTTGCAATGCCACCCAAAAAAGCCATGTTTAACTGGCAGCAAATCAGATGCGCAAAGAGTATCAGAACTCACAGAGATTATGACAAGAAGCAGTTCGAAACTTTTCCAAACAAGAACAGATAGAAGCTTAGCATGTTTTAGCCAGACTATTGTTAGAAATTTAAAAAAATATATCTCTCTAATGTGTACACCCACCCCTCCATGCAACGCCAGGTAATTCTGCTAGTTTTACTATATTTATGCTTATGGCTTCTTCTGGAAGTCTGTTGAAAAATCTTATACTTGAGGTGCTATAGCTGTTCAGTGATTTACCTAGTCTATACTCTGTTTCAAATATCTTAGCAGTTGAGAGAGAGAGCGAAGAAGAGTTTTCCAGCACGTGATCTTATGAGAACCAATAGCAATGAAGTAGGTGAAGCCTTCCCCATCGAAATCTCATTCTCTCTCTGGCCTCCATTGTGCATACATCAATTCTCTAAATGCTGTGTTGCAACATGCTAATGCCTTCGACTGTCCGAATAGTTAAGCCCTCCATCTTGGTAGCTCACCACTGGCAGCTTGGTCTTTCTTCTGAGCTTTCTGCAATGTATTCCAGTTTAGTATATATGGCAGCACTGAGTTTGAGATCTCCAGCGAGGAGACATCTCCTCACTAGGAGGTGGGGAAACATCTCCCCACCTCCTAGCAGCGGAAACACATGAGCAGTCCCAAGTACATATGAAATGTCAGTCGCTAAGATATTTGAAACAGACTATAACAAGTAGATTTCTGGGTCTTGTATCATACGAGTGGATTTGGGATTGGGTAATATAAGTACCCAAGTTAGTTTTGACATGGATTAGATTAGAATATATAAAGCAGCTATGAACAGTTAATACTTCAAGTTGGATCAACGGGTCTACAATGTTGTGGATGCACCACTGTTCTTGGTTATTTTCCAGTTTTCAGTGATTGCCTGTCCTGATCAGTGCATCTAACTACTTTAAATATTCAATAATCCCAACATATGCCTAAAATTTTTGATTGATACATAAAAAAGTCAGCCTGCAGGAAAATTTTTCCTGCTTGTTTTAGAGGTTTTACCCTGCAATATCTGTTTATCCTTGTCATCATGTTTTCCATTCATATTTATATAATTTTGTTATTTTCATTTATATAAAGTTTAGGTAATGTTCAATGTATGCACTGCCCTGTATATTAACCTTTTCATGACCAGAACACCCATAAACTGACCTCCTTTTCTTAGTTTGCATGTCATAAGGTACAGTGGCAACTACTTAAACCTAATCTCCCTTATTACATTAAATCTTATGAGAGAAAATTCTCCTTTTTTCGTCACATGAATGATTTTAGTGGTGAATTGAAATGTAACCCCACCTTAAATGATGTATTTTTATGGTGAAAAATTCCCCGATATTCAAAGCCATTTTATGGTAAGTAACCCTGGCAAATAACGGGAACCCACTGTATGCATGTTTTAAGTGCCCACAAGTCCTAAAAAGCTGTTTTGTAATTCCATCTGAATGTAGTTTGTCACCTGTGTAGCTGTTGGGCTTAACCAGGGGTCTCAAACACACAGCCCACATGGAGCATTTCTGTGGTTCACAAAGTAAATTACTTTATAATACATGACCCAAAATCAAATGTTTTCCTTATAAAATACTGTATTTACTCAAATCCAAGATGACCCCGAATCTAAGATGACCCTCCCTCTTTTAGCAGACTGTTAAAACAAAGTTTTTATGACCTAATTTCTCACTGAATGTATTTTGTGTATACTGTATATTCCGGCATATAAGTCGACCTTTGAAGCTCAAAAAAATTCCAGAAACTTAAGGTCGACTTATACACCAAATATAAAATGTGACCCTTAAATAACAGATTAAAAACATTGATATTTACAAAAACATTTGATCTTATGGCATAGGTGATCGCCATTTTGAATCACCTGATCCGCTCTTAACATATTATCATTTATTTTAGAAGATTTAAGATAATTATTTTTAACAGCTAATTAAAATTTGAACTTGTTTTTATTACTGAACCTCAAAAATATAAACGACCTATTTGCAATTACAGGAACGAAGGATAAGTAGAAATACATTCCGCCAATAGATGGGAATACGGTATATGACTGATCTTTCTTAAATTAAACAAATCTGATGTGGCCACCACATGACTTTCTCCATACCTGTAATATTTCTAATAATTCCAAATAGCTTAAATGATCATAAATATTTGATGGAACTGCAAGAAAAATTTAAAGACTAAAAAAAAACAGAAATAAACTCAAACTGTAGCCTTCTGATATTGGGTATAGGCCCAAAGCTCCAAAAATTAAGAAAATAAAGAGGAGCGTCAAGTGTTGACAACAGTCGCCGGTAGGTGGTGGCAGCTAAAAAAATTTAGTTTTTTAAATCTCTTCAACAGTACAATACATGGGAATATGCTTCAAACAAAGGTTGTAGAAAATTAACTTTCCTAAAACTTTTATTCCAGTACTTCTTCACATTTATCAAATATTAAAGCAAATATTTAAAAAAATAATGGACGTGCCAAGAGTAAACACCCACTTCCGGTTGACCGATTATTACCAAAAACTAATCAGCACGTCTTCCCTTAACAAAAATGTCAAATATACAATTTCATGCCGATCTGATCAATATTTTTTGAGTTAAGAGCACCGAGAAAACCCCGGTCACAGACATCAAGAAAATAGCCAAAACATGTACAGGGGACCTTAAAACATGTATTTCCGTTAAAATCTCGAATTCAATTTTTTTTCATGAAAACAACACTTACTCTATACTTCGTATATGGAGAAAGTAAAAATGATTTAATAACTCAAAAATTGACACTGCATTTTTTGGAAAGGTTACATTTAGGTTTTAAAAACCATAAAATTCCTCGTATTCTTCATTCAACCCAAAAAGTTCATAAAATTCATCACAAGCAACTTTAGTGCTCTTAACAATTATTACAAATAACGAAGTTTTAAAGGAGTTATTTGAGAAAATTGAAAATGTTGACAAGAATAAACCCCCACTTCCGGTTGACCAATCTTAGCCAAAAACTAATCAGTTCTTGATATTATAACAAAAGTTATAAATATAAAGTTTTGTGCTGATCTGATAAGATGTTTTTGAGTTAGAACACCCACAAAATTCCAATCACAGCCACACAGCTGACACACAGACATCATCGCGAAAAGTCAAAACGTGTTCAGGGGACCTTAAAACACATTTCCGTTGAAATCTCAGTCGATTTTTTTTCATGAAAACAATTACTCAATATACTTTGAATATGGAGAAAGTAAAAATACCATAGGAAGCTTTTTTTTAGCAAAGAAGTGAAGGGTCAACTTATATAGCGAATGTCTAGTCGTGTATTTACAACCCAAAAAATTAAGGTCGACTTATAAGCCGGCATATACAGTATTTCAAACACATATTCAGTATAGGTATACTAATTAATTCTTTATTAATTTAATTCTGAATCATAAGCTTGCAATGAAAATTTACAATTATTTTATCTTACATTTCATTTGTTTAAAAACAGCAATAAAATGTGTAATCATACTTACTATGGTTCTATGACAACTTGTCTCGGTCAGTTCATCATGCATCAATTTGTTGTGTGACCGACTCATCATGCGTCAATTCATCTCCTGACAAATTTGTTGCGAGACAAATTGGAAAGCAAGACATCATGACTGGTGAATGACGGGGAAAGGCTTTTCCACAAAATAATTTTTCATTATACAGAGTGTACCAAAATGAATGGGATAATTACAATATTCATTATTTAATTAACCAGAACACTAACAGCAATGAAATAACTTGGAGCATGTAGAGAAAAACTTCAAGTTTCTCGGTGATGTGGCAGTTCGCTTCCTGGCACCTGAAGTGCTGTCACTGTCCCGACAGTAAAAAGGCATCTCAGCAGCAAAAAGTGCAGTGTTGTTTGTGGTTTCATGAATCAAAATCTATGACTACAGCGCAGCATCAGTTCCAAATTACATTTGGTGTTGATCCACCTGACAAGAAGTCAATCAGATGCTGGTATGATGACTTTGTGAATCAAGGCCACATTATCACTTGGCTGTGAGAAAATTTCTGGATGAACAGCTGCACAGAAGTTGGATAGGGCATGGGGACTGACACCTTGGCCACCACAATCTCCAGATGTCACCTATCAACTTCTTTTTCTGAAGTTTCGTCAAAGATTACGTCTACACACCACCAATGCCACGGTCCTTGGAAGAGGTATGAGGCCGATTCTCAGCTGGAGCTGGCTGTGTCAATGCCGTAATGCTATAGTGCACTTGAGGAATTTCAGTATCGCTTAGACATTTGCCGCGTAACTCATGGTACACACATTAAACTTATAGGTAAAACTTGAAGTGTTTCTCTACATGTTCCAAGTTATTTCATTGTTGTAACTGTTCTGGTTAATTAAATAATGAACATTGTAATCGTCCCATTCATTTTGGTCCACCCTGTATTTTGATAATACCAGAATGAATTGCAATTCTTTGGGAATTACGCGAGATGCATTGGATGGTGTATGGCAAGGATTGACTCCCAACCCAACAAGTGTATCCCTCCGGTACACTAGCCATGGTGTCTCGCGACAAATTTGCCTAGCGATGAATTGACATTCAACGAGTTTATTGTGTGATGAATTGATGCCCCACAAATTGAAACGCGATCAATTGACCATGATGTATTGACAGTATATGACTTCGTACTCCAATTTATGACGACTCCCAATTTTTGCAAGCTGAAATTTGGAAAAAAAACCTCGCCTTGGATTCAGATAAATGTGGTATTTCATGCCAATCTTTTTAAATCCTAACTTTATAAAAGCCTTCTCCCTCTGTCATGCTTCCTAAGCTGAAGAAGCAAGAGTAAGAGTTTATAGCTTCACCCAAGAAGACAGGAAGCTACTTAGTAAGAAGCGAGAGTGAGAGTTGGTAGTTTCGCCCAGGAGATTAGGGAGCTTCCTTATTGCATTTAGTCAGAGCTTTTAATGATTATCGTATGATGGAGGAATAAAAGGTACTGACTCAGAAAAAACCAATGTCAACCGGAAGACAGTTTGCCATAGAGAGAGATGGTTTCCACACTCTCCTCCAATCATCTCCCCTCTTCACTGCGCAAGAGGATGGTACTCGTTTTACCACATCCCGAGAGGTAGAAAATTGAAATATAGCAGGGATGCTTTAATCACGCATTAAAGTCAATGATGATGAAAAATATCCAAAATAGACCTGGGTTTGACTCTAGGATATATTTTTTTCCCGTAACCTATGTCAAAAGCGATTTTCAACGTGCAGGTTTTCATTTTTTTTGTAATTTCAATTACAAGAAGTTGACCATCAGACTGGGACTGTTTTATTTCAAGTTTCTTATTGTTGAATTTGGTAACCAATGGGAAATCACTCAAATTTATCATCTAAATCACATTTTGTAAAAAAGCTGGCAACCATGTTGTTGTTAAAACTCAAGCTTCTATTGTTGTCTCAATCCTATTATATGTACAATAGAGTACACTATGATTTAACTCGAGAACATTTAAATTCACACATTCTAGTAATCTAAGAAGTGTATAATATCAGCATTTCTAAAATACCCACAGTTTACTGCTCATTCCCATTTATAACACTCTGCACAGTTGAGGCACAGAATAATGCTCTTCCTGCTACCAGTGTGTTTCTTGTGCCCAAAAAACCCAATCCACAAAACCTTAGTATTTTTGTAATAAATGGGTTTAACCCCTCAAGTGTGGAGGAAATTTAATTAAATCCCATTTCTAAGGTCGGAGGAGTTTTTTAAAAAATTTGATGTGGCCACCACATGGCCATACCTGAAATATTTCTAAAAATTCCAAATAGGTTAAATGATAATAAATATTATAAGGAACTGCGAGAAAAATTCAAAGACATAACAAAAAACTGAAATAAACTCGAACCATAGCCTTCTGAAACTGGATATAGCCAGGAAGCTCCAATAATTAAGAAAATAAAAAGGAGCGTTACTAAGACATAACTAAGCATAAAATGTTTACAATAGTCACCAGTACATAGTGTGATTGTGGCAGCTAAAAAATTAGTTTTAAAGATATCTCTTCAACAATGCATTATATGGAAATATATTTCAAACAAAGGTTGTAGAAAATTAAATTTCCTACAACTTTTATTCCAATGCATTTTTACATTTATCAAATATTAAAGCAAATATTTCAAAATAACGAATAAGTGACGAGAGTCAACACCCACTTCCGGTAGGCCGATTTTTACCAAAAACTAATCTGTTCTTTTGCCTTTAACAAAAATGCCAAATATAAAATTTGGCATTGACCTGATTAATAGTTTTTGAGTTAGAGCACACAAAAACACATACACACAAACCGAGAAAATGGTCAAAACGTGTTCAGGGGACCTCAAAATGTGTATTTCCATTGAAATCTCAAAATCGATTTTTTTCATGAAAACAATACTTTCCCCTATACTACGTATATGGAGAAAGTGATAATTGTGATTTCAATTCCTGAAAATTTAAAATTTTACAACTTTTTTCATTTATATTGGATTTGTATGAAATTTTTGAAGATTTTAGTAGAACATGACATTTATAAACAATACCTCTTACACTATCTTACATCAAACACACTTTGCAGGAGAGAAGAGAAATCACCCTGATCGCCAACCAGTCAAGCATGCACCCATCTTTTCATATATTTTTCAGTATTCAGAAAACTATTAATGCTATTGATATGTAATCTTTTTCAAGGAAACATTTCATCTTTTATAAATATTTCATTCACTAGATGCACCTCTCTAAACCAAATAGAAAAAAGTTTCTAGCAGGTCAACTTTTCATGTCTTTAATAAAAATTTGACAAATTTTTTTCATAAAATGTTAAAAGATATTTCATAAAGCTTATAAAGTTTTGAGTTGTATAGTAGTTATTCTTAATCATTGCAGAAGTCACATGGTGAAAATTGTCCAATTTCATTCAGTAGAACCGGAGATATGATGTTGTATATATCAGAATGTATGTGTAATAAAAAATTAGAAGTTTTTTTTAACTTTTAAGGCATTTTATTTATCCAATGTACTATGAAATTTACTATAAGAAAATATAACTTAAATGAATCAGCTATACTGAATATTTTTACTAGCATTTACTTTGCTTGCTATCAGTTCGATCACACTCAGGCGAGACCTCACTTCACCTCCTCACTCATCACTTCCAACTGTGAACACAGCATTTCTCTGCTTGGGATATTGGAACTTAAATTTAATGCATAACAAACATTATAAGAAGACAATAAAAATTGCAGAATGATGATAAATAGGTAGGCCAAAGATTCCTCTTTTGAAACATATCAAGGTTATCCAGATTTAAGAACATTAATCATGTAAAAAAAAATAAAAAAAGGAGAGCAATTTCTGTGATGTGCAGGATACCTAGGTTGACAGCATATGAAGTTTGCCCCAACACATTCAGTACATTGCTAGACATTGTGAGGTTCAGAGTGCATTGAAGGGTTGGGGTAATCTCTGCCATCATTGAAAGGGAAGAGGCAATGTTCAGAGAATATGAAAGTGTAAGGACTGGGAAAGTCTGAAACATGGCTCTTGGATTTCATATATGGTGCCTTAATGTGGCCTGCAGATTTATTCAAGTGCCTTCATGTAGCCCACACACCAACGTGAGTTTCTGGGAAATGGGCTTAACAGAATCTGAAGAAATTTCTTATTTATACAGGCTATCACCTGGCAAGGGAAAGTGAAATCATAGCATGCAACAATGAAGGTTAATTTATGCATGTCAGTTTTCATAAAATATTAGTTTATTAAATTTTACTTAAATTCACCCAGTTCTAGTTATTTTTACCATAAAAAGTTATATATAAACCATGTCTCAAAAAAGAACTAAATTTCACCCAGTGAAATTATAATATAACAAATTTTAATCACAATTATCCCCAAGCTGTCCATACATTAATTTAACCAGTGACATTGCATAGACCAGTGGAGCCTAACCTTTTTACATGGTGGGCTGCATTCGTAGTTGCGAATGCTTCAGCAGGCCGCATTGGAAGTCACGAGAGCTTCAACGAGCTAGATGAGTGTTTACATTAGAAGTTACCAAGGGATTCTGTAATCTCATATTAGCGAAAATCAAGCCAAGCTCCACCAGAAAAGGTTTGATTAAGACAATAATTATACTGAAAAAATATGAAAGTCTATATCAAATTTAATTGATCATCTTTTCATCATAGCTTCGCAGGCAGCATAGAGTGCTCTAAGGGGCCACATTTGGTCTGCAGGCTGCAGGTTGGGGACCTCTGGTATCGACTACTAATCAAAGGGTTCTTGCATTCCGCAAGCATTTCATCTCACCTTGAAAAAATATTAATTTTTCAGAGATATTTCATTATTAGACATTTTTTTAATTCAAATGTTTTCACCTCTACACTGATTTTCGTTCTTTCCTTATGAAACAATATTGGGGTAAAAGCAATCCCTAAAATTTGCAATTTTAAGAATATTACACCTTTTCCATTGTGGGATAGTAATTCCACAGATTTCTGCCAAATTTTAAAGTTGTAGCACATCTAGAAGTGAAATAATATTTACCTAATCATTTAAATTTTAAAAATTTCTAACAGGATTTTCAAATTTATATTTGAACAACTGAACTAAGTTCTAAATAACTGAAAATTTTCAGCTCTCTAGCTTGTCCCCTAGTACCTAAACATTTATCTATTTAATTGATAGTAGCTCAATAACTTTGGCTAAGATTAATAAAGGTGAAATACTCCTTTAGCCAAACAATTAGAGGGTTACAACACCCAATGCATTTCGCCCACAAGGTGGGCATCGTCTGGGGTAAAACCTGTTTCAACAGTGACTGGGAGCCAACTGCCAGGTTTGAAACGGAAAGTATTAAGAAGACGACCGAGAAACAAGTGAAACGCGGAAAGATTTTTCGGCGTGTGTGTCATTTAAATCTGCCAATTTGTATAGGGTCTTGTTAAAATCTGTGTCCGTGTTCATAAGTGTATCGCGGTTTTTGTAAATGTGAAGGTTTTCTAACGAGTTTAGTGAGTTATTGGCTGAAGTTATAAATGTTAAATCGTTTACGTGTATACTATGCCTGTTTCAAAGATGTGGTTGGCAACGCTTGATTTTTCAAAACGATTATATTTATAGTGAGTCACGTGTTCCTTAAAGCGTGTTATTAGTTTCCTTCTTGTTTGTCCTATGTACTTTTTGTCGCAGTGTGAGCATTGTATTTTATAAATACCGGACTTGTTCAAAGATTCTGTTCTGTCTTTTGTACTGCCCAGTAAATTTTTCAAATTATAAGGATTTGTATATGTTATGGCATAATTCTTGTTTAAAAATTTTGTTCAAGCCTCTGTTTAATGGTGGAAAATAAGGCAATTTTACCCCTGACGATGCCCACCTTGTGGGCGAAATGCATTGGGTGTTGTAACCCTCTAATTGTTTGGCTAAAGGAGTATTTCACCTTTATTTATCTATTTGTTTAAAATTTAAGAATTTTTAATAGCCAAATTAATTAATATATCAAAATTTCTATAAACCTTATATGGTTATTTTACAAATTCTACCTATACAAACAAGATGATCCAAACAGAACTTATAATACCTACTTTCCATTTAATCATTTATTTAATACTTATATTGGGTTTAACAGCTTTAAAATCATCACGGATATGTAGCTCTTTGTGTTCCCAAATTTCATAATTTAGCATTGTAAAATACTACAAATAGATTCCAACAGAATATTAAATTAATCACACGTATTTGTGCGGCAAAAATAACGTGTGTACATATTAGAATATACCGAATCTGAGTCCAACAATAGTCGTTGCTATGGCAACACTCTCGTAATGAGTGATAAAAACTGCAAAAATGACAGATTTACACGAAATTTTAAGAAATACGATTGATAAGCAAAATTCTACGATAAAAATTAGAATCTTCATTCCTTTCCTCAGAGAATAGTACAAAACTCGCCCCGATATTACAATTCTAAGATATTTTAATGAGCAAGAGAAAATTACCCTGCACGATGGATTTCAGATTTCCCATGAAAATCAAATGGGAAGGACAGTTCCTGGAATCGAACCTGGGACTTCAATCTTCCCAACAAAAACTATCCTTGGGAGCTCGGCCCATGTAACAAGAGATTTGCACCAAGTTTCATGAAAATCAGTCTATTGGTTCAAAGTTAATAGGAGGGAACGAACAGACAGACACAACAACAAAACTATAAGCCCATTTCCAGTCTGGAAAGTAGGCTAAAAATTTCAGCTTCGTAGCACATTCAGAAATACATAAACCTTAAAAATTTCTTTAAAGATTTGCAAATTTTTAGCGGCTGCATTATTAAACTTTCATGAGATTTTCAATTTTTCTAGTCAGTTATGCACAGTCTTACCAACAAAAAATTTTGAGTATCCAGCTCATCCAGAAGTGCCTAAACATTAGTATCCTTCTATATATTTGATATATGATACAATTTACATGCTATTCTTATGGAGCAAAAATGGGGCCAGAACAGCCTTTTAAAATATGAATTTCCCCAATTTCAAATTTTTCTGTACAGTTGTGACCAAAATCCTATGATCATGCCAAATTTCAAGTCTCCAGCTCATCTGGAAGTGCCTAAACATTAGTATCCTCCTAATAATAATAATATATCATAAATAAGAAGCATCAATATACAGGGTGATGAAAAATTCGCAGTCAGTCGGGATTGAATGGTCACGGGGCATGCACCCATCATCATCTGCCTGCCTATGGTAAAGACGCACTCAGAAAACCCAGTAACACCTGTAGCCGCTCACTCTTCTACTCAAAGATCACCAGCTATGGCAGCAGGACCGAGTTCTCCAAGCAGACATTCATCATGATCTCCTAATAGAGGACGAAACTCGCCATCTTTATTCTCCGAAGATCCACGCTATGCCATCACGGAGAAATTCGAGCAATTGTCCCAGAGATTGGAAGTATTCATGGAGACACATTCAGTGGGCCACAATCAATCGACTTCATCAGCAGCAGGAGCCCCGCTAATCTGGCATTTGAAACCCCCTGCAGCAGATGTTCCACCGGATGGAGAGATTTTGCAGCTGGTGGATCTGGTGAAATCCATGGTTACCACTTCACACTTTCACCTCCCTACTCCAGAATATCACATCCAGTTGGAAGCAGCTGCCGCTAGCTGCCAAGCCCTACTTATATGCCCACCTTTGCATCCTAGGAGTGGTAGCCTGGCATGGATGGGAAGTAGCCTCCAAAATCTCTTCCCCAAACAAAGATGAGGTCCTCCTGATTCTGGCAAACCTGGCCCGCAGCCGAGACCACAGGTGATAATCGTAAATCAAGACGCATGCTCCACCAACCGACCATTGAGGTCTCCACAGCGGCCCTCCCAAGGATGCGGACAGCCAGCCACACACCCTGCCTGATATTAGAGAGATCCCAGAACTTCACCTCCCGGGACCTCCAGCGCCTGGCCTTGCTGAACACTACGATGAACAGATTGAGCAACTCTTTCTTGATTGGAAAGATTTGGCAGAACTGCCAGACCCCGTCCCATGGGATTCCATCTCCATCAGCAAGCAGTTCCGACAGAGATGCAGCTTGAACCGATGATGGGGATGATGCAGTGAGTGGCATACCATTCAATTGGCTCCAAACCATGGCCCCATTATCAATGCCAACCAGCCACTCCCAATGGCTCCCACAGCCGCATCCCTATTTAGACCCATCCGTTTTCGATCTATTTGTAAATGGTACTAACATTCCAAGACCAGAAGGAGGTCCCAATGTTTTTATCCCTTCTGCAAGTTCGCCTCAGCTTAAAGAGCTCATACATAGATTGTGAAGCGTGGAATATTAGCACATTCCAAAGTGCAATGCACATTCCGAGCCAGGACAATTCCCAAAACAGATGGTTCTTACTGTCTTATCTATGACCTTTCCCCATGGACTAAATTTTACAGGAAATCTACATTTTCGCTACTGGATGCCACTAGACCATGACTTATTCCTCATGGCATGTGGCTCGCAAAACTTGACCTAAGCGATCAGATACATATCTAACTCCCACCGTAGATTTTACGGTATCCTCTTTGAAGTAGACCGTCAAGTTAAATCGCCTTCTGATGTAATGTCTAAACACCGCAAGAATAAGATATTTTATAGTTTTAGCCATCGAATAAAGTAAAAATGGAGAAATTTGGTCCCTATTTACGTATTTTAATGAATGAAGGAAATAAACCTTGCACCTTGAAAAATCGACACTCTTGTGTAAACACATGGGAAAATGTAATCGTCTTCCGGAGTCGAATTCGGGACACTTATGTAAACGAAAAGTTTTTCCGGGGTCTCCTAGTTGGCAGAAACAAAATGGCATTTACAGCATTTCTCTATGACAAACTGTTCAAGAGATAAAAGGGGGGATGGATGGACAGACATTGAATATAAATATACAAAGATAGTTCATTTTTGAACCCATTATAAAATAGCTAAAAAGCTTACAGAATTGTTTTTGGATAGGGATTCCAAGATGGGAATAACTGCATCAGAACTGAGCAAGACCGTTGACTAAACACCCTCTGATCGTGTAGGCTGAAGTGTCAACCCATGTTTCCACCTATATCACACTAAATGGAACTTATAAGATGATATAAAAAGAGGAAAATCATATTAAATACAATGATAAATCTTTATTACAACTTCCATTTAAGTGTTCATGTCTATTATTACAGTAAAACCCCGATTTAATGTTCCCGCATTTAGTGAAATCCCGGATTTAGTGAAGATTTTTTCATGTCCCGACAATAGCTCCATATAAACAATGTATTATTTTCCCGCATTTAGTGAAACCCGATTTAGTGAAAAACCCGCATTTAGTGAAAAAATATTATGCACTCGTACTTCAATTTTTATTTGACGCTTCCCGCATTTAATAAACTTTTTCATGTGCAAAAAGAAATCACAAAAGAAACATATTGTACGTAAAAATTACGATATACGCTCAAAACATTGTGAATGGCTCATCACGCGCAAGCGGCTACATTGTCTGCTAAGACAGTAGTGGCCGCAAGGAAACCGTAAATCCTACAATGTAATGAATCCCACTCGTATGTTCCTCATTTCTGGTATCACGCTCAGTTACCTGTTGTCATAGTGTGCTATATACTCGACGTCGTTTACGAGAAAATGCCCTTTGAAAATCGCGATCCGAGAGTCAATGAAATAAGAACGTTAAAAGTCCTATCCTAATTTTCTTGGGGCGTTGGTCTAGGGGAAACAAGTTGAATTTCAAATATTTTTGCCGGGGTTTGATTCCCAAAGGGACCAATATTTTTTTCTCCGGTTTTTTTAAATTTGTTCGCAATTTCCAGCATATCGTCGATAAAACTTGCAAACCATTTTTAAAAAATGTATTCAATGCATTATAACTACTATTTTCTTCATCGTAATTCTTCACCGTAATTCTTAACGAACATAATTTTACGGATCACTCATTCGCTTTACCATCTCGCGTTGTATTGATCATGATTTAAAGTTCTTATTCTTACTCTCGGATCGTGATTTTCAAAGGCATTTTTTTCAACCTTCTTCCATCAAAAACTCTTGCTACTAGAGGAGACAAGTGCCATGGTGGAAAGAGAAGTAAAGATAGGATAACTGCACTTTTATGTGCAAATTCAGATGGCAGTGAAAAGTTGATGCCTCTAATAATAGGTAAATTTGCCATGCCAAGGTGTTTTAAAAATGTACGGGCATTGCCATGTAAATATGCCAGTAATAAAAATGCATGGATGACAACGGATATATTTAAAACTTTTTTGAAATCATTAGATGCAAAGATGGGTGGTGCAAATAGAAAAATTCTTCTATTTATTGATAAATGTCCGGCCCACCCTCCAGATACTGATTTTCTTCGCAATATTAAAGTGGTGTTTTTTCCAGCTAATTGTACTAGCCATCTGCAGCCACTTGACTTGGGCATTATTCACTCCATGAAAGCAAAGTACAGGAAGGCTTTGGTACAGAAAGCAGTATCCTACATTGAGATGAATAAACATTTGATACTGAGCATCCTTCAGGGTTTGCATATGGTAACAGCTGCATGAAATTCAGTTACACCTCAAACAATATCAAACTGTTTTCATAAGGCTGCGTTCAATTGCAACAATGCTATGGAAATTGATGTAGATATCGATGTGATTGACCACTAAAATTGCACCTGACATGGACACAAATTTTGAAGAGTTTGTCCGGTGTGATGATCTTGAGAGTACGTCTGGTCCTCCACAAGACGTGGAAGAAATCTGTAATACCAAAGAGGCAGAGGAAGAAGAGGCAGTAGTAGAAGAAGAGGCAGTACAAGAAGAATCAGTTCCCACACTTGGTGAAGCGGTTCAGGCACTTGAAGTGGTGCGAAGATATTTAACTTCTTTTGATGTGAACAGCACTACTATATCAAAAGTAAATTATTTGGAGCGAGAAGTTCTGAATGTTCAGAGCACCTGCCAGAAGAAGCAAACAAGTTTGCTGGACTATTTTAATAAATAATTTTCTTGTAGCTATGTATGCTTGGTTTTTGAATAATTTTGATATGTGACGGGCTAGGGTTTCTCGGAGAGGAAAGGGCACAAATGAAAGTTACACGTAATAACAGAAACACCTTTAATCGCCTGGGGCGCACACTACACTACGTAAGCTTCCACAAGAGAGGAGAGAACTGACGCGCACCCTGTTGGCTGCGCGCAAAAACAAAATAAAATGAACAGCAAAGTCCGTTATCGGTCTGGTCTCGTTACAGATATTTTTTTGTGAAATTCCAAATATATTTTAATATTTTCTATTTAATGTTGTATGATGAAGCTTTTTAAAGGAGGGATGAAAAATTGTTTCAAGATTTGTCAATTTTGAAAATACTTTTAAAATTTTGAAATTATTTTTTGTAATCATATGAATGATTCATTACAGAAATTTTCATATTCAATAGCAATAAGGCTTGTTTGTCACTGGAATTTGTTTATAAATGTTTATTTTAAAAGTAATAATATAAGTATTGTGCATACAAAATTGAAAAATGGATTTTTATTATAGAAACCATTTTCAGTGGCCTTATTCTGGTATTGTATAATGGAACTTACACAAGCAAAAAAGATAAATTTAACTCATTTTAATTGAAAACCTCCATTTAATGAAAACCTCGATTTAGTGAAATATATTCTAATCCCCCAGCGATTCGTTAAATAGGGGTTTTACTGTACTTAATCACTTTGACTACAGTTTTGTACTGATGAACTTTTGTTATTCTTTCAATTCATGTACGCTTCATCTAAAAATATCATATTGGATATTAAGTAATTTTGAATAAGCATCCTTTGTTATTTTTTATTTAAAATGCTTTTTCTCTCTATGTTTTATCATTTATAGTGCTCGAGCTATGCAACTTTTGCACATACATAATATAAATCCAGACCATTTAAATGCCAAGTCCGAGAGAGATACATTTGGGATTTAATTCCATCGTTTAAAGGTTAAACACTCCACCAATTTGGGTATTTCATAAAAGTTATCACCCAATATAACTAGCATAGATTTTTTCAATAGTCAAATTTTTGAGACATTTGAGCCTTTCTCCTCAATAAAATCATGTGTGCTACTGACTTTTCGCAATCTTCAGTTCCACGCCCTCTACAAAATTCAAACTTATTCAGCTACACGTCTCCTCATTCAATAAAATAATACACAGTAAATAAATACCAAGATGGAATATTAGGAAATGTAGTTTTTATGCGTGAGCACATATGACTAATCACAAATACAAACAATTACCTTATCATAAAACATATTTTATGATCAATTACAGCTCCAATATATTATATACATGTATTAAGAAAAAAAGAAAGAATAAAATCCATCCAATCACTGCTTTGGGAAAAGATGATCACTCAAAAGTGTAAACTGGACCACACAACTTTTTGAAATTTCATGGCTTTCATTTATAGATTGGTTACCTAAGATTAAACAAAAACATATCAATCATTATTATAAGCATAAGCTGCATAAAAATAACATTCTGCCATACATTTCATTTCATTTTATAAAACTAGAAGATCAATTAAAATTTACTACAATACAAAAGCCTGGTCTAGGAAAATTTACCACCAACAGTTTATCGCCAAAAATTCCTAGCCACAATTTATTGTCAGCAACTCAATTCAATTCAAAAGCAATTCATTGAACATACAATTCCTAGCCACAATTTATCACCAAAAGCAAATTCATCGCCATCACATGGGATTCACCTTTATCAATTCGCTTTAAAAATTTTTATGCATTCTTTGCAGAAAGTCAACGCATATAGGGGAGGTTGTTTCCATCCGTCTGTCCATCCATCTGCATGTTAAAACTTGGAAACCATTGGACGTGTTTTGATGAAATTTGGTATTGGGGAGTTTTGCTAACATTGGTCAACCGATTCCAATTTTGGTTAAAATTGGACAATAATTACGACTACTTTACATGAAGATCCACATGTATTTTACAACGTACCTCGCATGCTTCTCGTTAAATACTCATCTGAGCAAAAAATATTGAGAACATTGTGAAATCTTAAAGAACACATTTGAAAACTCTGTGTACTCCGATGTGGAGTATACACCTTTCCAATCTTGTTATTTCAATTCATAACTATGAGGCTTATGCGCTCTTTTATTTGATCCACTTGCATTGTCACTATAACCTTTCCTTTTGGATGCTATCTCAACACTAATAAAATTATTTTAATACAGAATTAGCACAAAAAACGAGTGAAATCAGCACAAATTCAACCAGGAAAAATTACGTCTCACGTGTTTGGGCAGGTCAAAAATTAACCCTTTCTGTACTGAGATTTAAATGGACAGATTGTCTCCTTCCTAAGTCGCCCATAACCACCCACTCATCACTCTCCCTCCGCAGTCGCTCTATACCGCCTGCTCTGATTTTCCCTGCTGCTCGATATCTATTAGGGCTTATGAATGCCTCTCTTATACCAAGAGTGCCGCTTAATGTCAAACACTTCTCTTCGCATCCTTTTCATTATGTGGACTGAATACACATCTCACAGAGCAACCAAAAAACTTTTAAGCTGAACCGCACTTTTGACCATGGCTTTGTTGAATGAGGACGCTATAGCGGAGGAAGTGTGCAGAGACGATATACATAGTAATTCTGAAAGTAATACTTCATAGGATATAGAAGAAGATTTGATTGCATGTAGTGATTTTTATTCAAGTGATAGTGATTTGGAAAAAGAAGTTACATCATGTGCGAGTGATTTTAGTGCTAACGAAGAATTACAGGCTAAGTGGAAATATTCGTACATTCGAACCAACTTCTATTTTCGACGAAGATAGGGGTCCAATATACAGCTTGGAAGTAGGTTCCGATGAATTATCTTATCTCAAATTTATGCTAGGAGGCGATGATTTTTTTTTGTAACATTGCAATTAACACAAATATGCACAAAATTGTCAAAATTGCACAGGAAAGTTTGATAAAAGCTGGGTAGATGTCACGGCTGATGAAATAACTGCCTTTATAGGGGTATTTGTGTAAATGGGGATTTTTGATATGCCGGAGTTGGGATTATTGGCACAGTAAAGACATTGACTGCCCTCTTATCCGTAACTCTATGACTTATAACAGGTATTCAGATATAACTAAGTAATTCCATGCGAATGATGTAACTTGTGAAAAAATGAAAGGGGAAGAGAGCTACTATTCTCTACAAAAAGTACGACCAGTTTTAGATATTATGGACACTTTTCACGAAAAATGTAAACCAGGTCGTGAGCTTACAAGGGAAGCCCCCAAGGTGTGACACTCGTATCGGATTGAGACTTTGCAGAATGAAAGTATATGTAAAATAACGGACTCCTATTTCTACCTAGGTGCCAACTCGACGTCGTTTACAAGAAAATGTCCTTTGAAAATCGCGATCCGAGAGTCAACGTAATAAGAACATTAAAAGTCATTCCATTATTATCTAGGGGCGTTGGTCTCGGGGAAACGAGCTGGATTGCAAATATTTTTGCCGGGGTTCGATTCCCGAAGGGACCAAAATTTTTTCTGATTTTTAATTTTTTTTTTGCAATTTCCAGCATATCGTCAATAAAACTTGCACAACATTTTAAAAAAATTTATTCCATGCATTATAACTACTATTTTCTTCATCGTAATGCAGTTTTTACTGCCCCAAAAACTGAAGATCACTCGCTAAAGACGAACAAAGACAAACAATTCCAATCGCCACTCCAAAATGTGCCCTCGAAAAATAAATCGCTCGGCAATATTCTGACATTGAAGGACGTCTGCTAAAAAGGCCACGAAAAACTGCGCCTAGTCATCTTATAATGTTGTTATTAAAGTTACGGTGTTGTTGTTTAGGGATTCGTTATCATTTGCAGGTGTCAATTATTTCATTATAATTATAATTGAAATAATGTCACAATACTGTTGGGTTATTTCGATGCATTGTTCTTTATTCCTTCTTTCAAATCTCGTCATGTATTGTTCATTATGATATATCGGTTGCTGGTGTCAATTATTGCCATTATAATTACAATTGGCATTATATCACAATATTGTTGGGTTATTTCGGTGCATTGTTCTGCATTCCTCCTTTCAAATCTCGTCATGTATTGATCATGATGGTAAAGCGAATGGGTAGTGATCCATAAAATTATGTTCGTGAAGAATTACGGTGAAGAATTACAGTGAAGAATTACAATGAAGAAAATAGTAGTTATAATGCATGGAATACATTTTTTTTAAATGTTGTGCAAGTTTTATCGACGATATGCTTTTTAAAAAAATCAGAAAAAATTTTGGTCCGATCGAACTCCGGCAAAAATATTCGTAATCCAACTCGTATCCACTAGACAAACACCCCTGAATAATAACGCAAGGACTTTTAACATTCTTATTACGTTGACTCTCGGATCGCGATTTTCAAAGGACATTTTCTCGTAAACGACGTCGAGTTGGCACCTAGGTAGAAATAGGAGTCCATTATTTTACATATACTTTCATTCTGCAAAGTCTCAATTCGATGCAAGTGTCACACCTTGGGGGCTTCCCTTGTTAGTATCGACGAAGCAATGGTGGCCTTCAAAGGGAAGCACTACATGAAACAGTATATAAAAACAAGCCAACTAAATAGGGATTTAAAATTTGGGTTTTAGCAAGTCTGCATGGGTATGTATTATGTGGAAACATGTATTTGGGAAGAAAGGAAAATAAGAATAAAGGAATGCTTCTCGGCAGTCAGGTAGTGATAAATTTGCTGGAGAAGCACCTAGGCCTGAATCATTTTGATAGCTTCTTTTCAAGTGTTGGACTAATGAAGTTATTATACAATAATAAAACCTATGCATGTGCTACCACTAGACCAACTCGTAAAGAAAGGCCATCTGAATTTAAAAATCCTAAAAAGCTGAAACTCAAAAGAGGAGAAAGTTAGAGTTTGCAATGCGGTCCAGTTATGGCTACGGTTTGGCAAGACAATAGACAAATCTGTGTTCTTTCCACGAACTGCGATCCTAATAAGTGTGTGATTGTAGGCAGTAAAACAGGGAAAGGAAATAAACAGGTGATGATACCTTGTCCACAATCCATTGCAATGTATACAAAATACATGGGTGGGGTTGATCAGAGTAGAAGCTACTATGACTTTGGGAGAAAATCTAAAAAATGGTGGAAGTATATATTTACATTTGTGGTTAACTAAG
Organism: Tanypteryx hageni; assembly: GCA_028673005.1. Taxonomy (NCBI): domain Eukaryota; kingdom Metazoa; phylum Arthropoda; class Insecta; order Odonata; family Petaluridae; genus Tanypteryx; species Tanypteryx hageni. The sequence goes on from CM054112.1 coordinate 122,295,280, forward strand.
CAATAGTAAATTGCTTTGTTATTTATAAAGAAATAAATGCTCCATCAAGCTCTAAACATGGACACACACAAAAAGAATTCCGCCTTGCACTTTATAGACAACTGATAGGGAACTTCTCTTCGCGATAAATTTCAGGTCGTAATGAAGCGAACCACTTCTCGTAGATTCATCTAGAAATCCACACGTTCTTGTAAAAATAGAATGTAGAAAGAAAGTGTGCGCATATAGCAGATATAAAAAAAGATGCACTCCTTCCAGAAAAAGTGTACAAACAACTAACAAACGCAAAAACTGTGATTTGCCTCTATGCAGAGTTGGGTGTTTCCTGCAGTATCATCAAGAAAAAGGAGTGGGGTTGTCAAAATAACCATATTAAAGATAGGAAATTTTATATGAATAAAATTATATATTTATATTTAAAATTCCATTCCTATTTAGGAATTGGTTCAAAAGTTATAATAAATTTATGAAGAAACTCCCATAGGGAATATCACTGGCGAATTAATGGGGTAAAATTTGGGGAATATGGCATTTAAATTTCAAGACATAGTGGGGAAGTCAGATCGGGTGGTTTTGGACAGCTTAGGAAGGAAAGGGTTAATCTGCGTCAACACGATCAGCTCAGTCGAATACGTGGGCTTCAACCAGTTGAAAGTTAAATTGAGCATTTCAGTATTCTTAAACTATCCCCAACCAGAATGGTCAAATCTTGGGAGTCACCTGTATTAAAATCAGTGTTTCTTAATACAGTAAAACCTTGATTATCCGACACTCGTTTATCCGACTTTTGGTTTAACCGACCAAAAATAGATGAGCTGTCTGACAATAGTCAGAAAGTATATGTCGGTTGCATCCACCGAAAGTTGGTTCACATAATAGATTCTCAGGAGTGGTTCACAAGAGAGATTGCCCGACATGATTTGTGAAGGAGATCATTACCGCTAATTATTTATGATTAAATATTCATTCAATGCCCTTTAATCGATAAATAAAACAAGTTTTATAACATTCTTAACTTAATAAAATTTCTGAATCGTCCTTAAATCATTGTTTTATTTCTCATTATACCACATTATATATTTAACTTACAAGGAGAGGCTACGACCTTCGGGTCACGGATTTTGAGGAATATCGACCAGGTGATTCTATATTGAAAATAAGGAGACCTGTGTCTCAGGGTTTTTGTGAATGGGTCTTTGGGCTCGAGAAATCAGCGTCGAAAATATGCAAATACATCGCATGCGGCTTGATTGTCGAATTGTTGCTGAGAACAGGAATGGGTAAGCAGATAACATGCTTGGCTCCTATGATGTAGGCCTGGGTTCAATCCCAAATCTTTTAATTTTTTTTTCAAATTATCCAAGCGTTATTTGAAAAGCAATATTTTCTGATAAAAAGATGGTGTATTACTTTTATTTGGAGGTAATGAATGCAGAAACATTAATAATGAGCATTTTAAATATTGCAGTTGACGAAACAATGATTCATAGCAGGAAGGTACCAATAAATATACTTCTGAATAAAAAAAATTCTTCTTTTAACACCTATTTCCTCCAAATAAAAATTGTAGAGCATCAAATGGTCATATGTAAGTTTTTTTTATCTGTTAACTTACTAGAGTGCAAAATTTTCCTTTGTTTTTGCTATACACAATAAAACATTCGGCAGCATTTTTCCCGAAGCAGTAATTGAATATTGTACTATGTATAAGCGTATTTCCATATTAATAGCTCCAAAGTTAACTTACATGTTTTTTCACCAGTGTGAGTTAATACATGTAAATAATTCACAGAAATTCACAATATTAATTATTTTTTATTCTGACCGTTGTACACCAAGGCAAGACTAATATGATCAGTAATATATAATTAATATAACAATAAAGTTAATAATAATAATATATAATTATAGATGACCATTCTTGCACAATGGCATTTTTCTTACTAAAAATCATTGTTTCATCGACTGCAATATTTAAAATGCTCATAATTACATTTCTGCATTCATTATCTCCAAATAAAAATTATAAAGCATCTTTTTATTGGATCTTATTTCTTTTCAAATCATGCTTGGATAATTTGAAAAAAAAATTCAAACATTTGGAATCTAACCCAGACCCATGCTGTAGGAGCCAAGTATGTTATCTGCTCACCCATTCCTGTTCTTAGCAAAAATTTGACAATGAAGCCTATTAAGCTGCATGTGATATTTTTGCATATTTTCGATGCTGATTTCTCGAACCCAAGGGAACATTCACAAAAACTGTGAGACACGGGAACTGTGAGACACGGGTTTTCTTATTTTCGATGTCGATTTTCATCAAAATCTGCGACCCGAAGGTCATAGCCTCTCCTTGTTAGATTTTTTAACAAAACTTAAAATTGAAAGCATAATTAATTAATCTTTAAGTTATGAAATTTAGCCAAAACTTAAAAATATTTAAAAACGATCATTGTTTTAGTGCCACAAAATGAAAGAAATAAAGATGTCAGGAAATATTTTAAAATAATAATTGCTCAAAGGACAAAAAATAAAAGGAATAAAGATATCAGGAGGGAATGTATTTTTAATACTGACTTTGTTAAAAAGATGATCCATACAAGGCAATGAATTTGCTTTGTCGATAAATTGTTGGCTATGAATTGTTTTCATGATGAATTGCTGGCACTAAACTGTTAGTTATGAATTGTTGGTGGTCAACTTTCCAGATACCCCAAAGCCATTTAGAAAATGGGAAATCAAGCATTTCCTCCTATAGCAAGTATGAAGAATTAGCTGAAATGCTAGCAGAAAAACATTCCAATTATCCTACCTTTGTCAAGAACTGCAGAAGGAAATATATCAATGGAATTGTGAAAAATTGTTTTCACTTTTCGTTTTTCTTTCAATGTCGATAAACATACACTCCAAAAATCTAGAATAGATCTGAAAAATGAAGACATCTATTTAATCTCTTCTCAAAATTTTTAGTAATTATTAAATTTAATTTAATTGTAGTAATATTACAGCTACAAAGGAGTGGCCATATTTTAAAACAGCTATAAATGCACTTTTAAAGTGAATAAATGGTTTTGAAGAGCATTAACCAACTCTACCAAATAATGCAGAATTATATGATATTAACTGTTCTACAGGACTTTAGTTTATAGGTACAAAAATGTAAAATGATAATTAAAATAGAATTTTTAAGAAATACCATGTATCAATAAGAACCAAGAGTTTATCAGAATAATTGTCTCACACAGCAATGAAAAATTATATAAACTGTAAAGTAAAACCATTAGCATTAAACATCCACATTTAAAAACCCCTACTTGAGCCCTCTTTATTTTCTAATAAAAGTATTTCATCTGAAGATCACCTAAACACAAATTTCAAATTTTTAAATACCGTATTGTTCCAAATATAAGGCGACCTCGAATAAAATGTGACCCTAAGATTTTTGGAAAGTTTTTCAAGAAAAAACTAAACCTCGAATATAATGCGATCCCAAACAACCTTCAGCCAATCTAACACAAATTCCTCATGCATCCATCCCTTCTCCTGCGCACGAAAGATTACACCTGATGGTAACTTTACCTTTGGCATCCTTTTACGATTTAAAATTATGTAGGGAGTCAGTTCTCACCCATCGGCTGTGACTGAAAGCATAAGTTATCCTTGATTTCTCATTTTCGATGGATTTTAACAAAACCGATTTAGCATCTTTTTCATTGATGGTGACCTTTGATGACATATCAAAACATACTGGGGTTTGATCTGCATTCCCCATCTGGCCTAGCAGATAGTTATGTTTTTTCCACAAGCTTATGACATACCTCGAATACGCCGATGCACTGATAGCTTCAATGCAATGACTATTGAGGGGTTCAGGTGACTGAACTCGATCTATTCTCGCCACAGATGCTTTTCAAGTACAAGGTAACATGTATGCCTAATGTGTCTGCAATGTAACAAATATCTTGTATCTCTTAAACAGATGTGTGGAATGTACGGCAATTTTTCGGAACACAATTTTACGATCTTTTAAAATCATTAGTACTCAAATATAATGTGGAGGCTATTAAAATTTCATTTTTTGGAAAAAACATCGCATTATATTCGGGACAATACAGTACAGTACAAGAGTCTGAAATTTAATATTTGACCAGGGATTGAATCCGGGTCTCCTACTTGCTGGGTAGGTGCTTTAACCAACTAAGCTATCATGTCAGCATGATTCTACATTCTCAAATTGGGGTATTTGGAGTGAGGAAATAGTAAATCTTCAATACTAAATGTCTTCTTGGATGAATCACAGAGAATACCCTTCCTTGATCTCAAGAAAGTAAGATGACTTCAAATAACAAGATGGAAAGTTGAGGAAATGATTTCTTATGCATGTGTACATAAAGCTTAACACTAGCATGCCCGGGTTTGCCTCACTCCCTGCCATGCCCGAGTGGGTCAATTTGACCCATGGTGACCGAATGTATATATTTGGTGTATATAATGTTAATGCGGGCTATATTTATTAGCTTGTAGTTTTTCCCTAGAATTTGAAAGTTAAAGGCATTTATTGATAATGTACAGAGAACAATGAAATCATATTTATTCAACATATTTACTTAATGCACTATTTATTTGAAGACGAAAATGAGACTTGGGAATGATTAACATCATCCTAGTTTCATAAAATGTCAGTGGATCTGCAGACAATATATTGTAAAGTACCAGTGTTTGCGGAAGAATATCAACAATGATGAAATTTTGAATATCATTAACGTTAAGTTTTATTTTGTCAAAAATATTAGTGTGTAGGTTACATTATATATATTGAAAAGGAATCATCAGTGTCACATTTTCTTCTTCAGGTAATGTCTCAGCCAATTCATAAAATTAAGAAAGCTAATCTCTAAAGAGGGTTTCCATAAAAATAAATAAAAACATTACAGATTTATACAATGCAATGGAAGTAAATATTTTCCCAATATCTGAGTGATACAATTACTCAAGTAACAAATCACAGAAATGAAATCCATGGCTTTGAAATGTCAACATAATATTCAATCACAACATTACTTCTCAATACATTCTCTGCACATATACTTTGCTTTAGCTTTGCATTTACCGCAAAGCATTTTTTAGCAGTAAGCACATTTATCTATGGTTTTGTTACCTTTGCAGTTTGTTTTCACTTCACATCTTCGGTGTGATTCTTCTGGTTCCAAAGTAGAATCAGAATCTTCATTCTGACTTCGGACATTTCTACATTTCAAGAAGTTTTCTATTAGTTCCCCAGCTAGTTGTTGAATAAACTTATGGCAGGAAATCTTTGAATTTGTTACCATTCTGTAGATCACATACGCATTGATGCCGGCAAGATCAAGTAAATTATAAAAAGAATGAACTGGCCACCATCGGGATGAAGCTTTCACAGTGTACTTTCTCGCCATTTGATCAATAATATCTACACCATACTTTGTCCTATTGTAAAACGAAAGTCTCAGGAGTATTTTTTGGTTTTCAGCAATACCGACTGTGGGATGGAGAGAACTGCCCAGAATCACATTCTTGGTTTTTTTACCTTGATAAATGGTAAGAGTTATATACTCATGCTTCAGCACTTTAGATAAGTATAGCGACTCTTGCATAGTTTTTACGTTTGTCAGCATTTCCCTCCTAGGTTTGTTTACAGTTCCAATGATGCTAATAGATTTCTGCTTGTTTTTTAGCTAACTTGAGGGAGGTGAAATAATTATCAGTGGTTAAATTTCTACCAGCATTGAGGTAAGGTTCCATTAGTCGCAAAACCACATAATCAGAGACGTGCTCTTCAGCAGGTCGGTACTCATCTTTTCCTAAATATGGAAATCCATTTACTATGTATTTTGAATTCACATCTACAGCCAACCAGTAATTCTGACCATATTTGTCAGGTTTGGATGCTATAAATTGAGTGAAAGGGCACCTGGCTTTATTCGGGAGCAGTCCAGGTTTATAGGCTAAGAAACAATTTTCCACAAACTTATTCCACGCATCCGAAAAGAGAGCAAATTTGTCTCTTTGAAGTCTTATGGAGCAAGTCTTTTTCTCGTCAAACTGCAAAAATTTCATTATTTCACAAAAACAGTTTCTCCCCATAGTTTCCTTACAAAATGGCAAGCCCCATGAATCAGACCACAAAGAATGAAGAGGGGAGGGGAATACAGGCATGTGAGGGGAGCAGTATGAGTCATGTCTAAACAAGCATTGCATGCAACGAGACAATGTAGTTACTTTTTGCAACACAGAAGAAAAGTCATCATGTGAGTTCCAACTTGGTCTATGGAACCTAATATATATTGGGTCAAAATGACCCACTCGGGCATGGCAGGTATGAGGGTCTAAAAAATCAAGAAGAAATTAAATTGTGAGACTTGACCTTTTAAAGGTAAACAATTAAAATATATCAAGTTTATGGAAAAATCTTTTTCATGCCAGGAACTTCATATCTCAAACATGTCTGGTGGTTTATGCAACTTACAACAACGATAGGGACCAAATAGTCTAAATTCAAACAACCACACACGCACTCATACTCAAAGGCAAAGTATATCAAGTTTACAAAAAATTTCGTTTCATGCCAGGGACTTGATATCTCGAACAAATGTCTGATAGTTAATAAGTCTCACGACAATGACAGGGACCAAACACACTAAATTCAAACACACAAAAGCAGTCAGACTCAATCACACATATATCTAAAAAAATTTAAATGAGGAAAGGATTCAAATTCTAAATGTACATTTCAAGAGCGAAGCTCTCATCATCACTAGATGATAGTGAATGAAGTGGCAGAATATCTTGGTGAATTTAACGGTGTGAAAGTGGCAGACGTAGGTCAATAGTTAGACTTTAGAGGGGGGAATGGAGAAAGGGCCTCTGTCTGTTGGTGTTTGTGTATGTAAAATGTTTCGTATGCGTCTAATTTGTATACATTGTTTACTTGTTTTAACAGGGTTAAATTATTGATAGTGATGGGATGGCTGGTTTCTAGTATGTATGTGGATACACTTGAGTTGTAAAACCTATCATGTTTTACATGTGCAAGATGTTCTTTGAAACGCGTTTCTAATTTGTGTTTAGTTTGCCCAGTGTATACTTTTTCACAATTACTGCAAGATATTTTGTAAATACCTGATTTGCATAAAAATGGAATTTTATCTTTAGGATTGTATAGAAGATTAGCGAGTTTATTTTGGTTAACATGTACAGCTTTAAGGTCACACTTAGAAAAAATGTTACTATATTTGAGAGGTCAGGTGTAAAAGGTATTTTAATGTGTTTTATGTGGTGGGGATGTTTGTGAGTGTGGTATGATTTTTAATGCATAAATTGTTTTTATGTTTCCAAAGAATGTTTTGGATTATTTGTGGATCATAACCATTAAGAGAAGCGCAGTTTTTTAATGTGTTTAAGTTCTTTATCAAAATCAGGTTTGGAAAGGGGAATATGTAATAGTCTATGTGAAACAGCTAATTTATGTGAGATATGATGGTGGGAATTAGGTAATTAATATGTATTTGTCAGAATGAGTGGATTTTCGGTAAAGTTGAATTTTAGTCTGTTGTGTTGTCTTTAACTAATAAGTTGAGGAAAGGAAGGGTTTTGTCTTTTTCTTGTCCAGATGTGAATTTGACAACTACAAATTGTTGGTTAAAATTTTCTAAGAAGTTATGTTGCTTTTTGCAAAATCGAAAATGGTAAAAATGTCATCTACATATCAAAGCCATGTTGTGGGGAAATAGATGAAAGAGTTTTTAGATTGTTTTTCAAAATATGTCATAAATAGGTTTGCGAGTAAAGGGAAAAGGGGGTTTCCCATAGTCGTGCCTTGATTTTGTTGGTATAGGCATAAACTATCAGACATTTGTTTGGGATAACAAGTCCCTGGTGTGAAACAAAATTTTTCCATAAACTTGATATATTTTGCCTTTGAGTATGAGTGTGTGCATGATTGTTAGAATTTAGTCTGTTTGGCCCCTGTCATTGTTGTGAGATGCATAAACCAACAGACATGTTTGAGATATGAAGTTTCTGGTATGAAAAAGACTTTTCCATAAACTCAATATATTTTAATTCTTTACCTCGAAATTTTTTTTTAGATTCGTACAGTTTAGGAGTTTTTTGTAAAGTCTCCCCTTCTTAAATGTCAAATTTTATCTTTACGCACTGATGTATAAGAAATCATTTTATCAACTTTCCATCTTGTTATTTTCTGTAAAATCTGTGTCATTCCGCTAAATTGAATGTCCAGGTACAGGTTTCCCTCTCTTTATGCGGGATTACGTTCCAGGAAAGTGAATTCGCATAAATAGAACTCATATTTACATGTTAAAGATAGGAATATGTTCCACAAGCAATCCTAACTCCCCTCCAAGATGCTCTTCTTTCACTCCATAATGACTTCTTATGCACTAAATACAAACTTAAAACACTACATTATACTCACTAATAAAAGGAAGCAGACGAGCACAAGTGGTGGCTATTGCAAGTAACATAATAGTGGAGGTTTAAAGTGCTGGAGGGTTGTCTTGGCCAATGCAAGTTCCGCGGGCAAGGAAAAAAAAACTTCTCAAGTGTGCTCAAACAGTATCACACAAAATCTCCGTCTCATCTCCACTCTACAATATCCTCTCTACTCTTATCTCTTTTACTGTTGTACTAATATGCACAGCATAAGAGACTGAATGATCGCCTTGTGGAGTAGTGGAGAACTTTCTTTCATTTGTATTGCACTGGCTACAGAAATTCCAGTAGCAATAAGTTTGTCACATAATAGCGAAAAGCAAACCTGCATAAAGAGAGGGAAACCTGTATAGCGAATGGCTCACCATATAATATTTCTTTGCAATGGAAACAAGTACAAATAACAAGTGCTAACGGCATAGCATAAATTATGTTTATTTCACATCATTTTTATTTACTATTACTTTCTATATAGCCTTAATTCCCATCAAATGAATAATGAAAAAAAATATATTTTAGTAGTGCATGATTTCCACAACTTTGATGAACAAACAGCTGTAATAACAGATAATGTTAAACTTTCACAAGATGTTGGCTTCAATGAGGTTGAGGCAGGCGATGTGACAGAGTTGTTAAATTCACATAGTGAAGCTCTATCAAATGAAGACTTACTCAAATTGAAAATGACAAAAGCTACTTCAGAGGATGAGGAAGAAAAAGACTCTGAAGAACAGATCACTAGTCAAATTACAACACAGAAACTAAGATGGGTATTCATTTTATTATTCAATTATTGAAGAGTTTGATAGTTAACCAGAGTTCACATGTTTGCAGGGACTTGGATCAATCGATTGAATGATACAGTGAAATTTATAGGGAGAAGTAGAAGTCTACTGTGCAAAGTACATTGGACATATTTTTAAGAAAAAGTCCATTACCAAGCACAAGCATGCCTTCACCACCTCCTGAAGAACACAGATGTAATGCACTCATCCAGCGAAAGCAATGGGGCTGCCTCCAACACATAGCCTCCCAATAAATCCAAGCAGTAATTTCCTCTTTTTTTGGTGTTTAATGAAATTTCTCCTTTTTTACAGTTAATCATTTTTTATTTTTTCATATTTTTGTTTATTATTAATTTTAATTAAATTTTCCAATTTCTATAATGTTTTATGTATAGTTATCGCAATATTTTTTAGTGACTGAACTACTGACAGCATTAGATCCAGAACAGCATTAGAGTGACAATTTTTAATGACGTTATACATGAAAAAATTAGTCAGGAACGCATCTTATCATTATTACATGTATTCTTATGGAAAAATAATTTTCGTTTAGAGCGGGAATTTTCTGGAACCTATCAACTGCGCTAAATGAGGAATAGGTGTACATATGCTCGTTCTCAACTTCTACCAAACAGATTTTCATGAATTTGTTATTTAGGACTTATTGCCAAAGACAATAAGAAAATGGCATAAATAGTTTACAATCAGGGAGACCACTTTACTGGTAACAAAAAACGAATTTTTCCTCATATTTCATCAAATACTAATCATATCGAAAATGTTTTCAAATAAAATTTGTGTGACTAGTCAAAATATTTCTAACAAAATACATTTTTATCATATGAGTAGCCATTTTCAAGAAAATCAAACAAGATAGCCATATTTCCATTTGAACTTAGAAAAATTCATGCATGGATACATAATTAATGTCAATGTAAACAATCTTTGCAGTATGAGAAGTAAATATGACCTGCTATAATTGCAAAAGAAATGTTTAATACCATTATGTATGCATGCAGCATTTTTCAAGTGGAAAGAAATGGATTATCTACAATGAAGAAAAGAACACACCAAATATTACAACTTAACTCAAGTGAGGAATGTTTATAATATATATATATATATAATTAAAACGCACCAAAATTATCATCACTGTGAGCAGACATAAAGCGCAATAATGGAAATGTGTTGTTGGAATTCTTATTGCATAAGGTTTTACTGTATATATTAATAATAATATTAACTATTAATAATGTATATTTTAATGTTTTTGCAATGAATGACTGCCAATTAATACGGTGGGGCCATGTCAGTACTGAAAACAGTAATAACCTTACCTTCAGTCTACAAGACACAGGCTGATTCTGGGAGCCCTTTTCTTGCAAAAATGTCTTATAGCCTGAATAATATGGTAATTTCCTTTTAAAAATTTAAAAGACATTGAATATTCTTTTCAAGTTTTATGTATAATTTCATGTTATTTTTGTTCATAATACTATAATAATTATCAATTATTGTAGTAATAACCTATCAATACATTTCAATAACAAAATGAATTTGGAGAGCAGTGAATGTTCACACAGTAATTGTTTAATTTTTTGTGGAAAAAATTCTGAATAATCTGTAAATTACTAATGTAAAATTTTGTTAAAATTTCATTATTCCATCGTTCCTTGGAGGGAGTGGGATATGACTGACCTGTGGCCATAATCATTAGTAAAAACTGCTGCAAACTACCTAACAGAAATCAATCCATTGTGTGCGATTAAAATAGCATATTATGGGATGGTACAATAATTTACTTCCACCACCCAGTGGGATGAAACCTACGTTCTGTGGTACTTACCGCAAAAATATAGAAACTAATAGTAAATAAAAATGATGCGAAACAAATGTATTTTATGCTATGTCGTTAGCACTTATTATTTATACTTGTTTCCATTGCAACCGAAATATTATATGGTGGATGCCAGTTTGTGTGTAATCAACCTCTTGGATTATTATAGCATAAATCCTTACACAATGTGTTGGCCCTTGGGGTGGTCAATTACCTATAAATTCACTTGTCTTGTTTATTCCGTTGTACACGTTGCCTTAAGTTATACATTTCCACACCAATTGGCCACATTAATTTCTCAAAGTTATACGTTTAGGCAGATACATGCTCCAGTTCTGACCACATTCATGCAGTCAGGAGGCAGACTCTCTCTCGTAGCATTAGATATTTTATTTAAATACACCTCAGGGTGAGACTCAACTTCTCTATCAATGCCTCCACATACACTTCAAAGGATTTTGTATTGAAGATTTGCAAATAATACCCCATTTTTACAAATATAAATCCATGATCTTACCTTTTCACTAGAGGAATTGTAAGCTTTGGGTGAACAGGAAGAGACACATAGACAGTTCTCTGTAGATTCTGTTCAAGAAAAAAGCCATCACTGAGAGGACTTGTTGGAGAAACTGATGCTATGCCAGTGGATGACAAAAGGATGGATGCAACAGACGTAGATATTGCACCTAGAGACTCTTCATTCAAGTGCAAGCGTGCTTTAAGGAACATCAAAACTTCCAGCAAAGAGTGAATGGTCACCAAATTTTCTATATATTTTTTCCTCTCAACTGATTTTAAAAAGGGTAAATGCTTCAATATTTGACAGATTTGATCCAAATGTGCAGCATGTAACTCAATCCCTGAAAAACAGAAGTTTCATATAACAAACTGAAATAAATTCAGCAGAAAAACACTATTTATTTACATTTCTATGGCCAAGGTTTTTGACCTCAACCTATTATCAAGGGTTAACAATGTCACAGCAAGATTTTTGATTAATTTTTGCCATATCATTACATTTTTATTAAAAAAGTCCTTTATGTCTCAAATTGTGTCAATCTGTTGGCCTGTGCACTTAATTAAATTGAAATTGTAAATAAATGACAAAAGGGAAAAAGATGAGATTTTCAAGCTAGATAATACCATGCTAATAATGCTATTTGTCCCACACCAACTTCTAAATTTGAGGAACCCTATAGATGGAAAAATTTCTTTTTTTCCCAGCCATATTTATTTATGATAAAAATTACAAATTTGGTAAGAAGGAATCTAGTACAAAGACCCACATTTTCTAAAAATATAGTGCCTATATATCTCAAAAAAGGAAAAAGTATAATTTCCAAAACCTTGTGCCGCAGCACCTTGGGGTCAAAGCACCATATTTACCCGAATCCAAGACAACCCCAAATCTGAGACGATCCCCCCCCCCCTTTTTAGCAGACTGTCAAAACAGAAAAAAGATTTTATGACCTAATATCTCAATCATTGTATTTGGTGTATATTTCAAACAATTCAGTATAGGTAAACTAATTCATTCATTAATCGAAATGGTTTGTTACAAATTTTTGTCTGAAAAAAATTTGTTAAATGTAATTTTAAAATTAAGACTTTAATAATTGAATTCCGGATCATAAGTTTGCAATGAAAAATTTCAGTAGATACAATTATTTTATCTTATGTTTTATTTGATTAAAAAAACATTGATTAAACGCGTAAACACGGTTTTATGACAACTTGTCACAGTCAGTTAATCGCGCAAAAAATTCATCGCTTGTCAAAACATCGCACGCCAAACCCATTGCACATCAATTCATTGCGAGACAAATTGAAAAGTGAGACACCATGACCGGTGAATGGCAGGGGGAAACACTTTTCCACAAAAAAATTTTTCTTTATATTTTGATAATATCAGAATGAATCGTAATTCTATTTGCGAATTACACAAGATACATTGGATGGTGTATGGCCGAGGGTGACTCCCAACCCAACAAGTGTATCCCCCTGCCATACACTGGTCATGGTTTCTCGCCTTCCAATTTATCTTACGATGACTTTGTCTAGTGATGAATTGGCACATGATGAGTTTGTCATGTGATGAATTGATGCATCACAAATTGAAGCATGGCGATTTGACGAATGATCAATTGACTGTGATGTATATATGTTATATGACTTTATTCGAATTTAAGACGACCCCTAATTTTTGCAAGCTGAAATTTGGAAAAAAACTTGGTCTTGGATTCGGGTAAATATCCCTTGGATAAATATGATCTCATGTGTAAAATGTTATCTTATTATTGACTTATCAATATACCTCTCTCCTACAGCAATTAGATGAAACAACTTGAAATATTTAACTTTATTCTTGCAAATTTTTCATCAGTCAAGGAGGTTTATGAAGTTACTCCAGGCAATATTTAGAAATACCTTTTCTTCAGGAAGAGGTTAGGGAAATTAGTTAATTTTACCCTGTTCAGGAGAACTGAAAGAACAACAAAAAATTTAAACAAAGAAAATTTTATTATGAGAAATATGACCAGAAACTACGCTAAGGTAACACTGTTACCCCCTTAGCAGTAGGATTAACCCATATTTGGTCAACGAAAGAAACAATGAAAAAATCTGATGTGGCCACCACATGACTTTCTCCATACCTGTAATATTTCTAAAAATTCCAAATAGGTTACATAATAAAAAATATTTTAAGAAACTGCGAGATAATTTTAGACTTTACAAAGAACAGAAATAAACTCAAACCATAACCTTCTGATATTGGATATAGCCAAAAAGTTCCAACAATTAAGAAAATAAAAAGGAGTGTTACTAAGATGCAACTAAACATCAATTGTTAACAACAGTAGTCGGTAGGTGGCATGGTGGTGGCAGCTAAATAATTTAGTTTTTGAGATATATCTTAAACAATGCATTATATGGAAAAATGTTTTGAACAAAGGTTGTAGAAAATTACATTTCCTACAACTTTTATTCCAGTATGTTTTTAAATATATCAAATATTAAAGCAAATATTTCAAAATAATGGATAAATGACAAGAGTAAACACCCACTTCCGGTTGACCAATTTTTACCAAGAACTAATCAGCTCTTCTGACTTTCATATAAATGTTAAATATAAAATTTCGCATCGACCTGATTAATAGTTTTTGAGTTAGAGCACCCACAAAAATCTGGTGCTTTCGCACCTTTGGACGAATCCAATAACAAGGTCATATAGTACAGGAAGTACAAGATTATATTGAAATATTGCTTTAATTTATTTTTCATTGTACAATTACCATTTAGAAAACAAAAAGTTGTCTTATATATTCACTTAGTTTTAATAATATATCAAACATGAAAATTTTCTAAACATTTTGGATGTAATGCTACATTGCACTTTATACACATATCAGAATCACACATTACGTGTGTGCTCAGTGAATTAGTAAAATTATTGGTGATTCATATTTAAAATTAATTTAACCCTCATTATCTCCGCAAAGAGACCATCTTTAACTCCTTTGGCTGCTACGAGGAAAAGTATCAATTTAGAAGTGAAACTTGCAGAACTTAAACGCCTTGTGCAAGGTGATCGTGTGATTGATATTGCTAAGTCAATGAGTTTGGTTGAATCTACCATGCATACTATAAGGAAAAATAAAGACAAAATTAAGTTTTACGGTCACGATGTAACGCCATTATCTGCTACTAAATTGCAGCATTCGCATAGTTTGGTGGAGAAAATGGAAGCCTTGTTAACTGTTTGGATTGAAGACCAAACACAACGACATGTTCCATTAAGCACATTGATAATTCAAGAAAAAGCAAGAAGCCTCTTTGAAGACTTAAAAAATAAACAGTAAATCTACATCTACTGAAAGTTTTAAGGCAAGTTCTGGATAGTTGGAGCGCTTTAAAAAAAGAGCTAATTCACAAAATCATTTTAAATTTTTTTAAAGTTTTATAAAAGTTATCGCAATGTAATATTTTTAGTGACTTGACTACTGATGGCATTAGAACCAGAAAAACCTTAGCGTGACAAATTTTTGTGGAGTTACATGTGAAAATTTTTGAGTTACGAACGCATCTCATCACTATTACATGTATTCTTTTGGAAAAGTGATTTTCGTTTAGTGCGTTTTTGTTTAGCGCAGCATTTTTCCAGTTGTATCTACTGCATTAAACGAGGGATGTCTGTAAACTGAAATCTAAAAATTCTTTATTTAAAATATCAAACAATGGTATTAGTTTTATAAATCTATCTGTTTTATCAAGCAGGGAATTGTCAGAGAGATGACTATTTTGCTTTATAGCCCTAAATCTGTTCCTACTCATGGAATTGCGAACTAGTGGTACACCCTTATCTTCATCATTGGACCAGTACATATCCTGTTGAGGAAGGATATGATACCCTGAAAGGATCAAAATTCCAAGAAATTTTCTCAAATCGAATATCGTTACATCGCATTCGTGTCTGTTGTGATCATCTACATATTTTCTTGAGTAGTAAATAATTTGTACAAGAACGTTCTTATAAAAAAATTACTGGAAAATGTCAGCTGGAGACGAGCCTCCTAGTTTATTTTTAATTTTTTCTTGGTATTCTTCTTCTGTAGACCTTGGAATACGCAAAAATACTACTTCAATATCTTTTATCCACTTTGGAGATGCCTCTTGTTTTTCTCATGCAAACTTTGAGAGGAAGTTCAGGTCATGGTTGTCATTTTAGACAAAATATAAATATTCTATTTTTAATGGGAATTCTATTGGGAATGTAAATGGCAGGTCACCTTAGGTCGCTCAAGAAGGCAATTTTTTGTCCCAGGACATAACCGTGCCCTAGCCCAGTGGAATCCGACCTTTTACCTATCCTGCGCCATTTTTCTAGTACCAAAGTATCAATGTGCCACTTACAATTAGTTATAAGCATGCAATAAGTGAATATAAGGTTATGATAAAAATAATTTTCTTAAATATAATCTCTGGTGTAATTTCAATTCTGCCAACTTGTTGTTTATTTTTGATAGTTTAATGCAGGGGTTCCCAACCTTTTCGAGGCCAACGCCCCCTTTTGCCAAATAATATTTTTCAATGCCTCCCACCCTGTTATGTGGTTGAGCGGCCACTTCTACATTTGTAAGAGTAAGAGAACTGAATGCAATCAGGGCTGGATTTGGCCCGCGAAAGATTTTCATGTTTACAACCAATTTCAGTGTTTACTTTAAAAAACAAGGGCCGGATGAAAATGTTTTGTGGGCCACATCCAGTCTCCTTACCCTTACAATAACAGGAAACCCTTATTACGACGGTGATGCAGCAAATACTACTCTACAAAATACATGAAAATAAGGAGGACATTATTGAAAGAAACATGGAACACTTTTTTCCAAACTACATCTTATCTTAGCGCTTACCACTTCCCTCATCTCCAGTGGCCATCTCATCTTCTCCTGAGAGATCACGTGATTTCCTCTCTTCCTCTCTGTCGAAAGGTTACATCACTCCATTATAGTTACATTGTATTAATCAACATAAAAATAGATACCCATTAATGAAAAGGAAATTTAATAGAGGTACAAAGCTTGATGTGACTAGCCACAAAATTAAAAAAGAAACCATTTTCAACATTAATCAGAACCTTAAACAGGCACATTTAATGAGATCCCTGAGCTTGATGCGACGCAGAGAGTTTACAAATGTTGGGTTCTAGGTTGGATAAGTAAAGCCTCAAATCTCCTCTCTAACATATTTGTAATCGATTTCGTTGCTTTGGTAGTAGCTGCACTACAGCACTGGAGCCCTTCTCCACTAAATTTGTTGTCGGACATGCTACAATCAGTAATTTTATTTCATGCCAAAGGTGGGGATATGAAATTCGTTCATGGATCCAAAATGTTTCGTAAAAAGTTGCGTTGAATCGTGCTCTGGCTTCAAAGTCATTTGTAATCTTGTCATACACTTTGTACATCCGTTGAAAATGGATTGATAACCCAATCTGGTACACAAAGTTCATTAAAATCCTTAAATCTTATCAACATATCCTCTTTAACAGCATCGAAGTGAGCACAATAAATTTGCAAATCAGTGTCAGAGAGTTTATCTTTACTTAGTTGTTGCAAAGATGGAAACTGAAAAAGCTCTCGGCAAGCAAGGTTATTCTTAAACAAAGTAGGTTTGTTGATGAAACTCATGACAATTCCTTTTGTCTTGATAAGGTTGATTTTGTCCTTGCAGCTTGAGCAGACTCACATTCAGCTTCTCCAATATATATGAAAGATATGCTGCATCATTTCATAGCATTTTAAGTTCAACGCTTAATTTTTCATTACTTGAATAAAAAAATTCTACAATAGCATCAAATAGTTCGTAAAATCGCTTCAAACAATTTTCTTTTGAAAGTTATCTGACTTCTATGTGTAATAGAAACCACTCAAATTCTTCTTCATTTTTATAGCACAATTGACGAAACAAATGATCGTTCAAGGAATGAACATTTATTTTATTAATGGCATTGATGATAACATTCAATGATTTATGGAGACATTAGCCAAGATGTTTAGCGATTAAATGCTGCCTATGGACAACACAATGAATGGCAAAAATGCCGGGTGGTGAATTTTTCAAATAGGCTATAAAACCACGCTGACGGCCAATCATACCTGGTGCTCCATCAGTTGCGCATGCGATAACATTAGCAAAAGGAATTTCTTTCCCTGTAAAATATTGCTCGACAACTTGAAATATTGAAAAAACTTTGGTTTCCATTGTCAGCAATTTGGAAAATAGCAATTCTACAACAGCTTCATTTAAAAAAATGCACATATGCAAGTAGCAAAGCTTCATTATCGCGCAAAGTACTTTCATCCAGTTGTAGCAAAAATTCATTTGTTTTTAGGTCTTAGCGTAGTTGATTTTCAATGTCATTTGCCATCTCATCAATCCTTCTACAAACAGAGTTGTTACTTAATGGGGTTAATGAAATGACGTCAGTTGCATTTCATTCCATCACCGTGCTAACAACTTCCTTTAGAGCTGGTAATATCAATTTTTCTCCGATATTTTGCAGCTTACCACATTTATTATCACAGGAAACAATGAGCCCTTTATCCATCATCACATCTTTACGCACTTTGTCAGCATGTTTCATCATGAAATGTTCACTAATGATGGTTTCATTGCTTCGTTAGAAAAAACATGTTCGCACAGCAAACACATTGGTAATGGTTGATTTGTATCGGAAGCAATGAACCCAAATTTCAAATACTCCATGAGTATCGCTGGCATTTCTTCTTAGCTTGCGCCATTCCAAATAAGGGCTAATGATTTAATAGTACATAAACAATAAACACAATTATACTACACTACATACTAACACAATTATTTAGGTAGGAAATGAGGATTATTTAATATAGCAATAAATATTGCAAAGAGCGCACACACCTTACGGCTCACTATTCAAAACTTCCAGAGTGCACGTGCAGGCATGGTGTTACGTAAATATGTGATCGCATTACAACTACACAGAAAAAACAGCCCAATTAATGTCATGAACTGGTAGACGGTGTTGGCAATCTAGAGACAGAAGAACATCAAAGGAACTTCACGAAATAACACGAAAACACGACAGTGTAATGTAGGAGTTTTTTACTTTTCTAATAAAAAACTGCATATTCACTATTCTGAATTAACTGTTGTTTATGAATAGAAAATCTCAGAACTCAAGAGTAAAAATATAACTGCAAATGGCAGAATTCTTTTTAAAAACACCTTCTAAATGGTCATATCGCCCCCAAATTGGTGTTACAAAGCAAATGCCCCCGAGGGGCAGTGGCACCCCCGTTGGGAACCACTGGTTTAATGGATGAGAAAACTTGTTCACATGTGTATGTGATTGCAAATCAACAGATGTAACACCGAGCAAATTTTCTAAGTTGTGGAAATGACTAATTTTTAGAAGTCGATCCAAGATGAGTAAACAATGATGGGAAGAGAATAGGAAGGGCGATACTTTTTATATGTCAGGTGGAGTTTTTGGGCATCTGAGCCATCAGACATGAAAAGGTATCCTTATAATCACTTGCCCACTAAATTCTTCACTTTCAAACCCATTCATTCATTCAAAACTCAAACTAAACCGATATACTGATATATATATATATATATATATATATATATATATATATATATATATATATATATATATATATATATATATATATATATACAATAAAATAAATCCCAGATATATTTCAACTGTGGAAAAACAAAATGATTGTATAAACTGTTTTTAGCATCGTGTGCCACATTTGAGAGGCAGATGCACAAAAAGTGGTACATGTGCTATGGGTTGAGCACCGCAGCCCTACCCTTTTTGGTTACTATCATCAATCCTCGATCTTGGTACATTGTGCTAATTCTCTTGCATGTGTCCATGTCCTGACCCAGACCTTACCTACAAGTGTGAATGCTCTTCCCAAAAAATGTCCATGCCCTGTCTTTGCTCTAACCGTGATCTGTCCCACAGTGTGAACCAGCCGTTAGTTAAATTTTGCAATTTTTTCTCCGTCTCCTCCCTCCTCCTTTCACACTATAGTCTTCCAATTGGATGAAATTCTCCTCGGCTCATTGGTTGCTTTTCTTCCTCTACTAATACTTGTTAAATTGGAATAGTTGATGAAATTTATTATAGATAACTATAAAACATTCTTTAATTTATGATGTTAATATTTAGTTATCTTCATCGAAAAATTGTGTTATGTTACTGAACGTTAATGATAAAATAAATTATGCTACTTAATAGCAAAATACATAGCTTTGTGATTGGCTAATACAGTAGGTTCCGCTTAATGTGATCACATTCGGTTCATGGAAATTGATAACATAAAAAGCAGCTGATAACAATAAACGACGCTTTCAAAAAATTTCTTAGGATTATAATAAACATAATAAAAATGTTTCACTTAATCTTATTAATTTTACTTGCACATTGTAAATAAAAAATAAATACGACAAATTACATATCTCATTTATCTAACACAGGTGACATCAATTCCAATAAATCATAATCTGAAATTAAAAATTATTTTGGAGAGAATACACAATACGAGGGTGAATCAAAAAGTTCCCGGAAAGTTTCAGTAACAATGTTCCTGTATTCCAAATAATAACAAAGCATTTTTTCCTAAAACTAGCATTATCTTAGCCATAACTCAATATTTCGTAACAATTCATTCATTTGTTATAATATAAAAGCAGTTTTTCTAACCCATTAATTCATGAGTATGGATAACTTGAAGTTTGAGATTCGAGTAAATGTAAAGTTTTTGACAAAACTTGGCTGGAAATCGAATGCTATTTTTCAGGCTTTGCAGAAAGTTTACGGGGATGATGCATCTAAGAAAACTGCAGTTTATGAATGGATTAAACGGTTTAAGCTTGGATGAGAAGACATTAAAGATGACTATCAAAGTGGAAAACCATCAACAAAGAAACTGTGGTTGCCATCCAATCAATTGTAGAAGATAGACGAGTTTTGAACTGGTTTCTTTCAAACGATCAAAATTTCTACAGAAATAGGTTAGAACGACGGCGACATCGAATGGAAAAGTGTTTCGAGTTAAATGGTGAATATGTTGAAAAATAACTCCAAAACAAAAGGTTCTTTTTGAGTTTCTTTTGTTTTTATATGATAATTCTGGAAACTTTTTGATTCACCCTCATATACACATGTCCAGACTAAATGTTATTTACTTTTTAAAATAGTTATCCAGTTTTTGCTGCTTTAAATCCTTTGTAATTAAATTTTCAATTCGTTGTTGTAAATTGTAAAATAGTTTATAGTCATCACCACTTCCCCCATTGAGTTCTAATGCGCTCTGTAATATTTGAAGGGATTTTTTAAATTTCTTCAGCATTTGGGGTAATTTGATGAACTTCGGTATCTTCATTATCCAAACTTTCGTCATCTTTAATTACAGGTTTGTTGGGTTTAATATCATCAACTACACCCACTCTCTGATTAACGATCTTAATTGTTGCCAGGAAAATCAAGCACGAACTGAAACAGCGCTATTCAGAACATGTACTTCCATAAGATATGACGTTATAAGTTTTAATTCGTTCCTGAGATTCTATTAATGAAAATGAAAATAGGTAGTATTATTTAAATAATATACCAAAGTATTCTTTGTTAACCATATTATGTAGCGTAGAGTAGGTACTCATTTGCATTGCAATTATATTTAAAATTGAACAGTAAAACTTGAATATAAATGAAGAACAGAATGCATTTTACAGAACATATGTTGATCTCATGCTGAATAAATCGCGCAGGAGCAGTAAGGAATAGGAATTAGAGTAGAAGAAGATACCTGCATCTACTTGTATATACAGGGTGTGGCAATAGTCACTAAACAGCCATAATTTTATTAACACAAAGAAAATTGGAACATAATAACATAAACATCATGACTGAAGATACTGTTCAATTAAGAGAAGGCAACCAATAACACAAAAACAAAAGCATATATCGTAACAATCGAAACCTCACTACATTTTGATAAAGAAATATCAATTCATAAAAGAATTATCACATGTGCTTGATAAATAAAGGAACATGGAATGAGACCAAATAAAGAAAAATTCAAATATCTTGGTATTACATTTTTTTTAAACTGAACAATCGAAAAGGGAGCAATAAACAAAAAAGAAACAAATGTTGGCGCTCTCCAGCTTTTAGTCGCCGTAAAACCTCTAATTTAACCTCGAGAGTTAAGTTTTTCCTCTTTTTCTCCTCTGACCACCGGTTATCACTCAGGGTCTTTTTATTTAAAGGGAAAATATAATTTAAACAAAGTTCACTCAATATTTTGACCTAAAAAACATCGGCAAGTGTACACAGAACCATGAAGTAACTGCAAATACTGACATCTTGTGTGTTGTAAATGCACAGAGGCGCTGCACAGTGGACTTCGTAAATTACACCATAAATTTTGAAGAGCATTAATGTGGAATGCGCGAGCGCAATTCTGAAAAAGGTATTAAATTATTTTCAGCATTAATGCGGAACAGCGTTAATCGGGACAGCATTAAGCGGGGAGTGGGTGCATATCCCTTACCGTAAGATCACCTGTTGTGGCAAGATCTTCATCAATTTTCACCCACGCCTCAAAATCTGAAGCATTGATGAAGCTGTTTTCTATTGAAGGCATAGTTTTGCTTTTGTCAATATTTTCCACGACACTTGACTGACTAAAACCTGCATTACGGAAACAGTGTCTGATTTTTTTCGGATATTAACTCCCAGGCACTAGCCATCATATGCACTGAATCTAGTAAGCTCCGCTGCCCACATGTGTTCACTAAATAAGAAAAGAATGGTTATATGCACTCGTATCCTATTTTTAAATTGATAATAATAAGTGGCGGATTACATTTCTTACACTAAATTTGGTTTTGGAATCCTATACTTGATAACACTAAGTGGCTGATAACAATAACCAGTGATAATATTAAGCGGAACGTACTGTATATCATAGCAGAAGTTATTTTTCTCACAGTCCCAGTGTCTTCTCTTCTCCTCCCATACTATAAAGTCTTGCAACCTGACAAAATTCTCCTCGAATGCTCGTTCACTTTTCTTCCATTACTACCACTTGGAAAAATTCTAACTACAAATTAATTGTGAGTGTAGCTTCAACAGGCATGCTAGTTTATGAAGTAAATTCAAGAATGAAAAATCTTTTGGCTGGAATGCATCTTGGTTTTAAACATGGAAGTTAGTGGGAAAATCTTTCAATGAATTTTCCTTTAACAAATGTTTTTCATATCGTTCACTGAAAGAGAGTTACCTGTATTCTTAGAATCAGAAATTCTACTACATCACATTAGATATTCTTCTTACAGCTTGAAAATGGATTAAACAAATTTCAAAAGAGAAAAGAAAACATGCAGAAAAAATTTCGTTGAAGCACAATGAGGCATTTCAAAAATAAGGGTAAACTGGCAATGCTTAGAGAGCTATACATTCCTTTAAATGTATATAATGTCAATTCATATGTACATGCATGCACAAAAATATTTTATAAAATCAAATACAAGGACATTCATTTTTTAAATATATATAAAAATAGCAAAGTACAAGAAGAGCATACTTTGGAATATGTACTTGTAGTCCCTCTGAAGCTTAAGACAACCCAATTCAAAGAGCAAGTGCAGTGAGTCATTGCCTCGGAGTCGTGGGGGCAGCAGTTTCTGAATACTCCCTGGTCCAAACCCTTGAATCACTTTGGCAACCACTGTCTTGTTGTCAGGTAAAATCTTAACAAATATTAAAAGAAATAAAAATAAGTGTGGACAAAATAATAATGTCTATACTTGCACATATTCAAACAAGTGAGACTATATATAAAATGAATATTTTTCCTTCTTCATACACAGTATAGAGAAAGTACAGTAAAACCTCAATTTTACAGACTTCGGATTTTACAGACAGCATCTGCCGAACCAGTTTTTCGTTTAATGAGCTGGTTAAGGCTTGCTCAATCGGTCTTCTCTACAAGGAAATTGTCAAAATTTAAAGAAAAAATTTGTAAAATCTATCTACCATGACTCTTCAGTCATCTTTCATAAGTACCTAAAACAGGGAAAAATGTTACAAATGCTGATGCTTTTATTGTGTTAACATAGTTGTTTGCATTCCTTGTGGTAAATTTTTTGTTGAACAGATCACCTAGGAAAAAAAGAAGGAAATTATTTTGTCTGATATCATCATTCATGATGAACAACAGTGTCTTGATGGAATAGCAACTCTAATGAGGATATATGACTGCTAAATGTTCAAATTTGTGAGGTACTGAGAACTTGCTGAGCTTCTGCAGCATTTACCATTTAAGTGTTTTTCTCTCACTCCTAGGAGTGGAACTCAAACTCAACTCAGGTGAGCTCTTGAATGTCATGAAACGAAATTAATATTTTATATCTGATCTTCATCCCGCCGAGAAAAATCGCAGGCCAACCAATTTCAAATTTGTACTGTCTCTTGCCACGCCAACAAACAATGTCATATTCAACAGGATGACTATGGCTCAACCAATAAAATTGCTTACTGATGATACTGTTAGAGCAGTGGTTCTGAACCTAAGGTGCACGCATCCCCTGGGGGTGTGAGATGGCCTTTCTGAGGGTGCGAGACATGCCAGACTTTTTTAGAAGGTAAATCATTGAAAACACAAATTAAGCACAGGCACGTAAGTACAACTACTTTGTTTCATCAAACTTCTGTATTTATTAACTTGGCCTAGTGTACATGGCAGATGTATTCACACACCTAAATGAACTCAACACATCTATGCAAGGAACTAGGATGAACACAGTAATGGCCAAAGAGAAGTTATCTGCTTTTATTCAGATACTTCCAGTTTGGATAAAGCATGTTGACAAAAGAAATTGCATATTATTATTGTATATATGTATATTTACAATTATTATATTAATTATTACAATAAAAATTTAATTTGTTAATAATATTTAATGAACACAAATTCCTAAAATATGGTATAAAGACATTAAAAATTTACACAATTACTAAGTGATTAAAAAATACTATTATAAATAACATATAAATGTCGTTATTTGTTAGAGTAACGAAAATGCAACCCGCAAAGCAAAGTCAGGGTCTAAAAGGATACAGCTAGTTGCCGGAGAAGCTGCGTGATGGAATATTACGGCATACCCTTAGCAAACAGCCGAGAAAACATCATGACATATATATGGCATACCCCGATGAGTGGTTAATTATTTAAAGGTGAAATACTAAAAAATTTCATGGTTTTCTTGTTTTGTTTTTTCCAGTATTTTCTTGAAAAACTTTCAAAATCTTAGGGGTCACGTTATATTCGAGGTCGTGTTATATCCGGGCTAATATGGTAATTGCATTGTTCATGATTACCTTCTGAGCCAAATGCGCAACACAGGCGAGAAACCTAATTATTTTGGCATGCCATCCAATTGCACAGTTAACAAAAGAGGCACAAAGTCATTATAAAAGCTTCGGGGAATGAAAAAATGCACATTACTGTAATGCTGACAGTATTAGCAGATGGCACAAAGTTACCACTGTGTTATTTAAGAAATTGGTATTACAAAGTTTTTTTCTGAATGGACCTTGTGTTTCATTGTGGTCATCTTAAATTTGAAGTTGTCTTCCTTTTGGGTTAATACAGTAGGTAAGTACTTCCACTGGAAGACCTTATCCCCTTTCCCTTCCTTCTTTTCTAGCTGACAAACAAGATGATGCCAGAAAATCACATGGTAATGCTAAGGAAGGAAAGGAGACCAAGACATGGCAAGACAGGTCAGAAGTGCGCTGGTCTCACCGATGTAGAGAACTAGGGCCGGTACGGCCATGTATAAAAAAAGCATTCAAGCTTTGGAAGAAAACCTTTTCATTTTTCTTGGGATTCTCTGCACCCTCTTCAACAAACCATAAAGCCACCCTAGGTGTTACAGTAGTTAAATACTAAATTACTGCAAATATCAATAAAAGGATATATAATTCGATACATCTTACCATCGGTACAAATCTGCCCGCAGCAGCTTCTCGGAAAATTAATTTGAAGCAGGAGTTAAGGTCAACAGTGTCACTGCAATCTGGTGAAAAGAAAATTTAATCTGTATTAATAAAAGGCTATGTGTGTGTGTGAACATTATATCTCGAAAACTAAGAAACTTTGAGACTTAAAACTTGGTACACATACTAATGGGACCATGAGCATGTGCACCTCGGGGCCAGAGTTTCGATTTTTGAGGAGAGGGAGGAAGTGGAAGGGGGTGCCATTTCCCATAAGATAACATGTAAAAATCGATTTTTTTGACTTAAGGCTTTTACTCTTTTGCAAATTAAAATTAGAAAAAATTTACCTATGATCTTTGAACCTATAATGTTTTAAAGAAAAATAAATAACACTTATTATTCTTATCATCACATTTTGCCTACAACACAAAATTGCTCAAGTTCTACGTTTAAATCATATTTATTTGAAAAATTTAAGCTTTTTAACAATATCAATAATGAGGTCAGGCTCAACCCTGTGGAATTTACTCGAGAAAAAGAAAGAACTTAGTCCAGGGGTACCTTTTTTCATTGGAAAGCCAAATGTTACTTAACGCAGACCACATCAGGCCGCACATTGTGATGCACATTGCATACATACACACATCAAAATTTAAATATGTAATAAAAAGGCAAACACAATTTAATGGATTTTTAATTTAACGAATTCAGATTTCAATTCTTCATATTTACTAATATTTTTAAAAACTTTGAAGGCTTTAACACAATATAGTGACTTTTTAATCTAATGCAAAAATTTAAATTTTTCATATTTGCTAATATATTTATAAACTTTAAAGAAGTTAAAACATATTAAGGACATGTAAATAAAATGTTGCATTCAATCACATTCAGCAAAATAAGAACGCAAACACAATATAATGACTTTTTTGTGAATGTTTGTCGTGAGCTAAGAACTTGATATTTGGTTCCAGCATTGTTGCCTTTAGCTTCAATTGGTCTTCCAGGTGGGTGTTTGTCATCTGTGATCTCAGACACATCTTGATTTGAGCCATATGTGAAAATGTTGATTCACAACAATAGGTTGTGTCAAAACAAGAGAGTAAACGACAAGCATATTGACGCAGTTGTGGGTATTCAACAGCATTCTTCCATATTTCAATGGGATCCTTTTTACTATCGAATAGAGGCTTCATAATGTTATCTTCTGAGCACTCAATCAACTCCATCTGCAAATTCTCAGGTGCATTCGAGACATCAAGCAGATGTGGCTGAAATGCTAACCTCAGTGTGGCATCATGTTTCTCAAAATCTTTAAATCTGTTATTGTATTCTTTAATCAAGGAGTCTAAAACACCTATATATTTATTCATATTCCAATTTTCAAGTTTTTATTCATATATTGTTTATCAATTACCTTTGCCAGTTCAGAAAAATGCTCGGCTGAAATAACTGATCTGATATGGCCAATTTTGAAAAAATTCAACTTCTTCCGAAATGACTGAATTTACCAAGTTTTTGTAACTTTTTGTAACATTTTGTAACTATGTTGCTTTCGCCATCTTTTCCAACCCCTTCCTTTTCCTAACCGTTTATTCAATTACCTTCCATTCGTTTTCTTTGTAACCTCTCCTGTCTCCCTCCCTCCCTTTTTTCCCTATATATAAATGGAATGTTATAAATAATAACTTGTCACTATTTCACTTTAAAACTCAGCAAAGCATGTACTACTCAAGTGCTCTCCTAAATTTTCTACTCTGAAACTCACGTCCACTTTACGTCTGCCGTTGGCATACCAAATGCAAAGCATCATGTTTAAATTGTAGTAGATACATTTAAATTGTATCAGTCTTGTTTATATTGTATTACTAGACACCTTAATTGGTGCCTACATGACTTTGTGTTTCATATTATGCACGGAACCGCCCAGGTGTAGTCATTTTTTTCAACTTGTCACGCGATTACCTACCCAGCTCTAAACACTTCCCTATCGCCGAAGTGGAACCATTGGTCTGTGGGGGCAATTTTAAGAAATTTGACCTTAAATTTTTAAAGTATTGTACTACAATTTAAAGGGAAACATACTTTATGGCTTATCGAGAACAAAATTGCAGTTCCTTTGCACCAATAGATTTTCACTTTAAAAATTATCTTAAATTTTTGTGTTCAAAACAAACGTGTGGAAATTCTTTATTCCAAGCAAGGAGTGGCTATAAAGAATTGGAAAAATCTTGCTTTTCTCATGGCCAGCTTAATGCTGTGTGTTCAAGAGTTGGAAGTGAAAAGAATCTGTATGTCATTGCATATACAGTCAACTCTTGAAAATCCAGCACCTAAAATACTGGAATACTTTTTAAACTGGCACTTTTCACAATAAAATAATGATTTTAAAAACCGGGAATATTAAGAAAGTCATTCCTCATGCATCTTTGAGAGCACTTGTTTTTTGAGAAAATTATGATTCTGCCGCTATCAGAAGTTGGCGTTGTCGGATGTACAAGGGGAAATCAAAAAGTAAAGGCAATTTGCATGTGAGAATAATACAAAATGTCAGAACACATTCTCAAGGTCATCATACTTACTATGTACTCAAACAAGTCTAAATGTGTCTTCCCAGTTGCTGGTGCTCTCATTGTGTCTTGTACAGTTGAGGGATAAACATGTCATCTCCGCTTCCCGATTGCACCATTAGAGAACAACGTGCTGTCAACATATTTTTGTGGTCAGAAGGGGTCAAACCTTATGAGATTTATGGGAGAATGTTAGCACAGTATAGTAAAAACTGTATAAATCAAAGAAAAGTGTACAAATGGATGGAAAGGTTCAAAAGTGATAGAACAAGTTTGGTTGACATAGACCTTTCAGGCCATCCGACAAGTTCAAGAACAGCAAACAATGTTGATCGAGTTAATGCTCTCATATAAGAAAACAGATGGGTTACTGTTATTGCTGTTGCCGAAATGTTAGACATCAGCTATGGATCTGCGTATTCGATCATGCACAATGACCTGAAATATTGAAAAGTTTGTGCTATTCACAGTAAACAGAGGATTGATGTCAAAAGGTGTTCTTTTGCATCGTGGCAATGCTTGACCTCATCCAGCCACTGCAACCATTGAAACAATTGAAGAGCTTAAATCTGAAATTCTTCCTCATCCACCCTACAGTCTGGACCTCGCCCCCAAGGATTATCACCTTTTTGGTCCTTGGAAAAAAGCAATGCATGGATGTCACTTTTCATATGATGACAAAATCAAAGAAGCGGTGCATATTTGGCTGCAGGAACAACAGAAAGCATTCTTCTTAGATGGCATTAAGAAACTTGTGGACCGATTTAACAAGTGATTGTAAAAATAAGGGGACTACATAGAAAAATGATACTAAAGGTTTGTGCATTTTACCTTTCTAAATTTAATAAAATATAAATTACCTTAACTTTTTGATTTACCCTCGTAAACAACTGTTGTCGGCCATTGTTTGCAATTCATTTGTGTATTGATATTTTATCGCAAAATTTTTAACCTATCCTGCAATTATGGTGAGCAAAAATCAAGATGCCAGGAAAAGTGAAAGTTTGTTACTCTTACTGTAGCTATAAAACTTGAAATAATAAAATACACTGCATTGTGCTTCCCCAAAACTGCTCAACAACTAGGGTATATCTCTTGAGAAACTGGAAAAATGTGGAATCCGGCACATTCCATTCCCCAAGGGTGCCGGATTTTAAAGAGTTTACTGTAATGTAAAAACAAAAACGTTGCATATAAGTCAGTTTTGCATTTACAAAATAATTACACAATAATATGAAAGAAAAAACATCTCCATTAAAATTGTATTACAATGTAAACTGAAGAAGCAAAAAATGAAAAAACTAACATTATCGTAATTATAAATTCCAAAAACAAACAAATAGAAATGTGTACTCCATGTCAGAGTACACAGTTTCCAAATGCATTCTTTGAAATTTCACAATCCTGAAAGTTTTAAACTGTTGTTAAGTGTTTTAGTTACGTGAAGAATAGTACTTCATGTCACTATGTTTACTTCATGGAGTATTTGTTTACTCCAACTAACATTACCGTTTATTATTAAAATCGAGGAAAAAAGGATTAGTGAGCTTTTGTGTTTATTTCTTGCTCTGGTTGCCTGTCGTCAGGGTCCTACTCGGCAATAATTTGTTTTCTTCTCTCCTGACATAGCTTATGCTCTTCTATTGTTAGTTTTTTTCTCTTGGGCATAATCAACAGTTTTTCATATAGTAAAATAATAAATTACCATTGTGTATTTGGACACTTAAGCATAACAAATAGTTTATTGTATCCACATAAACAATCTTTGCTGCAACCGATCTTAACAAGATTATCTATAATTACGTAAATTTCTTTCCATTTGCACATAGCATTAAGTGAAAGGGAATGTTATATCTGATTCTGTCAACTATAAGAATGAACGTAAACTTAAAAACTACATCACAACCACTTAACTCAAGTGCGGTATATTCCAAATAATTTTTGGTTGTGAAATGTTTTATATTAAGAACATCTCTCAATCTTCACCACTAAACCATTCTTTCTCAAACACATCCTTCCACAGCCAGCCAATCCAATTATAATATTTTTCACCCAATGATTATGTACAATTACATTTTAAGGATGGTTACTGTATAATTATATCCTTCTAATGTGCAATTAAAAATTAATATTTAATTGTCATTTGGGAAAAGTTTGTTACCTTTTAACATGCTCCACAATACTTCAGTTAAGTCTGTGTTAGACCTCACTCCCGCCACTGCCACATCTGAATAGACTTGACGGACATGTAAAATACCTGTAATTAAATATTTCATGTGCCACAAATATTTTTAGGAAGCCAAATCCAATTGCATTAATCAAGAAATATGAAAAGGTATAAAGTAAAACACACAAACAGGACAACTGCTCTCACCATTCTGTTGAATTTTGTTTGGTGGAGGGTGGTTTTTCATCTCGGGTAAATTTCCATTGGAGATAAAGGCATAGATGCGACTCCTAAGAGGTGATGACAAAACAGTCATGTTTGTAGCTGTCATTGACATCAACAGCTGGGCTTCTCTTTCCTTAGCACTTTCTTCCATTAAGCAACTGATGTCTTTAAGCAATTCAATCTCCTGCCATAACAAAGCAGCTTCATATCCAACTGCCATGTCCACTTCCTGTCAACAAAATTCATTGCCAATACAGTGAAACTTCGATTTTATGCTCTTGGATTTTGTCTTTCCTGATTTTGTACTTTTTTATTTGGTTGCAGCCAAATACCTATAAGAACAATGTTAAATTTTAACAGATTTTACATTTCCTCAAATTTACGTTTTTCCCAAATTTTTTGTTCTCTATACAGAAATTTACTCAATTTTACGTTTACAAGGTTCTATTTCATAAACTTCAAAGAAACACTGGTGCTGCTCTGCTCATGTTCAAGGTTTGTCTTATGTTAGTAAAACAGGCATATCTTTGCATATGAAAGTTTTTGAACCTCACGTGAGAGAGCTCAATTAATTGCAGGCACAAAACACTTTTATGCTTGGGTAGCTGCAGTCATTTGTTTTAATAGAAAGTTGGCGATATCTACACTATGCTATAAGTATATAAATGTGGCAATCCATTTATGAATTACTGTATTTACCCGAATCCAAGACGACCCCCCTTTTAGCTGACTATCAAAACAGAAAAATTGATTTTTAATTGCATCCACTGCCATGGTCATTTTGCGCTGTCATCAACTAGACAAACACACACAGAAAGAAGGAAGGAAACATGTTACTGGCATTAGCCTACTCTTTACGAAAAGCACTAAGGTGGCCAACTGCTTAACGAAGGACAGAATGCTGACTTTGTGCGATCTCCTCAAACCACACAAGCAGGGGGCTGGGCAACCTTAGAAAAAATCCTACTTTTTCAGGATTCATGCCCGCTGCCCCTAAAAGCAGCAGACGAGTAGCAGCCACTACACCACTGGCACCCCTCTCACTGAACGTGTTTGGTGTATATTTCGAATACATGTATTCAGTAGAGGTATACTAGTTCATTCAATAACGGAAATGATTTGTTACAAATTTTTGTTTGAGAAAACAATTTTTTAAATGATTTTTTTTTAAATTAATACTCTATTAATTGAAATTAAGATTATAAGTTTGCAATGAAAAATTTCAGTAAATACAATTATTTTATCTTATATTTCATTTGATTAAAAAATTGAAGGCTTACCTTCTTCCACAATTTTCATAGAATCAGCAAAGATTTGAGTTGAAAATGGTACGAATAATAAATCTTTCAAACTATTTCTCATTGTCGAAGAGCAAATGTATCAAAAAGTGTTCAAAGCCGCAGAAAAAATAAAAAACACAAATACGCAACAAAATTTGATAAAAACTTCAAAACACAAGAAAGAAACACTTAGATGCAAAATGCCACACTCACTTGACAGCTTGCTTGCTGCCGGCTAAATGCCAAATTCCCCATGAAGAGCTGTTGACTCACCGCAAGACTTCCAAGCCATAATCTACAATGCAAAACCCAAGTCTCTCTTCACTGCAAGTATTGTAGTAATTAATTAAATATGATGTATTACTTTATGCAATAATAAATATTTTAACAGACTCTACTTGACATCTGGCTGTTTCATGGTGCATTTAAAATAGGGGTGTATTCTCACCTTAAATCCTCATACTCCATTCTAAGACGATACCTAATATTTTTAATGGCATTTTTGTGAAAAAACCTTGTCTTCCTTTTGGATAAGAACAGTATAAACAGGGCTTGAAAAATGTGACCATCCATGACGAGTGAAAATTTTTAGTTAACAAGTAAAAAATTCAATCAAGCAGTTTTAGTTCAATTGGAAATTCAGAAAAATTGCCAGGCCACTTAATTTAGTGAATGTTGTGGCCGCTAGGAAGTAGCTAACTACAGCCACTTCTACAAGCACAACCAGGAGATTTCCCTACGCTGTGCATGCCTTTAAACCTGATAAGGCCATAAACAAGTGGTATTTTAGTGCAAAAACTGTAAGACATGTTCAAGGTCATAAATGCCATGCCTCTGGAAGTGGTATGTTGACACCAAAGAAGATATGAATAGTAAGTTTCATTGAACTATTGTTTGCTCATGGTCCTGTGTCACTGATAATATGTATGAGTATTTATATTAATTGTCATGTAGACTGATGTACATACAAATATATTTTGTGTAATGTACTTCGTTAAATATTGATAGTTATATCTGTCAAAAATTAAAATAAAGATATAGGTTAATGAAAGTGTAAATAATTATAGTCCATTCCAGCATTTCCTGCAGGTGAGGCATGTCTACAGTGAGACCTATGGGGTGAGGGGAAAAAAATACCAGTCAATAAGAGGTCGTAAATTTCCCACTCCGCTCAAAATTTCTTGACAAGCACTGTTGACACGATTGCTCACACTTTCCAATCGTATTACGGCGACGGCGGAAAGCATGAACGTGCTTCATCCAGATCTATTGGAGCATAGAACTTCACTCGTCAGCAGTTACCGATGAACTGAGTGAAATTGGAAACATAGCCAAAGCGAAATATATATATATATATATATATATATATATATATATATATATATATATATATATATATATATATATATATATATATATATACACACAGGTATGCCTCACTTAGCAGATGTTCTTTTAGTGCATTTTCGATATAGCGCAGTTTGCACCTTGGAACTAAAATTTTAAGTTTTGAAATTTTTTAAAATAATGCTCCTAAATGCTACGGTCCTTTATTATGCTCCCAACATTTTTCACACCTTCATTCGTATTTCACTCTCTCTTCAGTGATAGTCATTCCATTAAATAAAGACAAATTTGTTATTTATATGTTTATTAGTTTTATTTCTAT
This sequence comes from Tanypteryx hageni, assembly GCA_028673005.1. Classification (NCBI taxonomy): domain Eukaryota; kingdom Metazoa; phylum Arthropoda; class Insecta; order Odonata; family Petaluridae; genus Tanypteryx; species Tanypteryx hageni. The sequence continues at coordinate 122,328,872 of CM054112.1, forward strand.
TTCACTTGTTCAATTTTATTATGGTTTTTACATTGGTTTGCTGAAACTTCAGTCTTTTGCAGTGATGCTAACATTGGAAGTCTTAAACTTATTAACATTGCTGTTGAGATGCGCAGGATTGGGTTCACATTGGATGGGCTTTCGCTTGGCAATTAGGTTAAATTAGGTTAATAATAACTTTAACTTTCGCGATCATTAGTCATTTGTTATTCTGATGTTCTTTTGCTGTTGGTACCTATGCTACAGTTACGTGTCTGAAGCTGTTCTTTTGACATTCATCCATTTTCACAACATGTAACTACCGTACCTGCCCGAATATAAGCCGATGTTTTTTGTCAAAATCTATCATGAAAAATTCATCCCTCGGCTTAAATGCGAGTTGGAGAAAAAATTTGGGGTTAGGGTTGTCTCGTAGTCACCCATAGATGGCAGCACATCTCTCATTGCCATTGCATTCAAATGATAGTACTATACTTTTCGTAAAGTAAATATTTGACCTGAATATTAATGAATAAATAATAAAGGAAGAGTATTGAATTTAGCAGTACCCATGCTTTGTTGCTGCTGTTACCTGTTCTTTTGTTTCTGAATGCTATTGGATATTTTCTTTCATTTTTCACGGTTATGTATATATATCATTAAGAATACTTAGCAATTAGTATTATTTTCCATTATCCATTAAAAGAAGTTCCTATTAGTTTTACTTGGCTATTGTAGTTATTGCTATAGCCAATGTAATGTTTATATGCACGTTAAAAGATCATTCATGGAATCTATTAAAATTGTGTACATTGACTACACAGACAATTATGCAAAATGCGATGATGGCTTTTGATGCTCAACTGTTTGGAATACGGTAAAACGTGTGTGAAGTTATACGATATACCATATATCGATATGAACATGTATAATTATAAAATGGATTTTCTTAAGGCAATGTAAATGCTAATTTCATTGGAAATAGACTTGGATTAAAAATTATCTTTGCAAGGTTGCTATTGCTTTATTTGACCTTGTGTGAAAATGAAGTTGAATGAAATTATCGTAACTGAATGTGGAACATTATTAAACAACGCGAAATTATTAATTGGAGTAATATTTCAAATGTCAACAACTGAACCATTTCCTCACTCGATTCTTCGATCTCCAATAATGTAATCCAGGCTATGCATGCATGCCCAGCACACTTCAGCATAAAATTTACTTTTTTGTCAAAAAATGGTGGAAATATTTGGGGGGTCGGCTTATAATCGGGCAGGTACGGTATTATTCCAGTAGGCATTTGTTCCTTGGGTATTGTTTTTCATTTTAGGATAACATATGGTGGTAATTTTGATCCATCTGCTAAAACTGTAACTCACATTTTTTCGTTACCTGTGGTTTATATTATCACAGATTTTGCATCTTTTTCATTGAAAGTATAATTAGATGGCACATCAAAGAAAACTGGAGTTTCATCAGCATTACCTTATCTCAGCATGATCAGCCATTTTAAGGTTGAGAATGGTGTATTTAAAAGGAGTGTAAGACAAAATCACAATTAAAGAATTTATGACATCAAATTTTTGACATTTGCAAAATAATATTCACCAAAGACAAAGAAAGTTTGTTCACTTTTGGGAATCGTTTGCATAATAATTGTTCACTGAAGGCCATCGTTCAAAAATAAAATAAATCTCGACTTTGTTAAATAAAATGACATTTGTATGTATTCAGCGTATATTTCGAACACACATATTCAGTATAGGTATAGTTTGTTCATTCATTGAAAAGGTTTGTTACAAATTTTTGTTTGAGAAAAAAAATCATTTTAAAAATGTATTTAAAAAAATAATACTACATTAATTTAAATCTGGACAGTAAGTTTTCAATGAATATAATTATTTTATCTTCATGTGTACAGAAACGTCAATAAATGTGAAACCTGACTTTATACCAAAATTTAAGACATACAGACATAACCTTGATATACATACTAAAGAGACATTGAGGATATGCACCTCAGTGCCAGAACTTTGATTACTTGGGAGGGGGGAGGGAAGTATCAAATTTGAGTCTATATTTAATTTGTTTATATCAATTAAAGGTGAATATTGGTCACTTACCTTGTGAGTACCTTGAGTGTGAATGAAAATATTGGCAAGTGATGTGTGCATGAAAAATTCAAAACTCTAAACCCGGGGCAAAGCCCAGGTAATTATCTAATGAAAAAATAAAATACACAACTTACCAAAGATGATGATGCATCAACCGGAGGCATGTTGAAGTATAAATATGGTCTTTTCCAAGAAAAGTTCAACTTTAAAGTGGCACTACTTCCTCCAATTTCATCAAATTCATTCAATCCATGAAGATAGGATGCCTTGACTAGGTATGACACCTAGAATAAAATTATAAATATCAATTGATTGTGATTATGAAAGTGTCTGACCAATGAATATCAGCAAATTGTTACCACAAATATTAATAGCTTAAGTCTGGTATAATGAGCATTGGATATAACAAAAAGACAATTTTCTTTTCACTCCATCTGCATTTAAAACAATCCTCCTTGTAAGTGCAGTTTCATTGGGGTACGAAACCAACATTAGCAATGGAAAAAAACGATCCAAAAACTAATCAACTATTGTCCCTTTAACAAAAATGTCAAATGTAATATTTTGCATTGATCTTATTAATAGCTCTCGAGTTAGAGTGCCCACAAAATTCCTACCACACATACACAGACATCATTGAGAAAATGGTCAAAACATGTTCAGGAAATCTCAAAACGTGTATTTCCATTGAAATCTCAAAATCGATTTTTTATGAAAACAATACTTTCCACTATACTACGTATGGAGAAAGTAAAAAAGGAATTTGGCACCCACTCATGACCATTTTTGTGAATCATAATAATTAGGAATTTGAAGAGAAAAGTACAGTAGAACCTCAATTATCCAACCTTTGATTATCCAAAACTCCGTTTTATCTGACCAAATTGGAGGCATGGCATCATACTATTCCCGATAAAAAAACTACAATTACCCAAGTTCTGCACATTTTTTGTATGCCATGACTAGTGAATTTAGCTATTATACTTAGTGTGCTTTCGTGAGTGCAGTTGTGCTTACATGTTAGCGTGACATATTTTCATAAAGAATAAATTTTTTTAATCAGCATGTCAAGTGAAAAGAGAAAGAAAGTGGCTGTTCCTACAAATCAAAATCTTGAAAACTTACAAAGGTTAGATGAAGGTAAAACTATGCAAAAAGTGGAGGCAGAATATGACATGGGACATGTTACTGTTGGTGATTGGAAGAGGAAAAGAAGTGAAATCAAAAAGTGGTGCTCTGCTAGGGCTTCAAATGAAGGTCTGAAAGAATGAAAGACGATAAAAAATGCAAGTCCGAAAAGGTGAGCGAACCTTTATTTTTACACAACAAAGAGAGAAAGTCATGCCAATAACTGTACCTATTCTACAAGATAAAGTGGTGGCTTTTTACAAGGAATTTGATGAAAGAAATTTTACAGCTAGTTAAGGCTAGCTAGATCACTGGAAAAGACATTATAGAGAGAGGCAGCTCAATACCTGCGGAGAAAAGTTATCGGCAGATTCAGAATCAGAAATGACCTAGATAGATTGGCTGAAGGTTGTTTGGGTTGTTTTTTTCTTGAAAAACTTTACAAAAATCTTAGGGTCACGTTATATTCAAAGTAACCTTATATTCAGGACAATAGGGTACTTGCATTAGGTATCTCCAATAGCCACAACAAAGTTAAAAAAACCATATAGTCATGTGCTACAAAACAGCCGTCTTCAGCGGTAATTCACCGAAAATAGATTCTAAGAGAATTTTTAAATTGGTTGTTCTTGAATTTTTTTCAGCCATAAGACGAGCTCGATTGTTCCCTGTTGAACTATTTAAGGATAGTTTATAAAAATATAAGCTCACCATATTATGGAAATATCGTAAATTTTAGATGCGCAGCATTTTATTGTTGGAATTCCAAATTAAAACTCGCAAACACTCACAAAAGGCAAAACATGACCTTACTCTAAAGCATGAGTAGCATACATATTCACTAACAACTTACATCATCCTTCGAGACCATTGGCATTTGCAGGTGTATTTTGAGCATAGCTTCCAATGTAGGGAAACCATCCTGATTGCTTGGGATCGAGGAAACCAATGAAGCTTTTCCACGAGTGACCCAACCACTATTCTCTCTCCAAAAGAACATAAGTACACCGTTTTCATTGACATCAGTATTACATAATATCCAAATTGGCAGCTCTTTCTCAGCAAAATCTGGATTACCTAAAATTGAATATCCATTAACCGTCTGCCTGAAAATAAATAAATGAATATCTGAATTACTCTTGCCGGAATAATCGTTTTGATTCGCTTAACTGAACCACAATTCAGCAATTTCCGAAATATATGTCGAGCAAACGAGGGGGGCATTCACTGTTACCTATCACATATATGGCACAAGGACTGTTTAATGAATGAAAAAACTAGTTAAAAATGTTTTTATAACTTACCTTGCTTCTGCATAAGTTAACGGAAAGTGATTATAATATTCATTCTCATTCGCCTGCAAATCACCCAAGGGTTGATTTATCAAACTATCATCCAAAGAAGTGTAGAGTGGTGACCCGGTCAAGTCAAATTCTAAAAATGAAGATAACATACATTAACTCGGAACAGACGTACAATATTTGTTGAATTTCATTTTCAATACCTTCTTCAGCTTCTTTCTTGATGGAAATCATCGGAGTGAAAGGGGGAGGTAGGTTTCCCTAAAAATTAAAAAGTTTTTATGACAGGCAACCAAAACAAAATGAATTCGCATTTGGTATAGTATTGCTTGTGATTGCTAGGTAACCTCTTTTCTAATTAATATAATCTCTCCATTATGGTCCACATTAAAAGGCAGTACGTATTTCGGTGGCTGTACAATTTCCGCAACGAGATTTGCGTTATCACAGAGTTCTTTCAACTTTTTAAATTGCTCCATATTTAAAACATAAACACGAAGTACAAAGCCTACAAAATCCCGCCAATTACAGCAGAGTAACCAAACTACTGATGCCAAAAACATCGATATTAACCTTGCGATGCCTCGATGTTTTTACATAGATGTTATAGGGATCTGCAGCTTTAACAACATCGATGTTTTCGATTCTATGTTATTGAAAACTTCGATTTATTTTTCTTTAAATTATGTATTTACTCAGAAAAAGTACAAATATGACTCCGTTATTTTTTTGGTTTTCTTTTAATGAAAGCTAGATGTTAGCGACACTGCCTGCCTGAACTTTTCAGTTCAATCTCATATGCGGTCATCCTGCGTACTAAGTACACCGCGGAGACCGCTAGATTTCTTTATTTTTTTGACGCAACATATTTTCTTAATTCTGAAAAAATGATAGATTTCATATTGTTCTTAATTCTACAATTGTTACTGTATTTCTTTTTACCTTTATTATACGTTAAATTTGGTGATTGAATTTTCGCGTAGTTACGCGAATTGTGGCTTCTAAAAACTCTTATTCAATGCTGAGACGAATCGAACCTCTGTACTAAAGCTACTGCGTAGTGGAAGGGGATGTGGGCATTTTTTATCTACTCTGTGACGTCTCTTACTCTTGAGATGATTATTTTTTTATGCGTCAACACTTGAGAAATATATGGAAAGGGAGCTGGAAGGGTCCTCGGGTCTGCGCTAGTGCTTGGTTCAGTATTTCTCGAGAACAATTTAATAAGAGTGAGAGAGAGAAACACTTATCTGACATAATTGCACAAACAAGCTCATTCAAAGATATTTACGATGCTACCTCTTGAACGAAAGTATTATGTAATTCAAAACGCAATGTTATATTGTTGTGTTTTTATAAATAAAAAGTAATTTCAAACCAATTATATCTTTCGCAAATTTGTATTTGAGGAGAGGGAGGGGGCAAAGCTTTGTGACGTCATATATGGGGAGGTCTGAGTTTTTGTGACGAAATATGACGATGGGGAAAGGGGGGGGAACAAAAATCTGCTGCCAAAACTGCATGACGTCATTTATGAATATGAATAAATAGTTTTGAAAAAATAATCCTTTTTTTAAATGATTCTTGGTCGAGCAAAATGTTCCATTGAGGAGGAACAAAAAACTCTTTAAATAACTTACCCAACCTGGTGGGGCTGAGCAAAATGTTCCTCCATGTAGAAATTTCCCAAAACAACAAAAGAAGTTCAAAAATCTCATCTGGAAAATGTGATGTCTAATTCGATAGATAAGCCAATAGTTTAATTCCCATTACACTACTCCTGCGGTTTACGCGACTTCAGTTTACACGGTTTTACTTTATGTGCAGTTTTTCATTAGGACAATGGTTGGAGTTTGCGCGACTCATTTCTGTTTATGAGAGGCCTTAAGGCCCGTCCACATATGGATACAATGGATGCAAACATTGTATAGATACACTAGTGCAGTGTTTCTCAACATGGCGTACGTGTACCACCGAGGGTATGCGAGAGAATTTCTGGGGAACGTCAAAACGATGACGGAAGTTTTACCTAATAATGAAATAATATAACTAATCCTAATTTTGTTAATACAAACAAAACAACTATGTATATAAAATTCTGAGTAAAGCAAAATTGCTTAGTGGGCAGCTTAATGGAGATTTGACGATGGTTGAGATTTCCGTGCATTATTATGCCCATGGGGATAGAATATGTTAATTGCATTTTGCTTCAAGACCCTGCGATAAAATGAATAGGGATTATGAAGAAATTATTCAATCAATTTCTATTTAAATCAACACTGTATTTTTATTAGGCAAGTGCAAAAATCTCTTGCTCATCCACTTTCATTCGTCAATTGTCATTTAAATTGAATTGAAGCAGGGTTGCGATGCATTACTTGTATATTACTGACAAATTTTGTATAAAAGCAAAAAAAAGGCCATGCAGTCGAGTCTGGACTCTTGTTTTTTTAATGCAGAAGCCCATAGATCCCCATAGGGGAGAGTCACCGAAATTGGACAGGCACGTAAATTGGACTAGTTAGGTTAACCCTGCTTGTACCATCAATTTCTGCATTCTGTTGTTGAAATTGTGAAGTACAACAAGGAATAAGCTACCTCTCACCATTCAGGGCAGTTCCTTGCAAGCACTGCTGAGTTATTGTGTGATTCTCTTTTTCCTACAATTGGATGTTGATCTCTGTAGTTTTCTCTAAGGCTTGTGTCTGAACAGAGGTATGTTAAGACTATTATAGATGCTTCTGTTTAAAAGCCAGTTAACCTGTGAAGATAATGATGTAGGAATACAGTTTTATAAATCTGTTCCTTCAGCATGTTAAACAAAATGGTAGGATTCCCCCATATTGGACCATTAAAATCAATTTCATATTGTTGACTGAGTATTACAATAATTTTCACAATTTTGTTGAGTATTACAATAATTTTCACAATTTTGTTAAATATTGTCATATTAATACTTGTTACTGGACATTGTTATTTTTTGAAAGGAATACAAAAATAACCCTCGTACTACAGAATAAAACTAGGGTATTCGTTCATGTAGTGAGGATATTAAAGACATTGATAAAATTAATCTTACCTATGAGTCTATTTATATATTTCATATAGTACAAAGAATATGTTTTATTTATTTTGTTTATCCGTTGTTTCAAAAATTTAATTATTTGTTTATTGAGATTATTTCATACAGAGAACAAGGTTTTTTGTTAGTTCTCAGTATTAAGCTGCAAGAAAACAAATTGCAAAATACTTTCTGAAATTAGCATTGTGAATTTTAGGATGGTGAAAGGTAGAAAAGTACGAGAAATAGAATAGTGAGGACATAGAAAGAGTAGTATCAGCTTATCAGCATGGCGGAATTGGCCTTAATGAATCAGCCAGAACTTACTGCATACCAAAATCAACACTAAAGAGAAACACAGAAGGGACAAATATTTTTGCTGTCGCAGAGAAGAAGTCAATGGCAAGAAATGTTGCTCTTCCTGAAGACATAGAGATGGAACTGGTGGATCATGTATTGTGATTGGAGGAATGTATGTTTGGAATAACACCTAAGGATAAAAAACTGGTGTTTCAGATATGTGAAAAGAGCAATTTAACACACCAATTTAATACAGAAAAACAGTCAGTGGGGAAGAAATGATACAATGCCATTATGGTCAAACATACTGAACTTTTTTTACAGCAGCCAGAAGCAACATCTCTACAGAGAGGAAGTGGCTTTAATAAGGTATAAAAAAATTCTATTTCATTCATGTGCCATTGTCCAGGACAAAAAGTTTACAGTTGTTAAATGTTTATTCTATTAGACATTCTTGTTAGTGGTCCAAATTAGGAACCCTATGGTACAATTTTGGTGAACCTTCTAAATTGGACTGTTTGCAGTATTTCACAATTTATTTTTTTTAATTTCACTGAAATAGGAAACTAAAATTTTATGACAGATTCTTATTTGTTAAATGCTAATGTAGAATTTTTTATCAAGAAATATAATAAAAATGCCATACTTAATGAGGTAAATCACAAAATCTTAAAACTGGTTCAATTTGGGCTACTCTCCCCTAAGTGCCCCAGGAAAGATTTTTAGATTATATGCTTTAACTATAAATTACACTTTTTTGTTATATTTTTTACCATTTAAATGTACTGTTTCTCTAATAAATGACAATAAAATCCGGTGATAATATGTTTTAGATTGAATGTGGGACCATAAATACCATTTGTAAAATTATTTTCCTTTGCGTGCTTAAGGATACCCTCCGTCAAACGCGGATTTCCACTTAACGTGGCTTTGTCAGGAATGCATTATCCACGTAAAATTGTCCCGGAGTACTTCAATTATTTCTTTAAAAAAAGGGTGCTTCCTGGAAAAAGGTTGAGAAACACTGCACTAGTGTATTGCCCATCATAATATTCCCTCCCTCTCTCTCACCATCCCTTTCTCCCACCCTCTGTTTCCTTCCCTTTCCTTCCTTCTCACTCCCCCCCTCCCTCTCTCTGCCTATCTTTTCTCCCACCTCCCCCCTCACTCTGCCAATCTTTTCTCCCACCTTCCCCTTCTCTTATTCCTTCCTGTACCAATCCATAGCTCTCCCACTGTTTCTCCAACTCCCTCTTTATCTCCTTCCTTCCTATTTCTCTCCATACATCCCCCTCTTTCTTACTCTACATTTATATAGTTGTTTAGATAAGCAAAAGAATCCAAAATAAATCCGTTCCATTAGGATTACGTAATTTCGCAAAAAATCCTACAATAATTTAAGTCAATCTATGCACTCGTATATATTACACGTATGCAGATTGAGACAAGTTTAACAATGACGTGATAAGCAAGGCAACATCCTGTTTCATCATCATCATCATAGGTAGTCTGTCCGTAGACAGGTCCGTGATTATTCATGGTTAAACCTGGTTCTCCATATACTCCTATTTTCCGCTGTCCTCTTTATATCTTGATAACTCTCTTTCCCTTTCAAATCGTCTATCAGCTGAAACCTTTTCCTGCCTCTTTCCCTTTTCCCATCTAGTTTTCCTTCTAACACGTCTTTAATCATACTCTCTCTCCTCAGGTAATGTCCAACCCAGTTAGCCTTCCTCTTTCTGATAGTCTGTATAATCATTCGCTTCTCTCCTATTCTTCGTAGCACTTCATCGTTTTTCATCCTATCTGTCCATTTTATCTTCAGCATTCTCCTCCAAGTCCACATTTCAAAGCTTTCTAAGTATTTTATGTCATTTTTCCTTAGCGTCCATGTTTCTGCCCCATACAATGCTATACTCCATACGTAGCATTTTATCAACTTCTTGCGGATATCTTCCCTTATATTCCCTGTAAGTAGTTGTTTCTTTCTCCTGAAAGCCGCTTTTGCTTTTCCTATTCTAGTTTTGATCTCATCCGTACATTTTGCCTCTCGTGTTATGATACTTCCAAGGTATTTATATTCTGAAACTTGTTCTAATGGCTTTCCCCCAATAGTTATGTTCAGATTCTCTTCTTTACCCGATATTCGAATGACCTTGGATTTTTCTGTATTTATTTCCATACCGTATTTTCTACCTGTTATCACTAGTCTATTTATCATTTTTTGTAGCTCCTCTTCCTTTCTTGCTAGAAGTACTTGATCATCTGCGTATTTTACTGTTCTTATAATCCTTCCTCCAATTTTGAAATCCCCTGTGCCTTCTAAAGCTTCTTGCATTAGACTTTCTCCATATATATTGAATAGGGTTGGCGATAGGCAGCAGCCTTGTCTTACTCCTCTACCGATATTTATTCCGCAGGTGTCCACATTCTCAAACCTGACCTTTACAACTTGATTCTCATATAGATTCCTAATCAGTCTCCTGTCTTTCCAGTCTACACCTATATCCTTTTATATCTTCATCAACTTTACCCAATTTACTCTATCAAAGGCCTTCTGCCAGTCTACGAAACATGCGCAGATATCTTGACTGTATTCTATTGCCCTTTCTGATATGATTCTAACTACTCCTATAGCATCTCTAGTTCCTCGTCCTTTTCTGAAACCGAATTGATCTTCCCCTATTATTTCTTCTGCCTTTTTCTCCAGCCTTTTATTAAGAATCCTCGTGATGATCTTCGATGTGTGTGACAGAAGGCTTATAGTTCTGTAATCTTTACACTGCATTGCCTTTGGCTTCTTCTTTAGAGGGATCATTGTTACTTCTAGGAAATCCTGAGGCCACTCTCCCGTGTCGTAAATCTTATTAATTAATTTCGTTATCGCTTTTAGTCCTTCTGATCCTATGACTTTAAGTATCTCAGCCGGTATTCCATCGCTGCCCGTGGCTTTCCCCTTCTTAAGTTCCACTATCGCTTTTTCTACTTCGCTCTCCATAATACTTGGTCCTAAGTTGTCTTCTTCAATGTTTTCCTCATTTTCCAGTTCTATTTTTGCCGCTCCTGTCTGTTTGCTGTATAATTCCTTAATGTATTCTTCCCATACCTGTGCTACATCCTTTGTTTCTGAGACTATCTTCCCATCCGTATTCATAATTCCTTTACCACAAATTCCATTAGACTTCTTATCTTCTAATTCCAGTGCCTTAGCGTACATCATATCGTACCGTCCTAATTTCTCCATTTGTTCTATTTCATCACATTTTCCTTTTAGCCAATTTTCTCTAGCTTTATCTGTTACCCTTCTCAACTCATTGTTTATATGCCTATAGTTGGCTCTACCTTCTTCACTGTTAACGTTTTTCCATTTTCGTCTCTCATCCATTTTCTCCAGCATTTCCTTCGTGATCCATGGTTTTCTGATTTTCTTCTCTTGTTTTCCAATCTCTTTATCCAAGGTATCCTTGATACTGGTTTTAATTTCATCCCATTCTATATCGACGGTCTTCGGTTTGTTTTCCAACTTTCTTAGGTTATCTTCCAACTTCATGCTGACTACATCCTGCCTTTCTTTCAGTTTTTCTAGGTCCCAGGTCTGTCTTTCTCTTCTCGTTTTTCTTATTTGTTTGAGCTTTGTACTCACGTCAAGTATTAGAAGGCTGTGATCTGAATCAATGTCTGCTCCTTGCAATGCCTTGGCATTCTTTATGCTGTTCCTAAATCTTTGTTTTACAAGGATGTAATCTATTTGGCATCTCATTCTATCTCCTGGGCTTTTCCATGTGTATAACCTTCGTTTATGGTTTTTGAACCATGTATTAGTCACTACAAGGTCATTATTGATGCAGAATTCTACGAGTTTTTCCCCTCCTCGATTTCTCTTTCCAAGTCCGTATTGCCCGACAACATTTTCTTCCTGTCCTTCTCCGACTATGCTGTTCCAATCTCCCATTATTATGCAGTTTACCTTTCCTCTTCCGTCTTCTTCGTAAATTTCATTAATTTGCTCATAGATCTCATCTATTTCTTCATCGTCATGAGCTGACGTTGGCATATATACCTGGATTATCAGCATGTCCACTGGGACTGCTTTTAGCTTTATTGCCATCAGTCTATCGTTCGTTGCTATTATCTTTGTCACGCTTTTCATCATATCACTCCTAAGTACCAGAGCTACTCCCCTTTCCCCACTATTTCCTCCAGAATAAACTACCGTGAATTCTTCCGAGTCGAACTGTCCTTCTCCCTCCCATCTAGTTTCGCTTAGCCCTATAATGTCAACTCTATTTCTTCTCATTTCTTCTTTCAAGTTCTCTAGCTTTCCTGCCTTTCTCATAGTTCTTACGTTCCAAGTCCCTATTAGTAATTTTCTTTCGACAAATGTTTTCCTCAAGGCAGTCCCCGCCCGGAGATCCGATTGGGGGACTATTTTACCTTCGGATTGTTTTACCTCGAGAGAACTCATATTGTCCAACCATATAATCTTTACTAGGGATTGTAATGTGGTAGTTTCCCTCTTGCTTTCCACATCGCAGTACTGTAGCCGTTCAAATCGTCCTGATCACGCCTACAGCTGTATTGGATATAGACCCAACCAACATCATTTGTTTTCGGCTCTATACCATACTGACAGTACTGCTGCCTACTGCCAGGCACTGATGATAGTTTTTTTTTTTTATATATATAAATAAAACCTCCATTCGAGGGGTTTGAACCCCCGAACTTTGCAATAGAAAGCCGACACGCTAACCACTACACCACCAGTGCATATTTTCCCAAAATATGTGATTTAAATCTTTAATATGAGAGATTTTGAACCGTAGGGGGAAAAAGATGAATAGAATAAGAACCTTCATTAATTTTCCTAAAACATAGTTCAAATTCAAAGTTCGTATGTCAATTCTTTCTAATTTTAATTTCCAAAAGAATACATTCTGCACTTTAAAAAGTCGCTTTTTACAAGTTATCTTATGGGAAACAGAAATCACACTCCTGGAGTCGAACCCGGGTCTCTTTCAAATTTTTTGGTCATTTAATTTTTATATCTGAATCAAACATTCCTGTGAAATTTTAACCTTCCACCCAAAGGGGCCTCAAAAAATAATGAAATACTCCACTGTAAAATTTTTCAATAACTTGTCCATTGAATTTCATGCATATTTACTCATGGTCTAGAATGTTGCTTAATTCCTAATTCTAAGAAATACCCTGTGCAGTAACAGCATCCCTTTGAAGTTGCAATATGAAAATATTCATCTCATATCGAATGCACACACCTCCAAATGATTCGTCGGCTTTTGTGCTGCTGTTTAATTTCAAGAATTAATATTGGTTGCATTTTAATTCTTGTAATGTAACAATATTAGTGATGCTAAGGCTGTTTGACATGACACTTACTTCAGTCACTGAAATTAGTACTGAGCTCAGCGCTGAGAAAATAATTCTAATATTATACAGGGTGTCCCAGAAATAAGTGCAATAAATTGGAGGGTGTTCTATGAATCAAAACAATGAAAAAATTTTATATAAACATAAACAGCTTAGCTGTCATAACATCGGTGTCTAGTTTTAATTATTGGTTCGAGTTTACTGTGCGACTGGATTTTGTATGTTTCTGCATGTGTCTCCTTTTGACTTAGGTCCTGCGACGGTGTTTAGCAGCAACCTGCAGTGTGAGTGTCAGTATTCTCTTCCTTTTTATGGTGAAGGAGTTTTTGTTTATTTACTATTGTATCGTTTCACAGTGTCTCGCAACCCCTTCCTTTTTAGTAGCCTAGTTAAAAAAATTTGTGTAATTCGAATTCATTGAGTTTGTTTTGCTTGTATTTCTGGCTAATCAAACTCTTGGATTAATATAACCATAATTCCTTCCACACCAGACATACACGTGAGGAGGGAGACCCAGTGCTGGCATTAGCCTACTCTTTTTGAAGAGCACGTCCCTTATGAAGGACAGAACATTGACTTGTGTGGTCTCCTCAAACCATGCAAGTAGGGGATGGGACAATCCCAGGTTGAAAAATTCACACTCTGCCAGATGCAAACCTGGGACCACTGCATGGAAGGCCAATGCTCTAACCACCATGAATTTATTTAATTTTATGGTGATATTTCAAGGTCCCTTAAGATTTGAATTAAAGTTTTTCTGTAGGTGCCTGTAAGGGTCCCCGTGCATTTGTACATCCTTGAGCTCAAAATCTAGGCAATATTTATTGAAAAAGCATTTTATTTTCAGTATAATACACAGAACAAAAAATATCAATTCCCTCACACAAAAGAATCCTTCAAAACTTGAACCATCCCTTCTGTTTTCATATTACATAGTTTAGCAACAATGTCACAATTTGTATATGATTCCTAAGATTGAATTAAAAATAAATTTAATCCACTTCTTTAGTAAGAGACATGTGAAGTCATGCATATTCTGTGAAATCTTCCATTGTAACACCACGACGAGAATTCCCCGAAAGACGATGGGTAACAGTTAACGAGACAGGAGAGGTGAAATCAGGACCTTCTGGACTGAATGTGCTGCTTCCACTGCCAGTTCCCGACACAACTCCATCACCGCCTGATGAACCCATACCAGATGCCTGTGCCTCCTGTATGACCTTGGCTCTCAATCGCTTTATCTGTCTCAGTCTTTCGAGCCAGTTAGATGCATAAGGGCTCTGTCCCATTGTCTTCAAACTACATGATATGAGGGAGGCCAGCTGCAAATAAATTCAGATTATATTTAGGACAAGAATAATTTTACAAGTAATGGAGAAGACAAAAAACAATTTTCAGCATCATACTCGATGCATATCCATTCATAAATAAATCTTTTTCCAAACAACTAAGTTCAAAACTTATAAGAAGAATAAAAACTTTAAGCATGTGATCTACTTTCTCCACAAATATTCAATAATTGTCTAGTAACAGCATGTTAACCTCTTAAATGTTATGGCCCAGTACACTTGACAGCAGCCATGTAAATCTCTCTCAGCTATACTGTACGAGATACCATTTTTTCATAAAGTGCAATTAGGATTGCCACCTCTTCAGGTTTCACACAAAGTCTATAATCCCAAATTGCCATTTAAACCATCTTGAAACACCCTGACTGGTAATTCTATCTGGTAAATATAGGTAACAAAGTAAAATGAGAGAGAAGTGATGTTAACGTGATGTTCCATCTTTTCTTTTCCTACACACAGCTCTACATATCTGCCATCCAGTTGTTTACATATATGTGTCTATAGTTCTTGACAGATATATAGCAAGTGATTGACGCATATTCATCTGATTGAAATAACCGAGCATTATCATAACTTGAGGTCTGTTTATAAATGAAATCATAAACCAGCAAATTCAATTATACTTATTATATAGTATCTTGACCAATGCTTAACACCGGACTTTCTTAGTCCCTGTAGATTACCAAGGGGATCATTTTGATCCCTTCGTTTGTTTGGGTGGTTTTAAATTTTTCTATATTCTATTTTGGTACTGGACATATATTGTAACAATCTTTATTGATCACAGGGTCCAATATACAATTTCTCTCCAATGGACACAGGAGAATTCTCCCCTCCGCCGATTGCGGGGCAGTCCTCTCTCTCCTGTGTCCATTGGAGAGAAATTGTATATTGGACCCTGTGAACAATAAAGATTGTTACAGTTTTGGCACCCAATGTGGGGCCCGAATACAGGTAAGGTGAAGATTTTTGTGGTATTGGCACTCTCACTTGTCCATATATCAAGCGTAACGACAACCCGCAAAATTCTAAATCACATCGCAGCCAGATAGAATTGTACAGTACTTAGTTTAGTGGTCGTTGTTTCCTATGCCATCACACCCCTTTTCCAAGGCCTACACTGGAACCTATAATGCAGTCTCCTTGACGGGCCTCTGGGAGTGAAGACATAGTACCTATACCCCATTTCCTCTTGCGCTCGAGACTTAGGGATTTGGACATTAGTAGCGTGGGTTATCGTAAGTGTAACCTACCACAATGGATGGCAAGTTGCAATACCGGGACAAAAATAAAAGCGTTGAAGGGGGGACCTCTTCCGATGACAATGTCGTGTTTGGAACCCTGGGACTTAACACCTCTATGTAGAGGCTTAGAATTAAGGAGTATGCTTCCCCACCTAATGCATCAGATCAGGATGTTCAGGAGTCGCCATGTAAGGGCAGGGTAGAAAGTGTAGAGCCCGACCTAAAATCAGTTTTAATGCGGGTGTTTGAGAAAATTGAGAAACAAGGAGTGCTTATACAGGAAATTCAAAGAGAGACAAGGAGACATTCTGCGGAAGTTGTTTCAAAGCTGGCCTCTCATAGAAAGAGGATGGGTGAAATCAGTTTGCGTTTCATGGGGCAGAAACAAAGCCAAGCTATGGCAGAAAATAGTGATAGTTTGTCGCCTCGGGAGTCAAATAAGTCGTTATTTCTGCCTCCTCTAAATAGTGTGTCGAAACCCACATCCCGGGCAAGATTTGACGAGCACCCGGTAAATTTTATCCATAGGGCTGAGGAGTACATGAGTTTCTTTGCTGTATCTCCACAGCAATAAGTCATTTTGGCTAGGAATACATGTGAAGGAAGCGCCAAGGATTGGGTCGAGACTTTGTATCCCCCCCCTTAAAAACTTTGGCAAGTTTAAAAGAAAGTTTCTTAAACAATACTGGGAACCCGAGACAGAGCATTATTTGATGGCAGTATTGGATTTAGAAATATCTGAGTCACCAGAGGAGAAGTTGAAGGATATTGCAGTTCACCAGGAGAGTGATGCGGAAACTTGAAAGATGGGCGAATTGATTCTGATTATGAATGGAGAAAAGTTCAAAAGGAGGCTGATATTTGTCAAATATTAAAGGGAATATTGTTGCGTGGAACTGGAAAAGAACGTAATAAGTGGAGAGTTTGGCTCCCCAGTGTATTACAAACTAAACTTGTATGGTTTATTCATACTAAGTATGGCCATTTTGGCACGCTAAAGGTATTAGCTATAGCGCAAGAGCATTATTACTGGAAGAATATGAGGCGAAAAATAAAGAATATTTTGATAAGTTGCGATGTTTGCCAATGGGTGAAACATCCCAATAGAACCTTTTGTGGCAAGATGGTGAACATTATTCCCAAAGGACCCCAAGATTTGTATGCCATTGACCTGTATAGTCCCCATCAGTAAAGGAGGTTTTCTCATGTAGGTATTAATGTGTTTTTGGAATAAAAAAATTCCACTCGCCATTTAATGGACATTTGGCTTTAATGGACAACCCTTTCCCCATATTAGTCTGTTAAATTGAGGATATACTATACTAGAATTTTTTACAGCCTTAATTTTCTATTACTTGAAGGAGATTCCAGATAAAATTTTTTTCTTTAGGTCAAAGTTTCTGGTATATACACCTTCCCATAATCACAATATGTTAACACTCCCGAAGACTTGTAAGTTTGCTGAAGTGATCTGTCTCAGTTGTCACTGCTATGTGTGTTCTGAAAATGTTTTTCAGGACACATACATAATTATCCCAGTTTTTTTGTATTGGAAGTGCAACAGTTTATGCAGCAGTTTTTTACATCTCCAGTTTGTATCAAAATGATGCAAAGAGCTCTATGATAAAGCTCACCTTACTGAATGTGAATTGATATAGGAAAATAATACTTTTGTTTGAGGACAATTGTCTGGCACATCATACCATATTAATAAAAAAATATGTGATGTTAAAGTAGACTTACATCTGCATGAAGAGCTAACTGTCTGGCAAGTATAGCCACATTTTGATCTGAGATGATTCGTGGCTCAGTGTGACCTATGTGCTCAGCTAGCTCTTCCTTCGATTTCACAGTGACTATATTGGTGCCATGGTCTAAGGGCTGAATCACAACACAAGCATAATTGAACTGTCCCTGAAAAATAAAAAGGAGGCATTCTTGTCAAAGGAAGTTGACCCACATAAAATTTTATGGCTAACTAGGGAAAATCAATCACAATAAAAGTTGACTAAAAGAATTACTTTAATGAACTCTTCCCTAAAGAATGTTCTGAAAAAATAAAAATTATGACAAGTAGGAGAAAATGAGAACATAAGATAGTTCTATACAAAATCCCCAAAATTAACACTTGCACAGAAATTATATTCAAAACAACAGCAGCAGTTTCAATATTACCTTTACTGTTTGGATGTTGTAATCTTCTCCACTTTCATTATATACTATTGTCACATAATCATTTCCAATATGTTTCTTTTTTTCGTTGAACCGCTCTGTAGTTGTCATCAAGGTTGCAACATGGAACACTATCTAAAATGAGACAAATTGAAATGCTTAGAAGAATAGAAATTCCCAGAATGACATCTATTAGATACAGCTCATAACAAAATGTCTATTAAGACACTAAAAATGGTTGTGAATAAAAATAGTCTTTTACTATGGATATCTTTAAATAAGTGAAAGAATTATGTTGCTCACATATAGAGTATGTTATAAGAAAAACTGGTTGTTAAGAGATAGGGTTGCTAAAGAAACTTCTATGTACATGAATACTGAAAGTCCTTGATTAATGTAGTCCCAATTTATATTGATTTGATGTAAAATTACTAATGTATTAGGAAACATTCATATAAGTGATGTTGTTCCTGTATAACCTCGTTGTTGAAAAAAGTATCTCAAAAGAAATAATTTACAAATGAGAAGTTGAAATATCCTCAGATTAAAATATGCACGCATACTTGGCTTTGTATATAATAAGAGGGATTGAGGACTTGAAATATTTGCACTCAATAGGATATGTAGGATTGTAAGCTTAAACTCTATAAATGATAACTAAAGAAATATTTTCAGGAGAGAGGGGAAAAACCAAAATCACACAAAGATATTGAAGATGACACCTTAGACGTCAATATGCACATAATGAAGCAAATTACTGGATGGAAAACCTATGGTATTTCTAGATTTGAAATTTGGTTATGAGATAAGTTAATGGGTGCAACACCCCATTGTTATAACTCAAATACATAAAAGAGAAATGTGGTCAGAGCTGGGCATTTTTAAATTACATTTTTGAAATTAGAACTGAGATATGGATATATTTTGGTTACTATAAAATTCATTTAATTTCTTAATCAGCTGAAAATTTTTAATTTAATTTAAGAAAAACAGCTTTTTAACAATAGAAAAAGTGACCATGAGTAACACAAGTTCTGTTCACATAACTGGGGATGCGAAAGGTAACCAAAACGATGCTAGCACTGTCGATGAGAAAGCAACAAGAAATGGAACTACTATGTGGCATGACATACTCGTACTCGCCTCGTGGCATATGACTGCTCGGCCCGCAACATACTCCAACTCAGCCTCCTGGGTTGGATAAGTTAGTTGAAGTGTATTTGGTTTCTTCCCATGGTCACTGTGCCATACCACTCTAGGGTTGGGTTGGGTAGCCCTCATCTTCTGTGGTATCACTCATCATAGTACAATAAACCCTTGATTTAACGGACTTCGGATTTGATGGACTCATGGCAGACGGCCATCTGTGTGCTGAGAATCCACTCCCTATTGTCGCTTTGTCCGCAATTTCAGACCACTCACCGTCCGTCGATGCCGAGGGCAGTCCATTCGCAAAGAGAAATATTGCCTGACATTTGGTTCCTGTTTGATTGTTTTCTATACTTTTCAGTTTTTGCCATAACATTTCTGCCACTTTTGAACTTCCCGCCTGGACCGTCAATGAAACTTCTAGGGGAAAGTATGTTTGGCAAGAGTGTCGAGCACCGATTGATGAAATTAAAAAGAGGCAGAGTAAGGCAGTGGAAATACAAATTCATTTATGAAACAAAAGGCGTGCTAATTTAAGTTTCAAGCATAATCATTAGTAGAATGCAGTGATTGCTCCAAGAAAGGAGAAATGCAAAATAAAACTTTTCCGGGCAATTTTGGATTGTCATATTTATGTTCCAAATCTTCAGACTGCCAACTGTTCACTCTATTAGTTTTTTTGCGCTTTTAGGTTGATATTATAAGATGTGGCTATTTAGGTGCATTTTGCTTCGTCATATGATGAACTTTCGGATTTACCTAACAGACTTTCAGCAATAATGGACACCCTATCCACCCAATTAGTCCGTTAAATCGAGGATACACTGTATTAGCATTAAGTAAAATGCCTCCATTAAAGTACCACCAAATGCCACTGAGAGAAGATGCAACCGTCAGATTTTTGCACGAACAGGGAGTTATTGCAAGAGAACGAAAGTGCAGCAGAGGCCACCCAATGCATATCCACTTTGGCTATGATTCCCAAATTTTACTTAATACAAATAGTACGATGAGTGATACCATGGAAGATAACGGCTACCCAACCCAACCTGAGGGTGAATGCGGGAAGAAACCAAAAACACATCACCTGACTTACCCAATCCTGGGGACCGAGTTGGAGTATGTTGCAGGCCAAGGAGTCGTATGCCGCAGCCCAAGTATGAATATATCATGCTGCATAGTAGTTCCTTTCCTCCTGGTATTTCCACTTCTCATCACTTTCTCATAGGTAGTGCTAGCATCGCTTTGCTCACCTTTAGCATCCCCAGATATGCGAACAGTAGCATTTTATCTACTATTTTAGATCAGCTATCTGACACATTTTTTAGGAATGCATATAGTTCAACAGAAGGGTATTGCCTTTTATTATAATCAAAGAATTTACAGAAAAAATTATGTATTTTAATAAAAACACATACCAAAGTAGTTTTGAAATTACCGTATTTTTCAGTCTATAAGATGGACCAGGCTATAAGACACATGCAAAATAAGCAACTCATTCCCTTCTAACAAATTAATACTGGCCTTCTACAGGGTGGGTGAGAAGTCACCGTACCCCTACACAATGATGATGAAAAATGGCAATCCTGAAAAATGAAAAACGGCAATGTTGAAAAATAAAAAATGACAACACTGCTAGATAGTGCAGTGTAGTGTTTCAGAGAGCTCACTTCAGTTGAGTTGTGACTATGGCCAACACAAGCAGTCATTCAGTTGAAGAGAGGTTAGTGACAAGTGTGTGGGTGCACGAGAGACCACATACAGGTCAGAAATGGCACAGGTGATGGCAACGTTTCGGGAACAGTTCAATAAGGCTCCTCCATGAAAAGCAACATTGTTAGACTGGGAGAAATGTGCATTCGCCCTTGGCAGTGTTAAAAATCAGCCGAGGAGTGGGCAAAAGATAACACGCTTGTCAACGTGTGAAGCTGTTGATGCCTCCATCACTTGTTCTCCACTGAAATCGATGCAGAAACGATCATCAGAGCTTGGTGTGCCAGGTCAACAATGCGAGACCATATGAAGAAAGACCTGAAAGTGAAGCTGTATTGGCCATTATTCATAAATGAACTGTCAAACAATGACATGAATCAATGCGCCATTTATCGCAGTGCCTGTGCAAGAAATGTGGTGTTTTGGACAAAGGAGAACCTGAACTTTATGATTGAGTAGGAACATCACCCACCACATGTGATGTTGTGGGTGGGTATGACAGCAAGTCATCTGATTGGACCTTATTTCTTTGAAGGACCCATTAATGCCACATCTTATGGAGCAATGTTGAGAGAAAGGGGTCTCATGGATGATGTGTGGCTGCAGCAAGATGGAGTACCTGCACATTTCACCCTCACTGTGCGTGACATTTTAAATGATCATTTTCCGGACTACTGGATTGGTCGTGATTCACTGACATCTCCCACACCATTCGCCTGGCCACCATGCAGCCCTGATCTTACCACCCCAGACAACTCTTTATGGGGCATTAACAAGGAACAAGTGGCTGCACGTCTGTGGAAGAGGCATTCACCACCATTACGCCGCAAATGTTACGAAGGATGTTGCGCAGGACATGGTGCCGCATTAGACTGTTTGCTGAGCATGACAGTGCACACACAGATCATCTTGATGTGTTATAATTGGTGTATTAAAAAATGTTATTAAACATTTTAAAATCTTTATCTACCATGACTAATATTCATTCATTTACAGGGTTATGGTAACTTCCTGTCCACCCTGTACAATACACACAACCTAGGGAAATATATGTATATGTAACAGCAAAGGTAAAATTGATAAACTTCTAAAATCCGGAATATATAAACTTTCATGTGACGACTTGGATGGCGCGTATATCAGACATACACAGAGGAACTTCAACACTAGGGCTAAAGAACACGAACGATCATTCTGTAAGAATTATTCCACCTCCAATTTTGCAAAGCATCTCATAGACTCGAACCATTCATTTGATTTTAAAGTCATCATTCTACATCTGGTAAATAAGAGCTCAAGGCTAAACATCTTAAAACAATTAGAAATTATCTCACACTTAGAAAACAGTACACATAGACTTGTTAATGACCATCTCTGCCCCTCCCTTTTATCCATCGCGAAACACCTACCACTTCACCCAAACCCTCCTATACCTCCATCTCCTCCATAGGTTAAATTGTTTGGACCAATCATTTCTTCCCTTCTCCTAATTCCTCCCAAAAGCTCCATATCGGCCATAGATACAACAGTTTGACTACTTTGTGTGATTTTAGTACTTCTTCCCTTCCCCTGATCCCTCCCAAGCCTCAATCTTCCTCATAGATACAATAGATTGATTACTATTGATTATTCCTTTCCCCCACTTTTATTTGTGTGCTCTCATTGGTGGTTTCTTCACACATGACTTTTGCTTCCTCACATTGGTAGTTTATCCCCATAGGTTTAGTATATAAAGTGTATTACAGCGATATTTGTACCTGAAGATGACGTTTAACAGTTGAAATCCAGGTTGTGTTTCTAATAAATAAAGTGGGATTTTTTACAAAGTGATTCTTACTTTCTTTCATGTTGACTCATAAAAATAAATGTGAATGATCTAAAACAAATAATTGCTTAGGGACTTGTACAGCTAAATGTAACCTGCGTGAACTTGGCAGTCCTATTAATTATGATGTCGGAGTGCACAACACATGTCACATATATAGACACCAGAGGCGTATATTCAGGGTGTGCTAGGTGTGCGGTGCACACCCACGGATTCGCAATGTCACAGATATTATATTTTTGCATTTATTCCTGTTAAAGACTCCCCTAATCGTTTTCTGGCTTCGCGTGATTCCTAAAATCAAATCCAATATACAATGGTTCATGAAGAGGAGAAGTTTCGGCGCGTAAACATTGTATCACATTCACGTTAATAGCCCGGGTGTGCGGTAAGAAATACGGATAGCTTTGAGCCCTTTAAACATACGTACAGATGGCGCAGCGGGTCAAATTCTTAGTCACCTTGTGGATTTAAACCGTCCAGAAGGCGTGGCAGGGTGTGCGCTGAGACAACAGCACCCAGAAGTAGTTAGCGGTTGTGATTGGCTATTGTGTGAAGCAATCCAATTCAACGTTGTTACTTGTCATGAGATGCTGTTTTTGTTTTCTGAGTTTCGTCTGTTTTGCGTGCGTGGGGTAAAGTGTGAACCGACGTGTTTATGACACCGATTTAGACAAGTTTTTAACATATATTTATAATTTTTTAGATATAATTTATAACTTTTTGCCCATATTTACAATGGTAAACAGTGTTGACGATGTACTGAATGCCCCGTTTTCTGCCAGACCTTTTGCGGATTGTATGAACATAGTCGAAGAAGGTAAGCCTCGTCCTCCTCTTCCAAATTTACTGTGCAAGCACAAAGATGCAAAAACTTAGTACATGAGACATTTCTCTGTTTCACAATACGATTCAGTAGAATGGTTAACTGGATGTGAAGTGCTGTCAAGACTTTTTTGTTGGCCTTGTTTATTATTCTCCAAAGAGAAAGGTGTTTGGAATAAGCACGGGTATTCCGATCTTAATCATTAGGCTGCAGCAATGCAAAAACAATAGCGCTCCCAGCCACATGTTCAGTCATTTTTAAATCTTAAGATGTTTGGAAAACAAAGAATTTACATTCTCATTGACAGACAAAAAAAAATTGAAATTAGTCGTCATAATGAACAAGTAAAGAAAAATAGAGACGTTTTAAAAAGATTAATTGATGCTGTATGTTATTTGGCTAAGCAAGAGCTTCCTTTGAGAGGTCATGATGAGTCTGAAGATTCAGCCAACCGAAGGAATTATATAGAATTTTTAAATGTGCTCCGTGAGTATGATCCTCTTTTAGACTGTCATCTAAAGGCATCGACTGTATTTCGAGGAACTTCTCCCACAGTACAAAATGATATCATTAACGCTATATCTGATGTAGTTAAAGATGCTATAAAGAAAGAAATTTCTTCCGCTACATTTGTGGCTATTCTTCTGGATGAAACTTCTGATGTAATGTCGAAATCGCAGCTATCAACTGTTTTCCGTTTTGTGCATAATGGGCAAACACACGAAAGGTTTATCGGATTTACAGACGTAAGCGATGATAGAACGTCTAGTGGTCTTTTTAAACAAGTTGTAAACAAAGTTGAGGAATTTAATATTAAGGACAAGTTGGTCGGCCAAACTTATGATGGTGCCTGTGCAATGAGTGGACATATTAATGGGTTGCAGAGTAAAGTTATCGAGGCCTATCCTTTAGCAATATTTACGCATTGCTACGCTCACGTTTTGAACTTAGTTCTGAAGCAAATCCTCTTGAATATCAAGGAATGTAGATTGTTTTTCCAAACTATCAGTGGATTGGCAGCATATTTTTATAAATCATCGAAAAGAGTAAATGCTTTGCAAGATTTTGTTGCTAAAAAATTACCCTCCGTCGCACCAACCAGATGGAATTTTACTTCCCGTTTATCAAACACAGTAAAACGCCACAGAAGTCAACTTATTGCATTTTTTGAACACATTGTGGAGAATTCTGGGGATTGGGACGTGGATGCTGTAATCAAAGCTCGTGGTTTTCTGTATTTCTTGCAAGATTTTCAAACAATTTTTTGCTAGAAATTTTTTCTGTTCTGTTTGGCTATATTGATGTTTTGAATAATATATTGCAAACATCATCCTATGACATATTGTACTGTTGTAAAAAAGTGCATGATACTATGAAATAGCTTAGGAATGACAAGGAACATGGATTTGATGATATTTGGGTTTCTGCAAAGGAAAAGCATACGGTTGAGTCGTCGAAGCCTAAAAGACGAAAAGGATCTATAGAAGAGGAGAAGAGCGCGTGCCTTCGATTATACCAGAGAATAGTCGACTGCTTGTGCCTGGAGATGGAAGAAAGATACTCTTCACTTTCGAAACTTGAGTTTTTTCAACTCCTTTGTAGCGAAAGATATGATCAGTATGCGAAAACTTTTCCTGATGGTATTCTAGAAAAATTAAAGGATTTCTACGGACCGGTTTTTAACTACGTTCGCCTAAAAAATGAACTAAAAGTGCTCTTTTCTTCTGATGAATTTGCGAGGAAACCAGTGCATCGCCTATTAAAATTCATGTAAGAAAATCAGCTTCAGGTTGCATTCAAGGAGATTTATAAATTAGCGGAACTTATCATGACGATTCTGAGTTCTACTGCTACAGTCGAGCGTTCTTTTTCGGCTATGAAGAGAATACATACGTGTTATAGAGGAACACAAACGCAGGAAAGGTTATGCGGCCTAAGTTCACTCGCCATTAAAAAGACATTGCTGGCGGAACTGAAGAAAAGACCTTCATTTTATGATGATGTGCTAACAAAATTCCTAAGGCAAAACAGGAGATTGGAACTGGTGTATAAATAAGTAAGTAAAATGAGTTTTTTAAGCCTTTCTTTGATTCAATCCGGAAAATTATATTTTCCCAAGTGATTACTTTTTCAGATTTCTGTGCGTATTATATGGTTGTACATATTTAAAAATCGTAACAAAATACAGATAATTCGTACCTCACTCTAGTATCTTCTCACAACGAAGCGTTAACCATTCTCACATAAACGGCGCGCGTGATGCATAGCTCAAGTCTATTTGACGGGGAACCCTTGTGTTGTCCATAATTATGGATTGTATAGTTAAAATCATATCAGTTAGTAAATTAAAGTATTCAAAATTATTCTAAGATTAATTGCATTAGACCAATTAAGAAGAGCGCTGCTGCGCTATGTTCTCTTGAAACTTTCACACGTCGATAAAAATGCAATCGTACGTTCAAATTAACACGTGAATTTTGTAGCGCGGGTTGCATACCCCCCTCCCCAATAAAAGCACACCCAACCTAAATGGGCACGCGACGCCACTGATAGACACCCTTTACCAATAGTACTTACTTAAGTGAAAGATGTGATTTTAATTTAATGGAATAAATAATAGATGGAATGCATATGTAATAACAATACGTACGCTCAAATACTTTTTCTTCTGCAACTCCTTTTGCCTCATACATAACAATTTTGATTCATACAGTAATACCAAATTTCCTTTGTTCTACTATCCATCACTTCCTCCTCTAGTTGTGGCCATTTAAGACCAAGCCTTCAAAGACTATGCTTCTCTTTTCTCACCACCTTCAGTTTTTCTCTTGTTTTCTCCATTAACAGATCATTTTTTTCTGTGGGTGGTAGACCAAAATGACATGCACCTGCTAGGTTTCCGTGCATTTTTGCATATGAAATCACTTGAAGCTAATAACTAATAGTTTAGGCATATCTTTTCATTTTTGTAGTCATTGCGATCTCAATACATGTAACGTTATTTATCCTAGATATGAATAAAATTTATATGACATCTACACGAATTCCATGGCATTAATCACACTATTCATTGGACTCATTAGGAAATAAAATGTACAAATAATATTGCAAATGCACCAAAATTGTAATAATTTTAGCAAACATGTAATAAATGATATGATGAAAATGCATCATCAGTATTCATGTTGCATCAAGTTTTACTGTATACATAAACAATTTTTTTGCTAATATTTATTATTAATGTTTTTGCATCGAATGACTATCAATTATTCCATTTTGGACAGTGGATTCGTGACTGTAATACTGTAGACAGTAATAATCTTACCTTCAGTCTATAAGATTTTGAGAGTAATTTTTCGGGAAAAAAGTGCATCTTATAGCCCCAAAAATACGGTAGTTCATATAATTTCATTTCCAGCTAAAGTCTTAATTGTGAAATTACCAACAGCTAAATTTGTCATGATTCTCTATAAAGAAAACCATACATCAACAAAAAATCTGGTATATAGCGGTTTACTGCACTTGAATTTTTTTCTTATAATAACTCACCTGGGTCACATCGTCTTGCCAAATGTAGGTAAACTTTCCATCATTCCCTGTCCTATCAAGTCCACCCAGGAAGAAAGTGTGAGGATCTATATCACTTAGCCGCACAATTGTACCAAGTCTCTAAATTAGCCAAAGACAGAAAAAAATTATATTTAAAGTTTTTTGTTAATTTTACCCATCATTGAACTTTTACAAACTAAATCATACAAAAATGCATAACTCTTTGTTTTATTTCAAGATAAGTATTTTTTGTGATTAAAAACATAATTTTCCCCTTTGTAAGCTTATAGTTCTTTTCAGAGGTAAGAGATTTACCAAGTGATCAAGATAAGAGAGAGCTCATATGGTTTTAAGCAATTTGGGCTATTCCTTTTTGACCTCACTTTCTTGTGACACCTGTGTTCACAAATAACAAAGTCTTTGAGGGTTTTCTCCTTTTTTCATGGTGCATCTGTTTCCCTTTTATGTTGGAGAGAGGTATGATTCACCCAGTCATCCAATTGCACTTATAAGCATTTTATGAGATTATTTAATTTTTATTTGTACTTTTGGTACTTGACCATAAATTTTACTTGCAATCACCTTAATTTTTCCCATTTAATAATTCATATAAGTTAAATATTTTACTACTGTCCTTGCAAAAACACCCAAGTTTGAGACCGTAACTGTAAACATTTTACCGTTATTCTAATGGAGACTGCTCATTCGTGATTTTGATATCATAGATTACCTTTCTGGCAGTCATACTAATTGTCTTAACAAAATACTGTCTAATGCTACCAATTACAGGTTGAAAAATGCTTTTTTCATTGGAGCGTTCAAGTTTGTTAAATAAGGACAGAACAAATAGAATACATTGTCTTTCACAATACAGGCCATTCATGATAATCGAGGAATGAAGAACCTGAGGCCCTGGAGTGGATAATAAATAGTACATAATTAATAAGCAGGTCTTACCAGGTATCCAAGAGTTCCGTATCATGCATCCACGAGTCGTTTAATTGTTATTTGCTATTTTTTCTACCAAGCTGCTTACCATAATTTACCATGTATAATTTTTGTCACAAAAAATTGACCAAAATTTAGTGTGCATATGGTACATTGTAATAAACCCAAGTATTCCTTTTCAGCCAGTCAATAATAGTTATTTATGGACACATTGTTTGGTTCTCCCTCATTGAGAGAGAGAAAAAGAACTACAGTATAACCTATCTTTATGTGGAATGAGACAATAGAACAACTTGTGACAAAAATTTCAAAGCATGTCTCTCACTTTATCCTGGAGATGGCTATACATTGTATCCAAACACAAATCAGAGTAATGTATTTCTTGGATATGGGCCTTAGACTTGCCACCTCTCCAGGTTAGATCAAGTGCAAAGGGGGTAACTGTAGTCATATAGAGTTCTGGAACCCATCCTCCCCATTATAATGAAAAAGAAGAAAACCCTTAATTGGCAGAGAAGTGAATGCAATACGAAGCATGTCATCTACTAAGACAAAGCACGAAAATGGGGATTTCTACCTTAAATATATGCTGAAAGGAGGGGGTGAACATGGTCAGCAGGCAAATTTGCCTTGCAGAGTGAGGCATGGGGCGTAGCTCCTAGTTTTATTTATTTGTTCCGCATCCCATTCAAATTCTATCTATAATACTATTTTCCTATACTTAAAATTTTACTGTTATTTTTAACTAGACCATTAATTACAAAAATGTTTTTGAAATCCATCCTGCATTAACATGGGTAAAACAATAACAACCCCAGTCCATGGACATATCTACAGTGGAATCAGTTTGGCAGTGGATGGTAAACATGAACATGTTGTGTAACAAGTTTCATCACTATGCACTTCAAAACAAACTGTTTCAGAAAGATGCAAAAGCCTCGGACAAATGTAATTTTTAAATTAACAATAACTGTTCTAGTACTTTTAAAATTTTCATTCAAATGTTGAATATCATTAATTCTCAAAATATAGGTTAAGATTCATTTTTTTATCTCTCACCCACCTCCCTCCCAAAAGAGCGTTCTGTATTTTGAAATCAAACTTTAAATATGTAACATTCATTTTACAGTATAGAACACAGGTAGTTACCGCTTAACATGAGAGATATGTTCCTAAAAAGTGTCATGTTAAGCGAATTTGTATTAAGTGAAAACATAAATCCCATAAGAAACCAAATAAAATACGAGAGATATGTCTTCGAGCGAGAGATTGTTGTATCACAGTGGTTATATAAATTTTTATTTATACATAAATATACTTAGATTATTCATTAATTTATAATTTGCATCTGCAAATTCGAAACAACTTCTCGTAATACTTTCCATGACTTTAACAACGAAAGCGATGAAAAACATGAAGTAAAATTTGTGAAAGCTGATTGTCCCTCCGTGGGGGCAGCAGTGTCTTGTCACTTATTTCGCACGTTTTAGTCTAGTGGTTCCTCATTTGTGTACAGTTTCTCTTTGAATGGAATGCAAAAAGTTTGAATCAGTTTCTCTTTTTCCAACATCGCAACTTTAACTGCGAAAGTGATGAAAAACATGAAGTAGAATTCCCAAAAGATGAGCTCTGCCTGGAAACTATCAAATTTAAAAAGTTTTCATTATCTGTGGTCTTGCTATTTGATACTCGTCGTGATCATGATATGTCTTATGTTTTGATACTGTTTTTGGTTTTACATCTACAACTATGAGTGTGCTTTTTTCGCCAAAGGCATTACAATCAGAATTTGTCTTTCAAAGCTTATTTTCACATGTTTTAGTCTAGTGGTCCCTCATTTGTGTGCAGTTTCTCTTTTTTGTCTTTCCCTCTTTCGTGGTAAATGACATAAAAAATTGCTATGCAAAGTTTTACTTCGACTTTAGATTGGAAATTATATATTATTTAGTATTCTACAAATAAATATAAATTATAATACATGTTGCCTTAATTGCAACATTTTTTATTTTATTTTTACGTAGGGTAAACCATATAGTGATTGGCCACTTAAGGATTTTTTTCGTATTTGAACAGCAGTATCTCATTAGAACTTCAATATTTTGAATTAATATATACTCAAAGGCATGTGCATTATTTTCTTTTGGGTCCTATAATTTAAAAAATTATAATTTTATGCATATTAGGTTTATTTGCCATTTACCGTATTGACCCGAATATAGTGCGATGTTTTTTCCCTCAGCATGTACCTTTAAAAGTCGCATTCGCACTATATTCGAGTACTTGTAGCTTTAAAAAAATAATAATAATCGGCGCGTTTCATGATGCGTGTTTCAGCGCGTCTGTTTATAATTGCTACATTGTAAGTGAATTGGGCGTTCATGTTACGATGCTACATTGTACAAATGTTAAGAGAAAAATTTCATTTCAATTCAATTTCAAAGATTACTTGAGAAAGGAATATAATGAGTGGTTATTGGCTAAAAACTATGACTGGACTCCGTTGGGAAAGATCAAGAAACCATCAGTCTCTATGTTAGCGAAGTGGATCAAAACAGCCTGGGACAAAATCACCCCCGAGTCCATTGTGCGTGGTTTTAAGACATGCTGTATATCGAATAACATGGTTGGTAATGAAGACAGTGCCTTGTGGGATGAAGAGAGTGACTTGAACCCTGCTTCAACTTCGGGAGATGAGGAAATAGGAGAGGAAGGAGATTCTGATTAAGCATTGGTAGTTTCTGAAAAGTACATATAATACCTACAGTTAATTAATTAAAATGTTTGCATTAAAATTTGTGTTTTAAATTGTTTTCAGGAGATTGAAGGAACTCCGGATATTTAGTACACAATTCATAAGTATACAGATAATTTAAATGTGTAAACTAGAGAAAATTATGTTTTTTCATCTTTTTCTAAAATTCCTTTCAAAAAACTTGGGGTCGCATTATATTCGGGCTAATACGGTATACAAAAATGTGCATTTTTGTACAGTGATTGGCCATTTTTTCAGATATTGGCCACAAGTAATATGTTCTTAAAACAACTACACCACCTTTTTGAACTAGTGGTTCGCAAATTTACACTTAGCGACAAAACTTTTTATGACCATTACTTGTTTCACGCCATTATTTGCATTTTGCATCATGCGTTTGCAATGCCAACAGGCGGAACTCCCTCTACTTTTTTGTTTCAAAGTTCAGTTTAAACTTGGGCGCCCTAGAAAAGGACTTATTATATTATATTTATAATGCTCATTATTAGCAGTTTTCGAAGTAAACAAACATGATAACTCTCGACTTACATCGTCCCAAGTTTTTTAAAACAATTTGAAACTAATTCCTTACAAATAACAGCATAATGATAATCATAAAAGTGAAATTAGTATAAGTTTTACATTTAAAATATATTAGTTTTTTGTGCTTTGTGGCAATTTAAAAGCATGTGCTATTTAATGCAAAGAACTATCTTTTGCACGTTCATGTAGTTCTTCTTCATCTGATGATGTTTCATAAGCATATGAGCAGTCAGAATTATCTTCTTTTCTAGCACTTGTGGCATAAAAAGTCGTCTTCATCAGTTTCCGGATTATGAAGTTCATGTGATTTTGGTATGCCTTTCTTGTGGTTCAATTTGTGGCAGTCACTGAAAGTTAACCTCTCCTGCAGTTTCGTTTCTCTATAACAGGCAGAACATGTATTTGTTTCAGAAGGCACTGCATGTACATTACATTCATTTCATTCCTTTTACTTTGTGGACTTAAAGTAGATGATGGAGGGTTTGTGCCATTAGCTGTCAAATCATTTGGCAATTTAGCAATTTTTCTCTTCATGTTTTCTTTTTCTTCTATTTCTTCCTCAGCTTTTGTTTTTCTTCTTTCTTTTTTGAACATGTTTTTATATTTTGTGGATCTGATTGCTTAAGGGTTTCTTTCAATTTGACACATATGTCTCAGTTTCTCCAGTACAATTGAAACCTACTTCACTGCTATTCTCCTGCAGATTGCTGCATCCAAGATTGCAAGTATTTCCATTTGAATTTGGAGAAATGATATCGGAAGTGTTTATTTCTGGTGAAGGTGCAATATTAATCAGCGGTGATTTTGATATATTTCTCTGCTTCTGAAACTTTTCCCACAAATGATAAAGAGCGAAGAATTCTTCATCGTTTGATTCATGAGCAATAACAGCCTTAATGTTTGAATTTCTCTATTCTCTCTTCTCCGACTACTTCAACGAATTCTGCATAACCAAGAGCTTCATCAAATTCCATTACAGGCCTTCCTTCTTTCACATTTGCTGAAATTCCTAGATATTTTGTGTAATCAAATGCATCAGCATTAAATGGATACAAGCTACATGAGAACCGTTAACCAAAGTTTCGGTTTTAACATGTTGAACATGTTTAATAGCTTCATCCATACCCTCCACATTCTTGCTTT
Source organism: Tanypteryx hageni (assembly GCA_028673005.1). NCBI lineage: Eukaryota > Metazoa > Arthropoda > Insecta > Odonata > Petaluridae > Tanypteryx > Tanypteryx hageni. The sequence continues at coordinate 122,361,362 of CM054112.1, forward strand.
GGAGGTTTAGGCATTTTAAACAAATTCTAAACACCTGCATAGAATAAAATCAATAAACAGTTATTAGCCACCTAGTATGACAGTGATTGTCCAGGCGGCCAATCACTGAAATCATATCATTATGACATTACAGTTATTAACCATTCTGTTTGTGAGTGCTGAAGCAACAATGCAATTCCAAGAATTCAACAAATACATTGTTTCATTATTGCTGTGTTTTAATAAGTTTCAAAAAGGTTTTGTTAACTTGAGGTGCTATAAAAAATGATATCACTTAGCTATATAAAATGGTAATTCTCTTGGTCACTTGGTCATTATGTCCATAACACCCAATATCTCAGTTGTTTCTTTAGCCAGTTCAACCAAATTTGGTAGGATTGGATTGATCATGTATCACTCATGAATGATATTAAATTAAAATTAGAAATAATTGACCTACTATCTTTGTACCTGAACCATTTTAAAGAAAAATAAATAATGTTTCTTATTCTTATTGTCATATTTTGCCTACGATACAAAATCGCTCAATTTCTACGTTTAAATCATATTTATTAGAAAAATTTAAACATTTTAATGATATGTTACCTCGCCGACCGTGTCACTGTTAAACCTCGAGATTGTATAGCCATCTCAACCCTTACACTATATGCATAAGGAAAGCATGCTTTAATGTTTTAACAGGAGAGAGAGGAAGAAAGAAGGAGAGAGCCAGGGGGAGAGAGAAGGAGTGAGAGAGGAGAAAGAGGAGGGAGACAGAGGAGGGAGATGGAGGGAAACAGAGAAAAAGGTCGAGGGAGGGAGAGATAGATAGATAATGTTCTTTATTAGGGCGAGATTGAGACTAGGAAATATATTTTTCCAGAGAAAGATTGGGGGAAGGGAGGGAGAATAGAGGGAGGATTGGAGAGAGGAAGAGAGAAAAGAATGAAGAATAGAAAGTGCCTTAAATTTAATACTTAATCCAGGCAAACAAATTTGGTAAGATTGCTACAATCATGTACCAATAGTGAATGACAAAAAATTTTCAAAAAAGACCCTGGGTGCGACTCCAATCTCCCATAAGACAATATCTCAGCTGTTAGTTTAATTAAAAAGGCTGTTTTAAACAGGCTATTTCATCTAGTTTAAAGTTAAAATTCTTAAGAAACTCAAAAACTCAGAAAAATAGAGAAACAACACCTTCATCTGTAATATCCATCATTACTCTGTGTGCTGTTATCTTGTGGCATCAATGATAAAGGAGCATAAAGAGAAAGGTACTGCGATGCCATATATCACCTAAGACATGAGTTACACTGTAGTATAGCAGAATGAATGTACAAAGAACATTAGGTGGCCAATCTTTGTATGGTTTACCCTAATGGATCGTGTTGCAACTCCTGTAAACCGGGAATTTTTTGTGATCAACTTTTCTTGGGTTTCCAGCCGGGTTATTACGGAGTTCTCATCCGAGGTTTCGGCAACTATCTCTGTCGCCATCTTCAGGGATCCTGAGTGCCGTGGAATTTTCTGGTCTGGTTTATATACCTGCCAGGGGATGGCAGCTGGTCGTTGATTGGCTGTCGTGTGGTGTGGTCCTATTGGCTTGGCGCTCGTTGGCTAATTGAGCTGTCATTGGGTCTCACGCCTTGCTGAGAAGGAACCCAGTGTCTTGGTTGAAGTTATTGAAGTTCAACCAGATTTCAATAGCTTCCTTCACCAAGTAATTAGTTTGGTTTCTGTGAATTGTATGCGGTGGTCTGATGACAACCTGTGTCCGGCCACCGCAGACTTTTCCGGGTAGTTGAGTCTGATGCATCGGGCGTGTTCTTTCAGTCTTGTTTCGATTGTGCGGCATGTATGTCCAATGTAATCTTTCCCATACTCACATGGGATCCTGTAGATTCCTGATGTTTTTAGGCCTAGACCATCTTTAACTTGGTATATATGGATGGTTCTAATCCCATGTCTTGCTAAAATCCTTGAGATTTTCCCTGATATCATTGAGGTGTAAGGCAGGCATGCTGTGGCTTTTGGTTTTTCCTGCTCCAGGCTCTTGTTGTTGGGTTGGAGATCGGTCCTTTTCAGGCCCATGTTGATCTCCCATTCCTTATGATTGTTCTGTCTGAACGTGTGTTGTAGGTGTCGGATTTCTGCCGGAAGGCTTTCCTTGTCAGAGATAGACCTCGCCTGGTGCACCAGAGTAGATAAAACTGACCTACGTGGTGGCTATTCCCATTTAGATAGAGGTCAGTGTATGTGGGTTTCCTGTACACACTGTGGCTTAGACTACCCTCTGGTTTGTGGCATATGAGTATATCCAGGAAGGGGAAGCAGCGGTCTTTTTCCATCTCCATTGTGAATTGGATGCTGGGATGCTGTCTATTCAGGTGATTCTGGAATTCTCACAGGGCTTTCAGTCCATGGGACCAGATCACGAAAGTGTCATCCACGTATCAGAAAAAACACTTAGGTCGTAGCGGTGCTGAGTTTAGGACCTTTTTTTCAAAGTCTTCCATGAAGAAGTTCACGATTGCAGGGGAGATTGGAGATCCCATGGCCATGCCTTCCGTTTATTCATAGAACTGTCTGCTGTAGAGGAAGTACGTAGAGGACAGTGTGATGGAACAGGTCAAGGGTGCATGGTAGAAAGCGGGATTTCAGCAATTCCAGCATGTCCTTGATGGGCACCTTGGTGAACAGGGACACTATGTCGAAACTGACCAAGATGTTGTTAGGATCAACTCTTAATGTGGACAAGGTTTTGACAAATTCTGTCGAGTTCTTGACATGGTGTTTGCATTTCCCCGTCAGTGGACTCAAAAGGTTGGCCAGATATTTTGTCAGGTGGTAAGTGGGGGAATCTATGGTGCTGACAATGGGTCGGAGTGGTATCCCTTCCTTGTGGATTTTTGGGAGGCCATACAGTCTTGGAGGTACTACTGCCTGGGATAGGAGAGCCCAGTGTGTATCCTGAGGGAGTCCCGATTTCTTGACGAGCGCAGAGGTTTTCCTTACGATGGACTCAGTGGGATCCCATGGAAGTGGTCTGTAAGCTGGGTCCTGGAGTAATTGCAATACCTTCCCATGGTATTCGGTGCCCTTGTCCGCAGGTAACACTGTGATGATGGAGTTGTCACGTAGTTTCCATAGGGCATTCCGTTCATTGAAAGTGGTGTTGGGTTTTGGTGGAACGGCCCTTTTCAGGGCCATGCATATGTCCCTTTTGACTTCTTCTGCAGCTTTCTGTGGGAGCACTCAGACTGCTTGCTCCACTCCTACCATTATGTCCCAGACAGTGATCTTGGGAGTAGGGGCAAAGTTGAGGCCTTTGCAGAGAAACAACTTGGTGAAGTCGTCAATTTGTTGGTCCATGAGGTTGATGACAACCCGGTCCGGATTAAGTGGTGGAACTTCTCGTGTGGGGCCCACTAGGCGGGCGAATTTGTTGGTCTGCTTTGTGGTGTTTTTTTTCAAAGTGGCAGGCTTTCTTGTGCTGCAGTGGACTGGTCTATGTATTCCCAATCCCTTGGGGACAGGATAGTGGCCAGGTGCAGGTGCACTGATAGTTGACTTCGGGTGATGACATCCAAAGCCCGACGGGTATGGTGAATGCATTCTCTGACTAAGATGTTTCTTGCTGCCAGTGTCAACCAGAGTCGAAGTCTGACAAACCAGGGAATGATGTGTTGGTCACAGCATCTCAGAAGGAAAGCAAGTGAATTTAAGAGTTGTGCCTTCTTTTTTCGCAGTTGTTCGAATCGACGTATTCTGCTGTCTCCTCCACTTAGAGGTAGGTAAAGAAAGATTTGAAGCTTTCCCGGCAAATAATCATGGTGAACTTTTCTTGGGTTTCCAGCCGGATTATTACGGAGTTCTCATCCGACGTTTCGGCGACTATCTCCATCACCATCTTCAGGGATCCTGAATGCCGTGGAATTTTCTGGTCTGGTTTATATACCTGCCGGGGGATGGCAGCTGGTCGTTGATTGGCTGTCGTGTGGTGTGGTCCTATTGGCTTGGCGCTCGTTGGCTAATTGAGCTATCATTGGGTCCCACGTTTTGCTGAGAAGGAGCACGGTGTCTCGGATGAAGTTATTGCAGTTCAACTAGATTTCAACAGCTTCCTTCACCAAGCGATCCCAATAGCCATTCTTTGGGTAAAGTGAACAGGTTCTCCAAATGGTAAATCGTGCTAACACGAATTTCATGTTAAGTGAACTCGTATACACACGTCTGTTATTTTTCTTTATTAATTTTAAAGTGAAAAATATACACTTTTTATAGTTCTTAAAATTTTCAGTTCTTTTATGTGTCCCATATCTGTCTTATATTTTAATGATGACTTTCTTTACATGACTCATATTCCCAACACTGAAATTTGGCAACCCTACATGACATAGTCACAAAACCTTTTGGCACACAAATCGATCAATTTTCAGGAAAAGTTGGCAGAAGTTATTTGTCCCCCTCCCTCCTTCTCAAGTACATTAGTCTTCATGTAATTTGTATCCATGTGTCGTGAGAATCTGATATTCCATCTACAAGGTTGAAAAATCTCCGCTCTAGACATATTAAAGGAAATAATCAAAGAGCATCTCTCAAGAAATACTGCATCCTATGTTGAAGAATATGCTGCAGAGAGAAAGGTTATGTATTCAGCATGTTGGTGCTCATTTTCAACATTTGATTTGAAATTTTTTCAATGTGTATTTTTAAATAATATCAAACTTTAATTAATTTTGCCATTCTTTGGTGATTTATACCTCTAGATGTTGCGATTTTCAGGGTTCTCTAATAAAAAAATCACCCTGTACTTTTAAAATTTATGTAATTATATAACATTCAAGTGAATTAATGAATGAATAATAAAATTTACACTCACCTGAAGAAATTCTGCATATCTTAGAGAGCCAAATTGGTTTCGCAGAATATCTGCTTCAGAATTTGCTTGACCGGGGCCAACATAAATAACACCTATCTTGTGAGTTTCATAGGGTGGAATGTAGTCCAAGTTTCTAATGCCTAATTTTGCCATTTGACTATTTGAGGGAATTAATATAGGTTTATCAGAAGTACTCCCAAAGTGTGCATTATGATATAGCTGGAGAAATACAAAACTGTAAAAAAAGAAAATGCAAAATCAAATCGAGAAATTTATTTCAATATTTTAATTTAACCCTTTCAGGCTCACAGTATATGATTGTGTAAAAAAACATTTTAAAAATTTTTGTATTAAAAAATTGCATGAAATCACCTTTCAAACTCTTTGTACATTCATGTTTCCTGCATGACTTTATTATCAGCAAGGTAAACTATTTGCCAAAACATAAGATATGATTACTGGCACAAGAAACAATTAGGTCTAAAAGAGTTAAAAATAGTGTATTCACTCACACTGTGACAAAATTTGTACAGGGCAATCTAGATGCAAACTGGAAAACTGGTTTAAAGAACACATAGCACACTACAAAAACAACAGAATAAACAAATCAAGCATTGCACTTATATTTTTGACACACCACTCTATCACCACAGAAAACCTATCCTTACTCAAATCAATCGACCAACAAAATAAACTCGATGCATACAAAAGCATCTACATACATAAAACCAGAAACATGGTTATGAACAACTTAGGTTCCATCCCCCATTCCCCCTTTTTCAGTTCAGTTCACAATTGGCCATTCCAAATTCTTTCACTTTTCTTCCCCTCTCTCCAAAGGTCACTCCTGGTATATATATCCTCCTTTCTCCCTCCCACGCTACTTAAGATGACAGCTTAGCTGTCGAAACATCGGTGTCTAGTTTAAATTTTTGGTTCCAGTTTACTGTGCGAGTACCTTTTGAAGAATTTGGATAAATAAATGAAAGAACTCCTTAAGCCAAAAAACAAGGGTTAATGAATGAGCCCAATGCATTTCACCCACAATGTGGGCATCTTCAGGGGCAACCTGACACGACAGCGATCAGAGGTCAACAGTGAGGAGATGAAAGGATAGTACAATGAGGGAGAACGAAAGAAGAAACTGAAAAACGAATAGTTTGTGGCATGTATGTTACTCTTGTTTGGTGGTCTATAAAGAGTCTTATTGAAATCAGTGTCAGTGTTCATCAGAGTGTCGAGATTTTTATAAATGTGTAGGTTTTCCAAAGAATTTAGGAAATTATTAGTTGAAGTTATTTGAAGAATTTGGATGTTTCTGTGTGTGGGTGTGTCTCCTTTTGACTTAGGTCCTGCGACGGCATTTACCAGTAACCTGCAGCGTGAACGTATTCTCTTTCTTTTATGGTGAAGGAGTTTTTATTTATTTACTATTGTATTGTTACACTGTCTCTCGCAACCCTTCCCTTTTCATATATTTTGTTAGTTCATTGCATGGCAAATGGAAATATTTTGTGACCACACACCTGGAACCACCTGTATAGTAAATGTTCTGTGAGATGACAGACCTCTTCGAGCTCTCATAGTAACATTGAGCACAACTTCAACAAAAAAATTTCATTTTAAGGCAGTTCAGTAAATTGATGAGCATACTAACATCTTGCTTCAATAACCACTTGATCATTTCATCTCTCAGACATGAGATGACTTCACTTACGGGTATGGAAATCAGCCACTAATCATCCAATTGATGATTTTGAAATCTGGATTCCAAACTATGTCATGCACTTTTTTATGATTGCTTTTAAAAATATGCTGCATACTTCATCAATTCATTGTTTAATAAGTGATCACTTTTCTTCACTGAATTTTTTTCTCTCTGATGACCTCTTTAATATTTTTCAACCAGACCTTTTGTTAGATATTTTTTATAATTTCATGAAGTTGTTTTGTTAATTTCTATTATTACTGAAATCATTTTTGCACTTTTTCCAGAAAGATATACATCACATATTTTCCTTTTGTCTTTATTAGTTGTTTCTTTGTTTATCCTGGTGTTCATCATAGGTAGTAATATATATAATTCAAATAAAACAAATAAATTAGATTATGAATATTAGAAAAAATTTCAGTAATGCACCTCTACTTACCTTTTACAGATTGAAATGATTCACAAAGTTACTGAACTTACATCAATGACAGAATAAAGTTAAAGTAGTCATAATTAAATAAACCACTGCCAAAATAGAATGGATCAATATCAAAATAAGGTGAACCGTTGTCAAAATAGCCTGGGAAATGGTGTAAATCAAAGAAAATAATACCACTCATTTTTGCTGTGTATCATGCCAAAAAATACTAGAATGGTCAATTTCATCTAAGTACATGCCTGGGACTGATTCCAGTGCGGGGAGCCTCTTTGGCAATGGATCCTCCACTTCCCCTCGGAGAGCCGCCCCCCCTCCGAGAAGACAGTGTATCCCACTCAACACGTGGTTTTCGTACTGGGCTCATTACAGAAATGGTGTGACCCCTGTCCCTCTTGAAAGCAAGAGGAGGGAGAGAGGAAGGATCTGGGCGCGCAACATTGGAAGGCTGCTGGCCAGACGCACTGCTGCTTTCCATACTTGACCCAGTAGATGGTGTGTCATCTTTCTTGGTTGTTGTTGAAAGCTTCACCTACAAAAATACAATCAAAATGCATTTCTGAAATTTGCACAGAACGTTATGTTACTGCAAATGTTTCCCGTGACATCATAAGAAGGTCTAATTTATTAGACTAGCACTGTCCATCAATTTTGGACACACAATCCATCTTTCCAAAATTATATACTTTTGTTTACTTTTTGGCATTATTTAAAAAAATATTAGTTGAAGTCTATAACTGGATTCAAACCTGGAGTAACTAAAATATCTAATATTTTATAGATTATAACAAACCATTACGAAAGAAATACCTACAATAAAAATATTGTAAAGGTATATTATTAATAAGATTTAATAATAATAACTAACTTTCAGTGCTAACTATCCTTTAAAACTTGTAATATCATGATCCCCTACACAAATTTTCAAAAAGTGAAATGGTCATGGCAAAACGTCCTTTGCGGCGAACCAGCGGTGGTGAACAAACAACAGTGAAATGGCATTGGGGAAAGGTCCTAGACCCTCGAGAAAATACAATAAAAGATGCTTGTTATTACTGAAGACAACCCAATTATCACATTTCTAGCTTTTATATTTTTTATAAAACAACAATGAAAGAAAATGCATCCTTATCAAATATATTTAAAATTTAAGTCATTTACATCTCAGCCCACCTTAAAACATTGCTCACTATTCATTGTTAATATCCATCTTCAATAGTAACAGCCAAATCAATCACAACATTCACTTGCATGTTAATAACAAATAAAACTTTTACCAGAATTAGAAAACATCAATTTTTTTTCACCTCGCTAGAGACTAGCTCAAAAATAGCCACATGGCAGCATGTGCACTGGATCTGGCAGTTGAATAAAAATGCAACAAGAAATAGCAATGGCTCAATTCATTTAAAAAATAATATATTCAGTCATTACTGTATGTGCACTGTTTGTCCATGGATTATGTCCTAATCTGGAACTTCCCTATCCTAGGATCATGATCCTATTTGGATTTGAGAATTGGACTGAAAATTTTATCATTTCCTTTTCCACGGTCACCCAACAAAAATGCAAAGTCATGCAACTCTGCAAAGCACCTTTAGATACCAGGGAATAACAATGCTACATGGACCTGCCAATTCATCATCAGTCCAGAGTACAATCACATAGCTCATTAAACCTATGCACATATAAGTTTGAGAAGCCCTGCCATATGCATGTGAGAAATAGTGAGAAGCAGTTAGTTCTGGGTGACAAGTTAAGCCATACTATAGTGAATGGATGCGAATGAATAACGTAAGCATGGGCATTCACTTTTGTGTGGATGATAGCCTGTGCATGAATGAACATGAACACAGACAAATGTGTTTGGTTGTTGAGCAGTATATCAAAGGGATGTTCGGCTCTGTGGGGATGGGAAATTAGTCATTTGTTATTACTCGTTGTTTTCATTCCATTCTGAGCAGTTCATAGTGTTCAATAGTTAGTACTGCTGCCAACTCTCTGTTGTTACAGATGTGAAGAAGATTAAACAGCCACTGACTCAGTTAACCTTTAAAGGATGTGTGTAAATTTAAATGTACGCTGAGTTTAGGTGCTATTTTCCATTCATACAATTAAATGTATGCTGAGGTTGCTCATGTCTGGGAATCTGCTGCTGGATGCCACAGTCGCCCAGTAGATTGAAGTAACATGACTGTGGTGTGAAAATGTTGGAGTGTGAGTATCTGGAAGAATGACCTAAGCATTACAAAGATAAAAGAGAAATTAGGGTTCTTTCTTGAAGTGCCTGTCAAGGGAAGGGGGCACAGCTATGCAGAAAATGAGTCCTTCTCTCTCTTCCCTCTGCATTTTGATTCTCTTACACAGTCATAACATAAACACCATATATTCTGACTTCTTTCGTAGTTTTTGCTAGTAGGCAGGCCCGAAGAGAGGGGGGGGGCAGTGGAGGTCACTGCCTTGGGGAGCTCGGACCCGAGGTTTGGGTACTACTATCCTTAAGTTGCTTTATTAGAAAATTTACCATATATACATAACTATTGTATTGCCTGTCATATGACGGATAAATAATAATATTTCCTCCCTCCCTCTCACGTCCCTCTCTCCCTTCCTTCCTCTCTTTTTTCTTCCCTCTCTCCCTCCCTCCCTCTCTCTGCCTATCTTTTCTCCCACCTCCCCCCTCTCTCATTCCCTCCTGTCCCAGTCCATAGCTCTCCCTCTTTTTCTCTTTCCTCCAGTCCTTTTATAATTCTATACCTCCCTTACTCTGTATGTATCTTCCATTCTATATCCCTTCCTTCCTATCTCCCTCTCCACATCCCCCTCTCTCTTACTCTACATCTATATAGTCACTTAGATAAGCAAAAGAATCCAAACGAAATCCCAGTCCCATTAGGATTCATATATATTACACGTATGTGGGTTGAAACAACAATTGATTCTCAAAGTTTAACAATGACGTGGTCGGCAAGGCAACATCCCGTATAAAAGCCGATATTTTCCCAAAATCTGTGATTTCAATGTTTAATATGAGAGATTTTGAATGGCAGGTGAAAAAAGATGAATAGAATAAGAAACTTCATTAATTTTCCTAACACAGTTCAAATTTGAAGATCGTAAGTCAGTTCTTTCTAATTTTAATTTCCAAAGGAATAAAAGTCTGCACTTTAAAAAGTTGCTTTTTACATGTTATCTTACAGGAAATGGAAATCGTCCCCCTGGAGTTGAACCTGGGTCTTTTTTCATATTTTTTTCATCAATTAATTTTTATATCTGAATCAAACATTCCTGCAATATTTCAACCTTCCATCTAATCAGGAAGTTTGTTAAAAATGCATTAAAAAGTGCCATTGATGACGTCAGCGTTAAATACAAACAAACATGTCGAGGCTTTTATTATAGTAATTAGCATGAATTTTAAAAAAAATTTCATTGCGTAAGAATTGTAAATATAATATGTATAGTGACAATGTATGCACTTACATTGCTGCTTGATGTCAGAATGGAATTCTGCTGAATATTCATACTGAATGTGAAAGATAAATACAATTTATTACTTCATTTATTTTGCTGAAGCTTTGATATCCAAAAGCATAAAATATAATATCCACAGGTGACCAGCTGGGAATGTATTGGGGAATATCCAAAATCACGCTGTGGTTTATAAGCCTGATGCACAGTGCAATATTGTTGGCGAGAATATTGAAATTAGATGCAATAAGAAAATGTTGCTCCATTTATTACATTTCAGTATTTTGACACTTATTTAAATTAACAAAATGTCTATAATAGCATTATTTTTCCTACCTATGGCACATATGGTGCCCCTGCTAGTAGGGAACTTCCATTGGAGGCTTCTTCCTTGATTTTCAGGTTGAGTCACTCTATGTGTGACTTCAAAATCGGAATTGAATTTTTTTTGCTTGCGAGATAAAACATGGTTCTACAAATGCATGTTCTCATAGAATTATTAATGCCTATATTCATGAATAATCACTACATACTAATTGGGGTCATTCAAGTATGGTGTCCGCTGTTTGGGAGGGCTGGGGGAGGGTCCGAGATAAAGAGAACTGGACAATGCATGTGGATTTTTGTGGACAAGAGGGTGGTGGTGGGAGATAAAATAACATTGAAAAATTGTGAGCGTCATATCTGAATAAACCCTAGGTTTGAGTTCGGAATTTTTAAGTTTCAAAACTCAGAATGAAAGAGCCCACATGTACTCCGACAAAATGAATGAGCTTTCTGTTCAGGGAAGCAATAAAAAGGAATGGTCGGGCAGGTTTATTAAGGTTATTCCCAAAAACCCTCTCCTTCCCAAAGATGAGAAATTCTTGTACTACTCGGTCAAATGGTCAGAGAAAGTAGCTGTATATATTTTCAAGTCATGTGTATTCCTGCACTAGTGGTCTTTTGGACTTGGTGGGCAATTCCAAATCCACAGGAATGCATTGTGTGACACAACTTATGTTAATTGTCCTCAAACCACTGAATTGTACAGTTGGACAAAAAACCTATCCTTTCATCTTATGGACTTGTTGATTCTCAATAGCTGGATCCTCCTATAGTACCGTGAGGAAAACCCTCTCATCGAAATTTTCGTCTTGCCCTCGTGTGACACATGAAAGAGGGTTCAAGTGCTCTTCCCAACAATACTGCCCTGCGAAGAAGACCTTTTCCTCCTAGTACCAGTTTGGACCAATAAGAAACCAAAGACAATAAACACTGGCCAGCAAAGGGAAAAACACTGCATTGCCGCATGTGTTCGTCCAAAGGAAAAGACTTGTGCATGAAGTTCCGGTAGGGAAAATGTGACATAGGACTGTGAATTATTCCTTGCTTTGAGGAGTATCATACAAAAGCTTCCCTTTGATATTCATTTAAAAACAATGAGGAAGTGTTCAAAACCAATGGGAGAGATGATGTTCATGAGTTTGAAATATATTAAGCTCATAGCACTTTATGTGAAAGTAATAATTCTTATTTTAATTCAATTTCAGTGCATTTTCTTGTTCTTTTTTAAATTACATTTCTCATGGAATTAAATTATGCTAAACTACAATTCTTTTACTACAAAATGCTTTTTATTTTAATGAATTCTGATGAATAGTTCATAAGATATGAAAATTTGTTTGTATTCAAACATATTTGATTTAAATAGAGTAGAAACCCATTTATCCGGTTCGCGATGATCCGGACTTCCGGATTATCTGGACCTATAGACAGACGGAAGAATAGACGCCACCAGCAGGCAAGGTTCAAGGTTCTAAAATTAACTACATTGTAGGAAATGACTCACTCGCTCTCCCATTCCCACTCATCCTCACCTCATATTCTGCCAAGGAAAGAACACTTGACGCCTTCCATTTCCACCGTTTTATATTTGTCAGTTCACAGCTAACTTTATTTTATGTTCATAATTTTTGTGAGTTTACTTCACAACCTTTTATCCAATGTTTAAAAAATTGTATAGATCTGTACTGTCTTTTAAAACAAAATTATATTTTTTATTTAAAGAAATTGATAGTTTTTATTTTAATTTTTAACATCCTATAGGATCTGAAAAACAACAATGTACATTATGAAGAATTTTCAGATTATCCAGAGTTTTGGTAATCCGGACCGGGTCCGGTCCCATCAAGGCTGGATAAACAGGTTTCTACAGTACATTCCAAATTAAATCCGGCCATGTGCTCCCAAAGTAGAAATTAAAATCAGTATGATAAAGGTTAATGCTCATTTCGTTTATCTGTTACAGGGATATCACAATATCCCACTTTTCTTTTTTGGAAATCTGGCAAAATCCTGATTTTCTGTTTTGGAAATCTGACAACCCTAAGCCCTACTGCCCACATTACAATGAAAAAAATTTCCTGCTGCAGTCTGCTCTTTTAAGTGTGGAGACTGTTCTCCATTTTCTATTATTTCATGTAATTGCCACTAGCAATTATAGTTCATGGCACTTTCCAGGAATGTAACCACTGTGAAAAATGAAGGATACCTGTACTCATTATAGTGGAATTCTAAAAAAAATGTTCTCGTAATAACTTCAGCCAGTCCTTTGCTCAACATTATTAAAATGATGATATATTGCCCACTTCTTATTATATCCTGTACTCATTATAGTGGGTTTTTACTGTATTTCGTTTCTCTTATATGACTTATGATTAATGTTAAAGGTACTTAGAATAGAAAACTGCCCCACTTTTCTTAACATACCTTGTTATGCAAATCCATGGACGAAACACCAACCTTGGCTGTGGCAGATGTAGCAGGATTTTGGCGCTGGAGATCCTGGATAGGAGCAGAGGTAACTGTGGGTGATCGTAATCCTTCTTGAATTCTTTGGCTTCTGATGTTATTTGAAATTATACTGGTCGTTGTAGAAGCTTGAAATCCAGGGACACTTCTTCCTGGCATTGAGACTTCTGTGTTTGAGGTAGGTTGTGCATTTGAAGACCGTGTCATACTGACTGGGCTATGCAAAGGTGCTACTCCACTGCTAATATTACCAATGTTTTCTTTCATAGAAATGGTAGAGAAGGTGGGAGGCGTAGTACCAGCACCAAATATTTCTTCGGGAATTGCTTCATAGTTTACCCTGAATGAAAAGTCCAACAGAAAAAGTGCTCAAATTTCTAGGAGAAAATGAACAAAGATGGTAATTACAAAATAACCATAAAGATTCCATGTCATCTAAAATATCCACCACTTAACAATGAGTGTTGTTCAATATGCTAATTACCAATGCAAAGGATAAAAACAATTTTGAGGGACATGGGGCAGTAATACACTAAGAATGGAATGTTTTTCTTCTCACCTTGGATCTTTGACAGAGGGTAAAGGCTTGGCTAGTTTTTTGGCCTCTGATATGCCCATTTCTGTTTTGCTATCAACTGTCCACCTTTCTCCTGCAGCTGTAGGAACAGAGTCAATGCCATCTCCTGCCCCAGCTATCACTGTGTGTGGAGCATCTGCAATTCCATCCCTGTCATGTGATGACGTTGATGCTGCCAAGAAGGGATTCCTCCAGTTGCTATTCATTTCTGGGCTTGAGTTGGATCTGCGGACTGGGTTCCTAGCACGCCCTTCAATGCTGACAGCCATGGAAGGGGAACAGCCTCTCCCTCTACCCTGATGCTCACTCTCTAATCCTGGATGATAACTTTCCCCTTCTTCACATTCACTTTGACCCTTGCCCTCATCAAGCCCTTCCTCCTTTTCATCCTTACCATCACCACTTTTTACTGACTTAGTTGAATTTTCAATCACCTGCAAAACAAGACTTAGAAACATTAACTGCAATTTCAACATGAAAATTTAATCATTGCCACGAGTTTTATAAACTCAAAAAAAATCTCATAAATGTTAACACCTTCCACAAATGAAATAACATTTTAGAATAAAATGTTATTTCATTTGTTTGAAACAATGAAGCATTTTTATTTTAGAAGAAAATATATTTTATGATGCCTCCATCATTCTCATTTAAATTACAGCATTCTTTCTCATTTATCTGTCTCTCACTAACTGCATCACTTTTAAGCTCTTCAATTTTTAGGTCAGGCAGTTGATAATCTTTACCAAAAATCATGGATATTTTAAGAAACATTCACTTACATGCACTAATGGAAATCTATCTAATGATAAACTAAAGCAGTGGAGCCCAAACTATGGCTTGCAGGCCACATCTGGCATGGCAAATGTCTACATCTGGCCCGGCATAAGTTTAAAAATTAAAGAACACAACATAAAAAATAACAAAGGAAAATTGTAAAAACAATATATTTTATCTTTACCACACCATTCCCAAAATAGATAAATAAATTTAAAACAAATCAGGAAATAATGACCCACAAATAGGGATACAATCAATATTCCGATAATATGGAAGTACTGATACCCTATTTTGATATTTTTGTATTGATACTGATGAACTGCTACTTTTATGATATCAAGACTTACTGTGTAGTATCAAATCTGATGAAAGAAACTGTTGTGCAGAGCAAAGCGAGTGCACTTAATGTGGTTGCTCTAAATCAGACATTGGTCACACTTGACAAGTGTGGGATTTGAGTACCATAGCTACTTCCTCCATTTCTTTTGTTTGAACGGTCAATTTTGAACTTAACAGGTCTTTCAGGACAGGACAAGTCTATACATTTATACTAGGAGCAACATGCCTTTTGTTGTCTTGTACCTGGTTTTGTTTAGTGCATCTCCTGAATGCTAACAAAAGAATTATTGAATTTTCATTTTCAGGGCCTGCTTGAAGTACTGGCTGACCAAACAGTTGTCTGGGATGCCATCAGCCAAAGGGCACCTATTGGACAACATTTTCTCACTACTTTAAATTTTAAAAATATTTCTGTTGCTAATGATGGATATTGTTGACTACTATTTTAAACAAGTAAGGAAAAAACTGCTGAATCAGAGTTTAAGGGCAGATTTAAAAAAAACAATAACTACACCTCTTAGGCTGCCAATGAGGTCTCCAAATTTCAACAACGAAAAGAACTGATGGCCATGAACAATCCCTCAAAATTTGATTGCTCAAACTTGATGTAAAAGTAGTTCACCAGACATGAGTTTGACAGATGGATGGACAAAACGATTGCATTAGTAGATTTTTAAAAAACAAAATATTTTGCTTAACAATATAAAATCTTAGTCTTCAATAAGCAGTTTACCTGGAGAATGACCTAAATTTGAAATATAGGTATTTGGAATTCAAGTGGTGCCAATTACAATTTTATAAGCACTAGTAAAGAGACCTCAGCCCTGCTGAGAGAAAATTTGAGAAGCATTACAAAATGTTTTATGGTGACATTTGCAAATAATAAATAATAATATTTAACTCATAAATTCATTTATGGACAAAAATTGTTAACCATGTGCTGGCATATTTATTGTAATTAATAAAAAGTAAACTTGATCATGATGTAATGTACATTAGTATCTCTACTGATGGTAGTAATCATTCATCAACAGAAAGTTCTCTACTACTGTAATTATCGTGTTGAAGAACTCTCACACAAGCTAGCTGAACCAAAATCTGTTCCAAATGAAGCAGTGGAAATTACAAGTCAGCTTATATTAAATACAGGTTGTCCTTGATTAACATAATCTTGAATAACATCATTAAAAAAATTATACCTATTTCTTGATTAACGCTTCTATTATTTTGAAGTTTCCAACAGAGATGGAGAAGTGTCATGCAGCATTACTCTGGCATGATATACAGGGTGTCCGGCGACTTTATGTCATAACTTCGGGATCTTATTCCTCTTATCTTATTATTTAAGTGATTTTGACTAAAAAATGTCATATGAACATGGGTCCGATTCTCATTTGTTACAGAGCTACGGGCAATTGAAATTATCTCGTACTTTGATTTGTACAACTTAATGGCTGAAAAAATGCATTGTTTAAATAATTATTCGTATACATTGTTAATTATTGAAAAATGTAATCTATTGGTTGTGAGACGTACGATCGTATTATGGGATTGAAACATAAAACAAAAGTTCCATTACCTGTCGATGCATAAGCAAATGAATGTTTCTCTTCTAACTCTCCCCATCATTGCTCCCGATGACGATTGGTGGTTGTAGATTATTGTTTTTAATCAATTAACCGAATTTCTGAGGGATTCATAAAAGAAATACTTTTATTTATTTATATTATTGTACTTTTAATGAACTTCCCACCAGTTCATTTTCTTTTATACTTTCAATGATCCTTTGCCTGATATACTTTGGAATTAGGCCGGGATTTGAACTCTCACCGCAAAATCAGACATTTAGAGTGAAATTTTGTCAGAAGTTCTGTGATCCTTTCCCGGTTCACCACAGGGATTGAGGCCTTCTCCCATATTTGCTCCAAAACCACTGCAGTGGATTGGCAAATTGGAGAGATTGCTGAATTTTCCCTCGAATATCGCAGTTTCTCAAACCTGAGAAACAACGTATTTCAGAGAATCAGCAATGGTAGGCATTCTGATGCTCATCTCAACAGCGAGCTCCTGTGGAGCACCTAGAATAATGTAGTCACATTCCTTTCTCAACAAGGGATCCATTATAAGTAAGCCAGATTCATGAAAAATAATCAGACCCTAAAGACAGGGTCTCAAATCGATGCAGCCACCTCCACACAGTGAGTCCTGGGTAGTGCTAGTCGGCTTTAGCGAAGAGTTGCATAAACATTGTCAAAGAAAAATCTGGAAATCACAGGAAAAAGGACGGGCCAACTAAGACACTCATTTCAGGTAATTTCCTGCTTTTGCCCAGGTCCGAAGGGGGTGAAATCCCTCAGTGGGATGTCGAAAAAGGAGTTATTTGGGCCTTGGGGCACTTTTCTGTGACCAACGCAACACATCTTGACACAAAATTACGGTTTTGCAACAGCATTTTACATTTACTCATTTTGTGTTAAATTAAATGACTTTATGGTCATTGTATGGATGGAAGACATTATCCGATCGCACCCAAATTTTTACAGTATGTTTTGGGGATGCAACCACAAGTTTTGACACCTCAAGCGTTCTGATTGGACAAAAAAAGTTTTTTTTGATACTCCCTAGTGTACAGGTTTACGCGTTACGCGTTTTAGCATAAACGCGATTTAGTTTTATGACCATTTTCCGATTTACACATCATGTATTCGGTTTAACGCAATTCTATTTTTATGACCAATTATCAATATAAACGTCACGTATTTGTATTTATGCGATTCGTTATGCGCACAGTATGTACTCTTAATAGTTTATTATTTATTAAATATTTCATAGATTTTTCCCCGTCTACTATTAACCTTTATTAACCCTGCATTGATACCATTCACTGCATCGTATGACAGAGCAGGGTTTGCCGGTAATTCCTATGGCAGTAGAATCTCTTTTGTCATTCTCCTCTTTGTGCAAATAACACACTTGAACCCACATTTTTGTGCAAAAATATTCATAGTTATGTAAAGAGAATATATTTGTATGGTAAGTTCACTGATCAAAGGAGCTTCGATAACTCTGCGATACATGGCAGAAACTTAACGAATAAAAAAAATTAGGAATTGTAAAAGTGGACGCTGCACAGGATGACATATCACGTTAAAAATTCTTTGGGAGGTTAAAACGCTCATTAAATCAAATTTAAAGACATTTATAAGTAGAAGATATCTGCTCAGTAACGTAAACAATGCCTATTACATTATTTTCAATGGGAAAAATATTTTCGATTTGTATGTTTTTGCTTTATGCGATGATTTCCAGGAATGCAATTCTCACGTAAATCAGGGGATACCTGTATTGAGTATATAAGATAAGATCTAATTAATCTATTAATTACCTGCAATTTACACTTTTCCACAATTTACATTTATTTCCCTCAGTCTCTTGAAAAGAATGAATAAGAGCTTTTACCATAAATTAGATTTCTCTGTAGCATTCCAAATTACGCAGTATCAATACTTTGATGACCAGTATCAATTAACATCGATACTAGTTTCCTATATATAATGCAAGTAACAATACCTTTGATTTTTAATCCCTACCCACAATCAAACCCTTAAGTACCCTTGAATTATTTTTTGGCTCAATTTTTTAATAGGTGTGGCCCATGAAGAGGGCGGAAGTAGACTATGTGGCCCACATTGAGTGCAGCAATGGTTTATATGGCCCTAAAGCCTAAAAGTATGGGCACCTCTATTTTAAAGCAATAGTGAATCCAAACTCTACAAAGAAGAAGGGAGGCCCCTCCTTACTTTCTGGATCCTCCCAACAACTGACAGCCCTTCATCCTGAAAGTCCTTCCCATACAATCCTTTTCCTTGACATAGTCAAAAGTATCAAATCTGTGGTGCTAACTCAAGGAATTGCGTGAAGAATAGTATCAAGGGCAATGTGGATGAACAGGAATTCCAAGGGTTGGAGAGGAAAAATTGTCTACAACACTAATGCTAAGCCCAAGCTTTCTGCATGAAAACTGGGCGCAACACTTCTCTTATCTGATGTCAATTCTTATATGAAAGCTAATTTTCTTAGATCCCTTTAAATACAGAAAGAAACCAAACATACTCCAAAGACAGCATAAGCTACCTGATTTTCATCCTCCTTGCAAACTGCCAGATCACTTTCCTGACTACTTCCAGAATTCTGTCGGTCAACAGCAATGGACATAGCAGAGGTGCTGTGGACATGGGGTGATGGACTGCTACGCTTTGAATGTGATGGAGATGGCGATGGAATTGGGCTTGGCCCTGAATTTGTAGCTCCATTCTGGTGATGCAGTTGAAAAGATGAGCTAATTGGCATTGTAAGATCTGCTTCCTGGTCAAAATGGTGATCCAATATGGCCTGCAGGAAAATGATATATCGCCTTAAATTAACAAATAAGAACTTCAACATCAGCAGGAATGATCCAAAAACTTAACTAGGCTCTCTGTTTTTTACTTTTTAGTATATTTAACTCAAAATTTTAAAAGAAGAATTGAAATATATTCTCTCAAAATTATAATTATTGGCTAAAAAATATAAACACACACAAACACATCGCGCAGAAAAAATAGTAAATTTTTCTACAGATAATAGACCACTTGATATTTTTCAACTTTTAAAATACTGCCTCAGGAATTCAAAATTTTAAAATATCCAGCTTTTTCTTAATAAAGTATATTCTTATTAAAGCAGTAATGGAGGAGTGGAAAATACGTAAATTAAGAACATGGACAATCCAAAAATGTTATACATAAAGCAAATCCTAATACTATGAGTATAATAAATAATTTCAGGGATCCTTTCCATGTCATGAACACCAATATAGGATGTAGCGTGTGCCAAGATCAATGAAGAGTATGTGATTTAATAATTTAAACTTTGTTGAGAAAATTGTGCATCAAATGACTTGAGAAAAAAATCCAGACCACCACCTAACAACATAAAAAAAATATGAATGTGGGTGCCCAGTTTTTTAATTTTAATGCGAAATACAAAAAAGGATTTGTAAAACGAGGAGGAATGAAAGAAAAAAACCTACCCAAGAGGGAATCGAACTTGTGCCCTCATGTTTCGGACGCACCCACTATATGCTCACCGCACACAATTACTTAATCAACTAGGCGTGCATTATGATATTTATACAATTTGATGAGAAATTGCAATATTTTATTGAGATTTTTGGAAAAACTATCGGCTGTGTCCTCTCCTAGTCAGTTTGTATCTCAATAGATAATCTTCACAAGAAATATTATTTGTACATCTCATATTTTAAGAATAATTTATCCAAAAGCAAATGAGCCAAAAATCTTTTTGGGGTGATCTCCTAAAAATAAGTTTCTGATATTTCTGAGTTCACCATAAAAATCAAAGAGCAAACACCTTCTCGATTTGTGCACCTCCAATATAGATTTCAGTAATGAGTTTTCCTTACTACTGAGAAAAATAACCTGCAATATTATGCTTATTAGGATTTGATTCATCCACATTTATTTCTCTTTTACAGATATTGCAAAGTTGAAATTTTGCTCAAACTTCTATTTTATACACCATTCATACATTACTTATCTAGATCATACATCATTGCTCATAATAGATTAGCAACTGTTTAATAGCATCATAAAAAGTGCTCTTCATGAGAATGCTAATAATCTAATGCAGTACTTATTTCATACATGCTTAGTTACCATATGATTTATACGGAGTAATATACAGCACTTTAAATCTGAAACAACTTACATCATATTCACTTTCTCCAAGATTTTCACTGTCTATTCTCTTGTGACCAGACACAAAGTCATGAAACTTTTTATCATCTTTAGAAAGCGAAGGCAGGAAAAGAGTGCTTATATCAGCAAGAGGAAAATCCATGGGTGAAGTCTGAAAATACGCCTGGTTCTGGATGCGCATCACCCATGAAACATCACCTGTAATAATATCAAAATAAAATGTCCTTGTGATGAAAAGAAATAATGGGCATAGCTTATTTTCAACTATTTCAAACCTCCAAGTATTCTCTTATTTTCAATATAAGCCTATAGTAGCTTCACAAAAAGTAAATTCCTAGTTGTTGGAATCATAAAAAATACTTTTAAAATTACTGTGATCAATAACCTCAGCTTAATTAACTTCTCAGAGGTATATGTAATAATATGCAATATAAATACATGGTTCAAAAACCATAAACGAAGGTTATACACATGAAAAAGCCCAGGAGATAGAATGAGTTACCAAATAGATTATATCCTAGTAAAACAAAGATTCAGGAATAGCATAAAGACCACCAAGACATTACCAGGAGCAGACATTGATTCAGATCACAGCCTTCTAATAGTTGACATAAGTATAAAGTTCAAACAAATAAGAAAAATGAGAAGAGAAAGACAGACTTGGGACCTAGAAAATCTAAAAGAAAGGCAGGATGTAGTCAGCATGAAGTTGGATGAAATACAACAGATGGAGAAGTTAGGACTGTACGATATGATGTATGCTAGGGCACTGGAATTAGAAGATAAGAAGTCTAATGCAATTCGTGGTAAAGGAATTATGAATAGGGATGGGAAGATAATCTCAGAAACAAAGGATGTAGCATAGGTATGGAAAGAATACAATAACACCTTGGTGCGGGAGTTGGTACTACATACCAACCAGTGCCCTACCCTATTAAAATATTTTCTGGGCCTCTTTCCTTCGGTTATGTGAAATACAATGGCATCCTTTATCTTCTAGATGGTTTCGGTTTTATAAACAACTACTTTGGTTACATAGTTTTGCACTCAGAGCATTAAAAAAAATCTTTATCTTATCTTCTCACTTTTCGAGCTAGCCTTTTGACTTGGGGTGTTTAGGCTTGGCATTCATTTCCAAGCTGTTTATGTTTGTTTGCCATCTGTTTCATCTCACTCTTAATGAATTACTGGATCAGCATTTCTTCTCATAGAGCCAGCCATATAGTTCTCAGTCGAAAGCATTATTTCGTGAGTGGAAGCACGAAAAATTCTCTCTTTCTTAGCCCTATTTCAAAAGTAGTGAACATTTTCTGGATGAAGAAGTAATACAATTTCTTGTTGAAAATGAGGAAGATAAATTTTCTAATGATTCCGGCAGTGATAAATCTAGTGAGATCGAGTTGGACTTTACATCTCTTGACCTACCTCAAGAGTCAGAAAGTGAAGATGAAGGTGATGGTTGTCCATTGAGTGAGGCTGAAGTTTATCCAACTTCTTGGATTTGGTCAGATATTGATGAAGGTAATATTCCGCAAAAGTTTCCCTTTATTGGGGAATTTGGTCCTACTGTTCCTATTGCTAATGATCTTGAGTCTTTCACAAACATTTTTGATGCACACCTGATTGAGATTGTTTTGGAGACTAATAGGTATGCTGAAAATTATTTAAAAAATAAAATGCTGTCTTCTAGATCTTGACTAAATAAATGGAAACCCGTTTCTTCATCAGAAATATATGTTTATTTGGGACTAATAATGTTGATTGATTTATATTGAATTACACTTGGATAAAAAGTAAAATATATTTTGCATACATAAACCATTTTTATTTAACACTGTAAATTCTTGTAAGATTTAAATATCATTTGACCGTGATATAAATCATAACATAAGATGTTGCGCGAAGCCGTGATTTTTGTGAAATTTATTACCACGAATAGGATCTTATCATGCGAAGGCTTTGACCGGCTTGAAGGGTTAAGGAACTATACAGCAAGCAGACAGGATCGGCAAAAATAGAACTGGAAGATGAGGAAAACATTGAAGAAGATAACTTAGGACCAAGTATTATGGAGAGTAATGTAGAAAAAGCGATAGTGGAACTAAAGAAAGGGAAAGCCACAGGCAGCAATGGAATACCGGCTGAGGTACTTCAAGTCATGAGATCAGAAGGACTAAAAGCAATCACGAAAGTAATTAATAAGATTTACAACACAGGAGAATGGCCTCGAGATTTCCTAGAAGTAACAATGATCTTTCTAAAGAAGAAGCCAAAGGCAATGCAATGTAAGGAATACAGAAAGATAAGTCTTCTGTCACACACTTCGAAGATCATCACGAGGATTCTTAATAAAAGGCTGGAGAAATTCTAGGGGAAGATCAATTCGGTTTCAGGAAAGGACGAGGAACTAGAGATGCTATAGGAGTAGTTAGAATCATATCAGAAAGGGCAATAGAGTACAGTCAAGATATGTGCATATGTTTCGTAGACTGGCAGAAGGGCTTTGATAAAGTAAATTGGGTAATGTTGATGAAGATATTAAAGGATATAGGTGTAGACTGGAAAGACAGGAGACTGATCATGAATCTATATGTGAAACTAGTGCTTAAGGTCAGGTTGGAGAATGCGGACACCTGTAGAGTAAATATCGGTAGAGGAGTAAGACAGGGTTGCTGCCTATCGCCAACTCTATTTAATATATATGGAGAAAGTATAATGCAAGAAGCATTAGAAGGCACAGGAGATTTCAAAATTGGAGAAGGATTATAAGAACAGTAAAATATGTGGATGATCAAGTACTTCTAGCAAGAAAGGAAGAGGAACTCCAGAAAATTATAAATAGACTAGTAATAACAGGTAGAAAATACGGTATGGAAATAAATACAGAAAAATCCAAGGTCATTCGAATATCAGGCAAAGAAGAGACTCTGAACATAAGTATTGAAGGAAAGCCTTTAGAACAAGTTTCAGACTATAAATACCTTGGAAGCATCATAACAAGAGAAGCAAAATGTACGGATGAGATCAGGACCAAAATACGAAAAGCAAAAGCGGCTTTCAGAAGAAAGAAATGCCAACTTACAGGGAATATAAGGGAAGATCTCTGCAAGAAGTTCATAAAATGCTATGTATGGAGTACAGCTTTTTACGGGGCAGAAACATGGACGCTAAGGAAAAATGACATCAAATACTTGGAAAGCTTTGAAATGTGGACTTGGAGGAGAATGCTGAAGAGAAAATGTACAGAGAGGATAAAAAAACGATGAAGTGCTACAAAGTGTAGGAGAGAAGCGAATGATTATACAGACTATTAGAAAGAGGAAGGCTAACTGGGTTGGACATTACCTGAGGAGAGAGAGAATGATTAAAGACGTGTTAGAAGGAAAACTAGATGGAAAAAGGGAAAGAGATAGGAAAAGGTTTCAGCTGATAGACAATTTGAAAGGGAAAGAGAGTTATCAAGATATGAAGAGGGCAACGGAAAATAGGAGTATATGGAGAACCAGGTTTAACCATGAATAATCACGGGCCTGTCTAAGAACAGACTACCTATGATTATGATGATGCAATAATAGAAGCACTGTATCCTGTATTAAGTTATTAAGGGCCTCCATGCAATTTGAGTTAAAGATCAATGGTAAAAATAATGCATTTGATTACTTATTCCATTCATTAAAACAAAACATTGATTTGATTGATTATAATTATTATTTAAATTTAGTATTTTAAATCTTCTAAAATAAAAGTATGATAAATATATTCTAAACAAAAACACCTGGTTAAAAATGGTGGTCACTTAATTGCTGTATCAGTCTTTTTTTCTCCTGGAATTCAATGTTCATATTTATTTATTTGACATTGAATACACCTTAATTATTTGTGAGGTTTTTCAAAGCTTTAAGGTCAGCTTATAAGCCATGAATGTAGTATACTACAACCTCAGAATAAATACCTGTGGGCCTTTTTATATGAATTTCTGCCCACCCTTGGCACCAGCATGCACATAGCTGTCTGTCTTGAAGCTCTGGCTTTTCTGATCCTAAAAGGAGAAACAAATTTTTATGAGTTTATGGTACATAATGTCAGACACTACTATGTGAAAATCTATTGGCAGAGTAGGGAACATAAAGGGATCACAGGTGCTGGTTATGTGAATTTGGCAGTAGAAATGGTGCTGATCAAACAGGATTTTACTGTACTTCAATTTTTATCTGAGCACAGGTGTAAATATATTTTTGAGCATGTGAAGATTTCATAATTATATTTAAAAACTAAGAAAACTATTGTTTTTCTGACACTTTAAAACTGTGGGTTCAGGGCCTTTTAAACGCTTTTGGGATGAAAGTGTTAAGATAAATATCTCTTATACACAGGACCAGCTAAGTACTGAAGGGGCCCTGGATGCGAATATCCATGGGGCCCTCCTGTTATTTGACATCTGAATAACAAATTTTTGTTGCAGTTTTTTTAATAAACTATTGGTTGATCAAAACATTTTTAAGCTGTAAGTATAGAAAAAACATTACGGTAAACAGTAGATAATTTATTAGACTCCCGGTTTTAAAATTATAACTTTTCGAAGTGTTTTTATTGGAAATCAGTTTAGCAAGTGTTTTTTTAGTAAAAGTATGCAAAATTAACACCTGATACTTAATGATTGAGATCTCTAAACTTCAGGGGCCCGGATGCCTCGCATCCACTGCACCCCCCCTTTGGCTGGCCCTGCTCATATAATAAAGTGACCAGATTATTTTTACCAAAAGGGAGGACAAATCCAGATTTTAACAAAAAGGAAGTACAAATTTGATGATGAAAAAATCTATTTACATGGCTTATTTCACATTTCTTTCAATAAAATAATAGCTGTAAACAAGCCCATGCACTACAACAGGCTTTGAGCTTTCAATATTGTTCATTTAAAAAAATTCTGTATGCTTGAAATAAAAAAATCTGATGTGACCAGCACATGACTTTCTCCATACAGAGTAATGCATATGAATGCAAAAGTAATGAAATGCTGCTCTCGACGTCAATGTCCTTTCTCCCGATCTTTTCCATCACAGTACATTTGCTTCAACTTCTGTGCTGAAATACAATTTCTTGTTTTTTATGCATAATTTATAACTATTACTTTAAAATTTGCATTGATATTACAATCCATCAATTTAAAATAATAATTATCCACTACACTCAATCATATGTTAAACAAATGTGTGAAAGAAATACTCCTTGACCTGAACCTGTACTGTCACTGCTGACAATGATTAACATTAATCGTGCACTGAGATACACTGGGCAAATGCCATTAAGGATTTTTTCCACGAATCCCCTAAGTCTTCTTGTGAACCACCAAGTGGTTTGTGAACCATAGTTTGGGAATCTCTGCTGTAATGGAACCAAACCTGAACAAAAAAATCATGATTCCCAACAAAATCGTTTTTTATTTTGTCCTTTTTTGATTTGCATAAATAGTATAGACCAAAGGTGGAAATTCCAAACCACTCAATTATCCTACATTTTGAATTTTTCATGCATCCCCCATGCTATTGTCTCACCCTATGCTGCCATGGGGTCCTAAGGCTCTGGTACAAGATGATAGGTCTTGGCAGGTGCACAATGCTTCTACCCAGACCAAGTCTGATAATCCTCAAGGGATTCTGGTCATTTTCACAGTATGACCTTCATATACTGTACTTACTATAAGAATATCCAGAGATGCCTTTTTGTCTATTATAAAATAATATCTAAAGAATTGAAGTAATGGCATATGATGTTGATTTATTAACTTAAGTTAATCCAAATGGATGATCCAACTGACTACACCAATAAAGCTGTGCTGATGACAGACTTCAAACTACTTGGTGCAATTTTCTTAGTGACCCATTTGTACTGATTACCTATAAAAATTTGAGTTTTCATAATCAAAATTTATAAATTTTAATTTACATAATTAACATAAATGCCAAATGTGCAAACGATTATTTATTGACAGCGATTCAGAAGGTTATGTTCACAAAGGCAAGCTTCTGAGCAAGAATCCATCCATGAATTATTTTGTATTACTTTGGGACCCGCAATATGAGGGGTCCGTCAGTGTGTTGTACCGATTGCACCTACATTAAAAATATTGTTTTCTAATATATGCCTTCTTTGCTGTTGCTATCCTTGTCCTGATCTCTTTCATACTTCTTCCACCCTGAGTCAAAACACTAACTAAATAAGTAAAACTTTCCACCTGCTCCAGCCTTTCCTCATCCACTGTAACACTAACCTGTGAAAAATGTTGCAACATTTAACAAATATTTACATAGTACTTTCAGGAAAGTGGCATAAGGAGCCTTTGTTGGCCAAGCAGGATTAAGTGAACTGGTTTTTTCTTGATGGATGATAAGGGTAGGGGTAAAGGGGATGGGTGTCTGGAAAGGCCTACGACAGGGCCTTCTAGTTAAAATCCATGAGGCACAGGCTTTACTGATGTTGACCCCTAGATTTAAAATTATGACACTGGTCTGAAAAATTCAACCTCAGATGGGTATATATTATATGGTTATGTTACGCAAATATTATACAACACTGGAATATATATGATGATTCTAAACTTTTCAAATGCAGAACTAGGAAAAAAACATCATCTTACATTCAGGCAAATATGGTAGATGTGCTGATGTAAATACAATGGCTATGAACATAAACTACAAAATCCAAGTACTTCTCACCAAATAATAAACGATCCAATTTTGATGGCTCTGGTTCATTTGTTTCTGAAGAAGTGATGGAGGTGGCCCCTGCGGACGCTTTGCCTACATTACCACTTGCAACATTAGTTCTTTTAAGATCCTCCTGAGGAGAGTGTGAGTTATTTCCAGATCCACTTCCACGGCTGGCAGTCAAAGGAGCATGAATAATGTTGGAACCAGAAACTACTTCACCACTTGATTGTCGATAAAGCCTAGGATGCATGTGCAAGTCATCTTTGGTTCTGGGACCAACTGGAGCCACCTGCATTAAATATATAATGAGTGAGTCATATTTATTGATGAAATTGATATCATAATAATGCTCATATCTCACTGAAAATCACAATGCAATGCAGAGAATATCATATGAAATAAATACAGTATTTACTCGTATAATATCCGCACTTTTTTCCCCCAAAAGTTTCAATCAAAAAAGGGGGGTGCAGACATTATGAGATTTGCCCATTCATCTGTTGAGGATAGGCCACCCGTGAAACACCAACTCAATACTGCGTGCCTGGTGTGAGGTAATGAGAAGGTGTTTTTTTTTCGTAGGAGCAATATGCCATGTATTTTATTTCCCCGATTTTTAACCAAGGTATTCTTAAAAAAATGTGTAGAATAATATAATAAGCATGATATATGAGTCATCTAGTTTCAAAACTAGATAAGTCCAAAATATAAAATATTTCAGGAAGAAGAAAAAATGTTTAATTTCTCTTTGGTAAGCAGCAACATTTTTAGAATAGATGAAATTAAAAGCTTATCACATGTAGATTCAGGGGTAAAAATTAGATTTCCAACAGATTTTAACTGTGGGTGTAATCTGAAATTTTTTGTTAGGACTCGACTGGTTTTGAATCCAAAATTGAAGATGGCTGGTTTTGAAACGGAACATTGAAAAAAGTACCATTTATTAACTACTCTTTTAGAACAAATTTTATTTTAAAAGGTACATTGAACTTAAAAACATGTAATAACACAAATACCTTTTTTGTATTACAATAAAAATTAAAAATTACGAAATTCAAAATTGCTTTAAATAGAAAAAAGTGAACAAAATAAATTATTGTGATAACATAAACATCTTTTGGATCATACTAAATAAAATTTAAGGGTTAATAACCTCTTGAGATTGTTGTAAATTGACAAAAAGGTAAGATAGATAGGTACAAAACATAAAACTTATCAGGGTAACATCAGTAGGTAATAACCACAATAAAAATCAAAACACTCTTCTATGCTCCAAAATTAACTTTTTGGAACAAAAACAGAGTGAATTAATATTGACTAAATAAAATTTCATTCATTTTCACAAATCAGGTGATCTTCATTACACTGTTCCTCAAATTGTTCCTTATTTTTATTATAAACCATGCCTTCGTTTCCATTAATGACTTTGCAATAGAAAGCCAGTGAGCTTAAAGTGACCCAGTCTTCACCATATTACTTTACAAGTAAATTTTCAACATCCCTTAGCATCAAGAGAGCTATTGGGATCCCTACTGGCACATTCTGTGGTCGAGTCAGTTTATGTTTCTTGTTAATGCTTTTGTAACTCCCACTGTCAATTCATTAATTCATATCATCTTTCACAAAAATATTAGTTATTTTTTTTTCAAATAAAATCTTCTACATAACCAGTTTGCAGTGCCTCTGGGAGATTAAGGAGCTAGACTCCAAAATAGGTTACAAATTGTCTCTGTGTAATATAATTGCAATGGATGTCAATTTTTCATGATTACATCATACGTTAAAAAAAGTATAAAAAATAATTTTTAGAAGTTACTTCTTAAATATTTGCTTGTTGTTATAATTGGATCATCAAACTGGGCTTTTGATAGATTATTCAATCGATTGCTGTAAAATATCAAAATCAAAATTTTAGAATTCCAGTTTTCCAGATTTTTATAGCTCTAAAAATGGGCATATGGGCATTACACGTGTGTGGGTATTACACGAGTAAATACAGTACATATTCTTTCAAAATATTTAAATTCATTATACATTTTTCATCTTAATTTTCATCCAAATAAAACTACTGTACTGTCATAATAATATTAACCTGGTGAAATTATTTTGATACCATTAGTGAAAAATGCGAAAACATAAAATTCATTATGACAATGGTTTCCAGGCCATCAATATTAGGTTGAATCGATTATTTATCTTAATTCAAGATATTTCGGAAAATAATCTGCTCTATAAACAAAATGTCAGATTCAAGCACCATGATAATACAAGAATAAGCATAAAAATAGGAAAAACAAACTACTGTCATTCATCACTGGTCCTAATCAATGCAGATAGAGAAAAACTTGTGCAAGAAGCAATAACAATACAATCGAACCATCTTGGTAGATCATGACTCACAGGTCAGAAACAAACGCATTAGATTCAAGAGATAAAGTGAACTATTGCACTTGTTTCAAATTTCAAATCCAAAAAAGATAATACTCACATCACTACTAACACTCCGCTGAATAGCAGATTTGTGACGCCTTCTTGATGGAGTGAGGTCCAAGTCTGCAATAGTATCAGTTGGACTGGCTTCTGAAAAATTGTATTGAATTGCCAAAATTTAAAAAAACATCTGCAACCCTACAGCTGATCATTGTAACTCTAATAATATGTAACATCATAAATACATTTCTTAAAATTTTGCTCATTCAATCAACACCTTTTTGAAGAGAATTCACAAAAATGACACACATGAAATACTTGGGAAAATGTAAGCTCAATCATGAATTAAATAGAGGGTTCCATACATATTCAGATTCTGAGTAAAAATATGACTAATGCAAGTATTTAAATTAATAAAAGCCTAAGAAAAGAAACATACTACTAGACCAAGAAACACTTATTTTTGTGACATAGCCAATGTCTGGTTTCATTTCAATTGAGAAAAAGACAAAGGGAAGTGAAAAATGGCACTTAAGTCAACTTTATACAAAAAAGTCACCTCCTTATTGGCTAAAGAGGAACAAAGCCCCAGGTTAAGAATGCACTGCACCACACAGTTTTGAAAGAGCTTTCAGTGTAATTTTATTATTGAAATAGGTAAATCACTTTATTTTTTATGATAATATTAACAGTTTTCATTAAATTCATCATTTAACTAGTTATACCACATTAACCCAAAAGGAAGACAAGGTTATTTTCTAAAACTTTTGGCAGAAAAATTATGAAACATCTTAAAATCGATCTTTTAAACTGTGCACGGAACACCCCGATGCCAATTCTATGTCCACGAAAGCGCATTTATTTATACATACACTATACATTTCATATCCCTGGTTTTGCTATCCGTGGCAAAAATTTTTGCTGTATATAGACAAATGGCATGGCACAAATTGTGCAGATTTGCCGAACACTTATGTATATAGGATTATTTTTACTTTTTTCGATATACATTATTCAAATAATCTAGTAATTCCATAATAAATAATATGTAATTTAAACAATAATAGTCACTTTCTATAATTTAGAAATATTTTATACTATGACATTCTAAACAAATTCCGGTTATTCTACGTCACTCTTTGCTGATAAAGCCGAAATTTCTTTCTCTTCCTGTCCATGTACAAGATGCATCTGCTGGTGCGAAGCTTGTTTATGAATGATGGCAAAATCTTGAGGGAAGGTCACACCACATGCTTTGTGAATGTGGCCTCCAAAAGGATGGAAAACCCTCCTGGAAGCACCATTGTATACTTTTATGATTTGGCCTACTGTATGGTGGAAAATGTTTACAACCATGCATCAGTACCACACCATACTCAGATTTCTGGCTTGCTTTTCAGTAGTTTTAGTAAATATCACACCCTCCATTCCTTTGCCATTAGATATGCTCTTATCTCTAATCGTCCTTCTCCCAAAGGCTTTAATAGTTTCATCCCCACATCCCCAATTACAGTAAAACCTCTATAAATCAAAATGGAAGGGACCTAATTTTTGGAAATTTTGATAAATAGAGGTTCACTATAAAGAGGTTTACCATAAGACCCACATAAAGTATATATATATATATATATATATTGCCAACTTGGTCCCCAACTTGGTAAGTGTCCACTGGGCTTCCCTCAACACCCTGTTGCCACCCTCATCACTATCTTTTCTTTTCCTTAAGTTAATATATATATATATATATCCTTCATGGACTACCAATTAATATATTCTAATGTAATAAATGTCTTACCCTACTTTTCATTATGAGCCAAGAACCAAACCCAATTTTTCCCTTATGCCCGTGGTTTTGTTATCTGCAGTTTTAGTAACAATGGTGTTTTCAGGAAACATAACCCCTGTGGATAGCGAGGGCCTAATGTACATTTATTCATATTCTTGAAGTTCACAATGTACAAATGAGTGCCTTTCTGCCTCATAGGTACTGGTGAAAGGGGAGTGTTGACAAACCTACGTCAGAACTTGTAATTGGCTGGGTAGGAAATTTGATAAATATAAGATTGCCGGCATTTTACGCTTGTCTTGTTACAATTTAAACATACTTATTACTTTTTGATTGGTCCACCAGTGGCAGACAACAAGTATACCTGCAGGCTGAAGAGTATAACCTCTATGATAGGATGCGATTGGAATAAACTTCACCAAGTTTTAACATCAAGTTAAGACTAGTTTTTATTTTTAACAGTTTAAAATCATCATCATCATGCTTCTGTCCAAAGACAGGTTTTAACTGAATCGCTGCCTCCATTTCTCTCTCTCCCTAGAAGCCTCTTTTATACCTCTATAAGTATTATATCCCTGCTTTATATTTTCTAATATTCCTATTCTTTTTCTCCCTCTTCCTCTTCTTCCACTAATTTTTCCTTCTAAGATCGTCCTTTGTAAACACTGTCTTCTCAATATGTGCCCTATCCAATTTGCTTTTCTTTTCCTGATTGTTTTTATTAGCATCCTATCTTCTCCCACCATTTCTAATACTTCTTCATTTCTCTTCCTCTCTGTCCATTTCACTTTCATCATTCTCCTCCATACCCACATCTCAAAACTTTCCAAATATTTTTCCTCCTTTCTCCTTATCGTCCACGTCTCTGCACCATAAAGAGCTATGCTCCATATGTAGCATTTTTCTAATTTCTTCCTTTCTTCTTCCTTTCCTTTCTAAATTTATTTTCTTGCTTGTAAGAAGCTCCTTCTTTCAATTTACCTAAAAATGATGTTAGGTGGGATCTAATAGGTTTAATTTTCAGGCACACTGCGACCAATCAAATCATCCATGTCCTTCCCTTCTTGTTTATGGAGCATTTCAGAAAATCATTTTGGAAAATATTTTATTCTTGTAGAGATTTCAGCTAAATTTAAATTTCATAATTCTAAAACGGCATTACTTAAAACTACAATACTCCGAGTCCAATAAATCTAAGGTATTGAACATATTTCCTCCTGTAACATGTTTCAACATGACTATCATAATTGGCTCATTAAGACAACATGTAGAAATTTATTTGTGCCTAATGAATATTGCTTATGTGTGTATACATGTATGCAAGCTGGTATGTTTGTATATTAGTAACATTTAACCAAATCTAATTAGCATGCAATCTGAAGCTACATTTTGTGATTTTGCATAATTAATCCATTTGGGTGGGATGTAACTATAATAATATTTTCATCAGAATGATAAAAAAACTGACACAACCCAAATTTATTTCAATTCGAGAGGTAACATCAATTTTAATCTTTACCTTTTTCTGCCTTAAATAGCTGCCAGCACTTATCACAAAGGCCATTCCGGAGAGGTTTCTGGCTGTATCCACTTGTTGTGACAGTTATCAACTTATTCCCTAATATCCATGTCATTGATTGACCATCAGACAAGAGAAAGTCAACAGCTGGATGCCTATATGTGATAAAAATAAATGTAAAATTATTATAAGTTTTATCTATTTATGCAATCTTGAATCCACAAACATACATATTATATGTTAACATATACTATCACAGAGTAAAATATCCCTTGATTGCTTTGCAGTGAAATATTTTAGTATAAATACACCTGCTAAGGTATATTCTAAGGAAAGGAGTTATGAAATAGAATAAATTTGAATTTGAAAACCTTTTAGGGAGAGTGGAGCAACTTGAGAAAGTGTAGCGTGCCATGAGGTCTATACACGTCTCAGTGAGTTCCATGTGGAAGGCCATGAGGGCATCATCAATTGGTGGCTTCAGATCAACTGGCCGACCCCCTTCACGTGCAGCTCCTGGAAGGGGCCTCTCTCTTCGTCGACTTCCCTGGTAACAAATTTTATCATTTAGCTTATTTTTGTGCATAAGACAATAAACTAGAAAACTATTTTTATGTGCTAGACACACTGTTTTGGTTACCATACAGAAACTCCTCACTTTAATTCATGTTGTTGCACCGGTTTTTGATTAAACATTGCCAATTAATTAAGGAGCAGAATAGGCTGCGTATCAGTTCACTTTTGAACAGCTTAAGTAAAAATTCCACAAATTCTAATTATAGAAAGATTAGCATTATTTATTTCCTTGCAACTATTGGCATTATTGATGTATCATGAGTAGACTGATGAGATTGCAAACACAAGAACAACAAAGTCTTGTCTATGCTTTTGTTTGATCATGAAGTAGTAGCAGGGTAGTGTTGTTCTCCTCATAACAATATTATTCCTTGTATACATTTAAACTGAAAATACAAAAAGTGTGGTTCCATACATCCAATATCATAATTTTTATAACGTCCAAACCTTGCTTTGGGGCAAACCAAATTGGATTATAGAGATTCCACTGTATTATGTTTTATTTAAGATAAAAATGTCTGCCAGAAATAAATATAAGCTGACCTTTTTTTTACTATTTCTTTCAATTGAAAATGTCTATTGACTTATATTTGTGGTTATTTAAAATTCAACATAGATGTAGCGAAACTCTAAAACTCTAGCTGTACATTGGGGTGATTGATGGAAGATGGAACAGAAAGATATTTAAAATTAAACAGAATAATTTAAAATGTTAACTAGGGACTCTGCCCTAGTACACTTTTGTTTTGGTCCCTTAGGATTGTGGTATTTCCTCCCTCTCTCTTCTACCCTAACTGAGATCTCCTTACATTAGGCATAAAAGAGGAAGCAAATGCATCCCAGCAACAGCATATTATGATGGTTAGATAGGGAGCAATTCCCAGGACATTAACAATTTATTCTCCAAATAATTTTCTTCTGTTCATAACCAACCTGTGCCTTTATTATCCAATTTTGACTCCATCCCTATATTACACGACCTCCTAACTTCTTTAAGTTTAACTAAACAGGAGATAGTCGCTTCTTCAAATAATCTTAAATGTGATTCCTCTTCTAGGTCTATATATACCATATTTCCTCGATTCTAAGACACTTTTTTCATTTTTAATGTCTCTGAAATTGGAGTGCATCTTACATTCGATGGTATTTTAGAATTGATGTCAAAAGAATCTATTCCATGACTAATGCACAAGGAACAAATATACTGCGCAGTGAAGGGGAATACTACCATCCTCAACTTTACTGTAAAATAAACTGGTATGATTGAAATTTCAGTTTTATTTCTTTGGTCTGCAATCAAACCTCAAATTGATAATACCATACAAAATAAGGTAGAATCACAAAAAATGAGAGAATATACTGGAGGGAATGGGGGTTTACATTGAACTTTAGATGGTGGCACCATCTATTGAGTTAAAATTGTAATTATCAATGCTAGCGCCAACTATCAAGGGAGATAAGACACTACGTGGGGGAAGCAGACAGCCAACCACATACACACCATGGAGATAAAATTATCGTTGGCATTGTTGAACATTCGGTTGTCACCTCATTTGGCAGTTCTCTGTGTTAAATGCCACACATGGTTGAATTTTAACTTAAATTTGGATACGTAATTTAGAAACCCTAATAATTGCCACTTTACAATGTCTTCGAAATGATTACACTATGATGTGGCAGTAAAAGAAAAGTCATAATATACACAGAAGAGCATGGAAATAGAGCTGCAGGAGGTAAATTTACTATAAGTGAAGCAAACATTCGTCGTTGGAGGAATGACCGCCCTTCCATATTTTCTTGTAAGGCAACAACCAAGAGCTTCACAGGGCATAAGAAAGGAAGATAAGTAGACACTGCAGTACTTCGTTTCGTCATTGAGATGCATGCAAGAGGAATGCCTATCACACTCCAAGCAATGTAATTAAAAGCAAAAGAAACTGAAAAATCTCTCGGAATATATTTTTAAAGTTTCAAAGCACAGGGAGGTTGGTTTGGCATTCATGTGCCGTGAAGGGCTGTTGCTCAGGTGCCAAACATCTTTCAGTCCAAAAATTCCAGCTGACTTTCAAGATAAGCTGCTGAGCTTCAAGAGATATGTAATTCAATTAAGGAAAAAATGAAATTACAAGTTTAACCAAACAGGAAATGCAGACGAAAGCCCAGTTCATTTTGATATGCCTCGCAATTATACTGTTAATGCTAAAGGTGCCAAGGAGAATAAGATCATAAGCACAGGTTATGAAAAGCAGCATGTAACGGTGATGCTATGCATAACTACTAATGGCCAAAAGTTACCATCTTATATCATTCTTAACTGTAAAACTATACCTAAGAATGAGATGTTTACTGTATGTGCACAAAAAAAATGGAAGGATGATAGCTGACTTGATGAAAGATTGGGTAAAAAATGTCTGAGGAAAACACCCTAGAGCTCTACGTAACCCACTAAGTATGTTAGTCCTTGATGTGTCTTGTGAACACTTATCTGAAGAACTAAAGGGTAAACTTGCGGAAAAGCATTGTGACTTGGTTGTAATTCCTGGTGGCATGACCGGCCAACTTCAACCACTCGATGTTTCATTTAATAAATCATTTAAAGATCATTAAAGTAAGCAATACAAGGCTTGGTTGCTATCCAAAAACCTTCCTCTGACATCTTCTGGTAAGATCAAGAGAGCATCTGCTTCAAAACTTGCAGAATGGGTGTCAGATGCTTGGAAGAAGGTACCGGAAAGAACAGTGGAACAATCGTTCAAGAAATACTGCATCAAAGATGCGCTTGATGGTCCAGAGTATGATATCTTGTGGGAAAATACTGATCTTGATTGCCCTGATTCAAAAAGCGACTCACAAGAATCTGTAGACTCAGAATGTCAAGAATGCTTACTCGGATTGTGACACTGAAGGTGAGAGTGAAGAAGAAAGTGAATAGGTAGTTGTATAGATGAATGATGGTTAAATTAAATCTGTGTTCTTGTTGATTAATACAAATAATAAAAAAAAATTGTTCAAATATAGACATTTACTGTAGAATTATTTTTTTGAAAAGCTATTACTAAATCAATGGTGTCTTAGAATCGAGGAAATATGGTAATTAGCTGAAGGCGATAGTATACATAGATTTTGAGAAGGCATTTGACCAAGTAGACCACAGTCTCTTCCTCCATAAACTTCAGAAGTTTGGTATCAGTGGTTCTGTTCCTAACATAATGCAGTTATATATGAGAGAAAGGAGATTACGGTGAAAAATTGAGAATTTACAATAAACTCCTTAACTGCACGAATCTCAAAAAGATTTATTGGAGGTAAATAATTAAAATATATCAAGTTTAGGGAAAACATTTTTTTCAGGTATTTACAAATTATCTTGTGGTAATTGTGAAAAGTATACATTGGACAAACTAAACGCAAATTAGAAACATGCTTCAAAGAACACCTAGCACATTTTAAACATAGCAGATTTAACATCTCAAGTGTAGCCACACACATACTAGAAACCAATCATCCCATCACTATCAACAACTTAACCCTGTTAAAACAAGTAAACAATGTATACAAATTAGATGCATACAAAACACTGTACATACACAAACACCAACAGACCATTATGAATAATGACCGAGGTCCCCTTCCCCATTCCCCTCTCTACATTCTAACCATCGACCTCCTCCCACTTTCACATCATTAAATACACCACACGAGATTCTGCCCCCTTCATTCACTATCATCTAGTGATGATGAGAGCTTCGATCTTGAAATGTACATTTAGAATTAGAATACGTTCCTCATTTAAAAGTTTGGATGTTTCTGTGCAACATTGTCAGTGGCCAACTTAATGCCAAAAATTTGTTGCAGCTTGTGTTTTGTAACCCCTATGAGAAGATCATGGCACACTCCCATAATATTAATACATCTGCAAAATTCACGCAGGGAACATTTAGCTATACAAGTCTTAAAGCAATTATTTATGTTTTAGATCATCCCTATTTATTTTACGAATTAAGTTTATCTAGAATGTTACATTTAACTGTTATCATGCCATAATATTTTCTGTAAATGTTGCCTGATACAGACTAAATCACAACTAGAAATGATGCATGATGTGGCCCTTCCTAAATGCCTGGGTGAACCAAAATACTTTTTTCTTGAAAAATCTTCTTATAGGCAGGAAAATATGGTACGTATTCTCCCTTTCCATGAATGATCAGAACTGTAAATAAGGTGCTTGCCAGACAACCCTCTATATACATTTTTCATGACTCGCTTCATACTTCCAGGAGTAAGTTATTTAGGGCCTTAAGTGACTGACTGAGACACATCTAAGTAATATTTGAGTAATTTAAAAAATATTTATTGTGTCAATTGATTTTGTCTTATTTATTCGTGTATTTTATATTTTGTAATTTGTTATGTTAGTCCTATTTATTATAAACATGTTACTTAGGGGATCCCTGTATGTATTAAATAAACTATCTATCTATATACCAAACTAAATAACATGTTATGTATATGAGAATAATTTTTATTTCATAATTGTTTTATGAAGTAATGTAAAAGCTGATAAATATGAAAATTATATTGTTTTAGGCTATAACAAGCATCTGTTACTACGAGCATTTTTAAGAATTAAAAATAACTGTAAATTCCTACAATACTTTTATTAAGAGACTATCTAGATTTTGACGCTTTGCATCATCATCAGGAGTAATAATAATGCAAAGCGTCGAAATCTAGATAGAGTCTCTTAATAAAAGTATTGTAGCAATTTACCAAGTTATTTTTAATTCTTAATAATGAATTTCCACAAAGTAATGGCCAAAACAATTGATGAGCATTTTATTGACTTTTATTAACTCTCATTATAGCAGAATTTTACTGTATTTTGCAAGTAGCTGTTCCTTCAAAATTACAATTACAGGCACAAGTGTGCATGTCTAAAGCAGGATTAGAAATCACATCCTTAGGATCTCTGAGTCACACCCTCTTCTCTTCATACTCGCTGCCAAGTAATACCTGTTCAGAATGAAAAAATCCTTTCAATGAGCTATTTAAAAACTGCCACCCAGCTGGAAAATAACAGGTTCACTGCCACAGCAGACACTGGTATCTGCTCTATTTTATAAGTCATAAGATGCCAATTGGCTGCTCTCGCTGCATTTCTCATGTACCCGATGTGCTTGCTATTGCCCCAACAGTAACACATAGATCTTGGTTTGTGAAATTTAAAGTTTTTTTTTTGCAAATTTTTGTTTTCTGGTCCTGACAAGAGGTCAATGATCTCGACCTCTTTGCATTAATGAGTGAATGATTCCTGAAAAGGGGACAACAATGCTGATATTAGAGGAGCTAACAAAGACAACGTGTCTGTCAGCAAAGCTCTGGATTTTCTTAGAATCCAGAACTTGGTGAAAGTGCCAATAGGGAATATTAAGTTGGTTTAAGTGACTACTTGGATAAAAGATAAATGAGAATAGTTTCTTCAGTAAGATGAGTTGGTGATCAATTAAAAATAATTGTTATTAATTTTGAGGAAATTTACAACTTGTAAATTTAACAATTTTTCAATACAATATAAGTTAATGAATACCTACATTACTTGTTGGCCTGAAAACAAAAAACTGAAAATTACCCTCGGCAGTCAACCTATTAAAATACAAAAATATGGAAAAAGCTTAGTTAACAAAATAGTCAAGAGTTCAAGTTCACAACACCATGAACTTTAACAAGGCAGTAAACTTAAAAACCTGATAGCTTCTAAAAATCATAAATTCTAAAATACAGATTATGCATATATAGATGCACTTAACAAATCCACTAAGAAAAGTAGAGTTAGATAATTCAAAGAAGAGCAAACCTGTTCTGTTAAACTTGAACTTCGTTTTCTGTTAGAAGAATCCTCATTCACCATTTCTGTTTTCATTGCTTGACCTTCCTCAAATGGCACCAGTACATTGGCTTTGAGACCCTGACATTAAAAAATAATACATGTTATTACAGGATTCCCTTTGTACAGTATCTGCCTTATATATTTAATTTTAATCATATATGCAATGTATAAATTATGAAAAAAAATTGTGAGATATGAAATCAATTTCAATATGGTAATATTTTATCATACAAATTTCAAAGGTGAGCAATATATTGCAACATTGCAGTTTAAAAGTTTCTTTATAAAGACATTGAAACCCAAGTTATGTAATGCTAATTGTTATTAACATGTCTGTTACCCTACATATATAATACATGTATAATAATAAAAGAAGCTATCTGTGTGTATGTGTGTGCTTGTGGCAGTTATAACTCTTCAGAAAATAAACGTAGGAGCTTCAAAATTTGGCAGCAGCTTCAAGTTGATCGTTAGAGTTGCAGTGCCAAAATTCAAATCAACCTATGGAGGCCTGAGGAGTCCCCATGGAATGGTTGGCCCAAATTTAAGCTTTTTTGAAGATATCTCTGCAATCGATGGACCGATTTTGATGAATCCTACATCAATATTAATTTTGAACCAAGAAACTAGAGACTCAAAACTTGGTACACCTACTAAAGAGACCTTGAGGATGTATACCTTGGCGCCAGCATTTTGATTTGGAGGGGGGATGGAAGGGAAGGGGGATGCCATAAAAAATCATGCCCTACAGCATTTCTCCAAAACCAAGGAACTTAGATGCTTAAAACTTGTGCACTTACTAAAGAGACCTGTATAAAAGCCCAAGGGGACTACTTTGAAGGGGATGGTGGAAATTAGGACTTAGCGTAATTTTTTTTATGCACAAATTCCCGAAACTTTTGGGTAGCACCTCGTACAAATCATACCCTGACTAGAGGCCTGTGTTAATGTTTTGTAAAATTACACAACTTATTTTGAATTTTCTTAGCAAAATATCAAATATGTATCTGTATTTAATTTGTTGATACCAATTAAGGGGAAGTATTGGTGTCTTATCTCGAGAGCACTTTGGGTTTGAATGAAAATATTAGCGAGTGAAAAATTTGAACTGGAAACCCGGGGTAAAGCCCGGGTAATTAGCTAGTGTATAATAAAAACAAGAGAGCTTGCTATGCTCTTTACACACATAAATGAGTTTTTGAAATGCAGGTCTCTTTAGGTTAAACAGTTTTTATGTTTAGCTTTGAGAATTTTATGCCAGGCATTTGATTTAAATGGCAAGTCAATTTTTTATAAATATCTTATAGCTATGTTTACAGCCATAATTACATATAAATATTCATAATATCATCTTGAAAATTGTATTTTTAATAGTTACTAATATAAAAAGCTGTCTAAAGCCATTGTGATAGTGAAAAGATTTCAATTTGAGATTTTGATATGTATTTTTTAGATGTCCCTGAGACCAAAAATGTGATTTTTGCTATATCATCTACATGTAGTCTGTCATCTGTGCATAGCTCTAATATATAACAAAATGTGACCTATTCTTGCATTTATGTATTTTATTTTATTTGTATTTTACCTAGAACAGAAACCTTATTGAAATGACTACATCACAAAACAATTGGAGGGAACTTAATTCTTGTCAAATTTCATGACAAACATTTCAGAGAACATTTATCTGCATGTATTTATACTTATTTAATTTATGGGAACAAAAACAGGAATGTTACATACCTAAATAATAAAACAAAATGAAGTTTATTCGTCATAGAATCCAAGAAAATCATCACCACTACTCCAATGTAATTACCACTGCCATCTAGTACATTGCTAATTCCACATGTTTTAAATGACTTCAAAATTGCCTTGTGTTTCACTAACTGCCAGGAAAGTTTGACCCACTCAACATTTAAAATGGATGTCCTTCTCATTCATCCTGTTAAGAGTCACATCATGATTAGGAGCCTCCATCCATTTACTCCACTCTCCATGCATGAATGACTTGAATGGTTTGTTTACTGAAACATCCTATTGGCCAGAAATCACTACAAGCTGTATTTTCAATTCTGCATCACATCTTTTCATCAACTCTGTTATACAGTCAACCTCAGTTATAACGGATCGCCAGGGGAGGGTGGAAAAATCCGTTATAACCGAAGTCTGTAATATCTTAAGTTTTTCAGAAAAATGACCCCCAAAATCAGCCTACATTTTATACACTGAAGGTAAGATTATTACTCCTCTCAACACTGACACTAACAAGCATCCCCAAAATGGAATAACTGGCAGTCATTCGTCGCAAAAACAAAATATATGTTATTAATAATTAATAGTGAAACATTTGTTAATATATGCAGTAATACCTTAGGCAACATGAATTCTGAGGATGCATTTTCATTAATATGCTTGAATAACTACATGTCCACTCACAGTGATTACAATTTCAGCGCATTTGTGATGAGCCTGTTGAATAGTGCGATTAATGCCACAAAAGAGTAAAATTTGTGTAGATGCCATAAATATTTTATACGTATCTAAGATAAATAATGTTACGTGTATTGATGTCGCAATGGCTACAAAAGTGAAAAGATATGCCTACACTATTAGTTATAAGCTTCAGGCGATTCAATACGCAAAAAATGCATAGAAACCGAGTAGCAGCACATCATTTCAGTCAACCTCCCACTGAAAAAATAATCCGTGAATGAAGAAAACGAGGAAAAACTGAAGCAGACAAGAAAAGAGAAACATATTCTTCGTAAGCATGGTTTTAAATGGCCACAACTAGA
Organism: Tanypteryx hageni; assembly: GCA_028673005.1. NCBI lineage: Eukaryota > Metazoa > Arthropoda > Insecta > Odonata > Petaluridae > Tanypteryx > Tanypteryx hageni. Next base: position 122,403,795 of record CM054112.1, read on the forward strand.
GGAAGAAATGATGAATAGTAGAACAGAGGATGTTTGATATTGCTGTATCAATCAAAATCGTTATGTATGAGGCAAAAAGAGTTGCAGAAGAAAGAGGACTAGCTGAGCATAAATATCGTTATTACATATGCATTCCATTTATTATTTATCTCATTAAATTAAAATATCATCTTGCACATAAGTTTAAGTGAGTACTATCGGTAAAGGGTGTGGCACACTCCGACAGCTTAATTGTCTCTTCTCCGGGGGACACACCTCACACTCATTCTGGAGAAGCGGTAGGTCCATTTCACTAACTTCCTCTATTTTGCGTGATATTTTCCGTATTTACTCCCGCATTGCACGTAGCACATGTGGGAGTCGTGGGGCCAATGCGGGGTGAAGAAGCTAGAGCCTGCGCCTCCAAGGTGTTCTGGAGGCCCTTCATCATCTCGGCGAAGCCCAAGAACTTCTTGATGGATACCGCCATGGTTGTTATGGCCCGCATCATCGTATTTATTTCAGCCCTCATGGAATCTTCCATAGGCACTGGAAGAGTGGGGCGCAAGACAGCAGGGGAAGAGAGGAGGAGGTCGGTAAGCCAGGCCAGAGAAGAGGGACAGAGAAAATTCCACGACTCCTGTGTCAAAAACATTATAGCTGAGAAAATTAATATTTGGGAATGCCGCAGAAATCCGTTATAACCGAAGATCCATTATATGGGAGACCGGTGTAACCAAGGTAGTTACAGTGATATAGCATAGTAAAATGGTCGGGGAATGAAAAAAAAATCCATTTTATCTGAAGATCCGTTAGAGCTGGGGTCGGTATAACCGAAGTTGACTTTATGTGTAATAGAGATGGTTTTTTAAGAAGCCCTCCTGGGTGCAAGGACCCCTGTTTGTGTGGTTTGAGGAGACCACGAAAAGTCAGCGTTCCATCCTTCGGAAGGGACATTAAGCTGCTGGCCCCCTTGGTGCTCTTCATTAAGAGTAGGCTAATGCCAACACCGGGTTTCCCCCCTCCCTTGTGTGTTTGGTGTGGAAGGAGCTATGTCAATAATAATCCACGAGATTGATTAGCCAAAAATACACACACCCACTGGGTGCTTCAACCACACTTTCTCCAACCATAGTTTCATATCTTTTTTAATCATCCATCCTATTGAATGAATATAAATGAAAATTCCACATGGTACTTTATCTCTTGGCAACATTTTCTTTTAAATATTAATAATGGTGGCAGTTTCATGCCTTCAGCAAAACATGCCAAAATTATGATGTGGTGTGTTTTCTCATGAGCTGAAGTTTTTATTGTCACTGTCTAAACCCCTTTGACATCCGTGGTCTTATTTTAGAAAACATCCAACAATAGAGGTACTTGGTACGTTTTCTATTCTATAGCCTCTATTCGGGTAAATATGGTCATTTAATCTCAAATTGACTATCTTCTGCCTTTACTATGATCAGGTTTTTTTATCTTTACTATGATCAGGTTTTTTTATCATAAAATAAAATCGCTTTTTAAACAATTTCAGAATTTTCACTCAAATTCATTTATTTTCCCTTACTCAATGAAATCCATTAACCTTTATACACCAGAGTTAAATACCATGGGTAGGGGCCAGGAGACAGATACTTTTTGGGTATTAAAAGTTTTCTTCAATCATTTTCTGGAAAATTTGCTTATCTTATGAACTACACCCACTCCCCGATTCATGCTCTTAATTGGTGCCAGGAAAATTGAATGCTAACTGAAACCGCTATTTGGAACACGTACTTCCATAAGAAATGACGTTATAAGATTTAATTCGTTCCCGAGATTCTATTAATGAAAATGAAAATAGGTAGTATTATATAAATAATATACCAAAGTATTCTTTGTTAACCATATTATGTAGCATAGAATAGGTAGTCATTTGCATTGCAATTATATTTAAAATTGAACAGTAAAACTTGAATATAAATGAAGAACAGAATGCATTTTATGGAACATATGTTGATCTCACGCTGAATAAATTTTGCAGGAGCATTAAGGAATAGGAATTAGAGTAGAAGGAGATACCAGCATTTACTTATACGTATATACAGGGTGAGGCAATAGTCACTATACAGCCACAATTTTATTAACAAAGAAAATTGGAACATAATAACATAAGCATCATGACTGAAGATATTGTTCAATTAAGAGAAGGCAACCAATAAGACAAAAACAAAATTGTATATCAAAACGATCGAAACCTTAATACGTTTCGACAAAGAAATATCGATTCATAAAAGAATTATCACATGTGTTTGATAAATAAAGTAATATGGAATAAGACCAAATAAAGAAAGAATTCAAATTACATTTTTTTTAAACTGAACAATCAAAAAGGGAGCAATAAACAAAAAACAAACAAAGCTTTTAACCTCGAGAGTTAAGTTTTTCCTCTTTTTCTCCAGTGACCGCCGGTTATCACTCATGGTCTTTTTATTTAAAGGGAAAATATAATATAAACAAAGTTCACTCTATATTTTGACCTACAAAAATATTGACAAATGTACACAGAACCAACAAGCAACTACAAATACTGACATCTTGTGTGTTGTAAATGCGCAGAGGCGCTGTGCAGTGGACTTTGTAAATTACACCAGAAATTTTGAAGAGCATTAATGTGAAACGCGCAAGTGCAATTCGGAAAAAGGTATTAAATTATTATCAGTGTTAATGTGGAACAGCATTAATCGGGACAGCATTAAGTGAGGAGTGGGTGTATTGGTGATAAAATGTTCAAATAAAAAGAATTTTATAGTAAAAATTATGAAGAATTACATGCTTTTATATTTTAGAGGATAAAACATGTTGAAAAACAAAAAGTATTTTTTCACAAAAATTTCACCTGCCTTACTGCTCGAGCTGGACAACTGAATAAGGCAGCTTATGAAAAGCAGATGCCCAAGAGCATTAGGTGCTTGGAGCTCCATCTTGGCATTATGTTTGTCTTCTCAAATGCTCTTGCTGGTCCAAGATCTAGTTAACAGTTTGTTTGCTGCCCTTCTGATGTCTCACCCTCTCCTTTGGCCTTAGACCTGACACAATTTCTCTAGGGTGATCTCTACCCAAGCCCAATACTTCCTAACTAATCTATTTGGTGTTCATTCAGTCAAGTGTGCTATTTTCAAGTTACTGCCATGAAGTCAGAATCTGTTATTCTGAGTGTATTTGTGATATTTAAATTCATAAGTTTATTTATTTTAAGTTTGACGTACAATTTACGAAGCTGATGCAATAAATTCATCATTTTTAATGTTCCTCTAGCCTTGTGACCATCAAGACCAAGACAAGAAATAAACTTGATCCTCAATACGATCTACGCTGCACTCTCTACATCAATATTAAACCAAGATTGGATCAGCTGATCACGAAGGTGCAACAGCATCATGGAAGCCACTAAAGGCAATCAGCCGAGCAAGCAGTGATGTTTATATTTTTATTAATTTCAAGTAAATTAGTGTTGGCAGCTTTCTTTGTTCTATAATGTAAATAAATGTTGTAAATTTCTACTAGACACAAGTTTATTCAACTGGTTTTACCTGTTACAGCATTATCAGGCATGACCTGATGATGCTGTATCAAAATGCAGGTATGCTTCTTAACTAAGATACATATTGGTAGTTTTTAATCTGATCCTGACATAGTCTTAGAAGTTATGTATAACTTAAAAAATTTTGCTCTTAAATCTCTCATTTAAGCATTTCACTTTTGTATGTATGGCTTTTGATTTTGGTGGTACAATATCACATTTGTGAATGTATCTTTGATGCATGTAACATGTTCACTAAATTAATTTGTTATTTAATGCAAATTTAGGAATAAAAAAATTTGTTTTATATGCTTATTTTAGTGTGCTACATAGCCGTTTTTGTTATTGTAAACAATGCAAAGCCTAAATAAACACATTTAAAGTTTACTCTAAAAAATTTGTCTTAAAATGATAGTGCATCTTATTGATCAAAAATATGGAAATATTTTTCTTTAGGAAAATAAGTCTCATTATATGTCATTTCAATTACAATATAACTTCTCTGAAATGAATTTCATATAAAAATAAAGCTATATAATGAAATTTATTTGGTTAGCCATAACTTTGTGGAGTTCCATTTCTTAAAATGAAAGAATACAAAAATAACTGTAAAAACATCACTTTATTTAGCAGAAATACACACCAGGTTCCAACAAACAATTAAATGTCATCTCAAGATACAAAATATTGCTGCGACTTCGTTAGTATACAAAAAATGTGGAAAAAAACTAAGTCACAGCAATATTTTGTACCTGAAGATGAAGTTTAATCATTGAATCCTGGGGTGTAGTTCTACTCAATGAAATGTTATGTTTTTATGAAGTTATTGTTCTTTTCTTTCATTTTGAGAAAGTTTTCAAGTTAATAACTTACACTTTGAAATTCTTTATAGGTAAGTTCTATTGGAATAAGTTCAACACACTTTTCATTCACAAAATCATACATTTAACTGAGAATTTGTTTTAGTTTCTAAGATTAAGAACATTCGAGCAGAAAATATAAACCATTTAAATGACACATCTTAGCAAATCATTGCCACCAAAATTATAGCAAGAGTTATTTGACCATAGATGAATTGTTATAGCTTGCAACATTGAATGAAGCACGGAGATAACTTTTACATTTTTGTGTCTGACAATTGATAGAATGTTCTGAACTTATTCCCCTAGAAATTCTTCTTCTTGAATAAAATTACTGTTATCACATTACTTTTATTACTTTCTAGACCAGATGTCCACAACCAAAAGCAAAATGTTCGACTAATTTAATTAAACCCTCTCCAACCAATAAAAATAGTGCTAAAGAGCTCTATTTATATGATAAGGATGCACTTATGTAGTTGGCTAATCATAACATCAAACAAGTCATAAATATATGGCACATACCGTGGTGATAAATTTCACAAAATCCCGACGAAAAGGGAGCCGACACTTGAGGAACCAAACAGCTATGACATGATGGGCCAGAGACACCGTGTAATGGTTGTACTTGAAGGGATTAGTATATGGAAGAGCAATGGCAAAGATGGACAGATACTGGTCACCCACAAAGCTCGCAAAGACCTTTGGTAATCGGGTTAGAGCTGGAGAGGAGGAGAAAAGAGAAATGAGTGCTTTGATAAATGAGAATTAGAATTTATACTAAAAATATTATACCCTTAACTCATTAGCTGCTAACTTTTTATTTTTCAAACTTTCTTTATATTTGGATCAAAACAGTATCATAGATACCGAAAATAATATTTATTTTTAATTTTAACATAAACTGAAAATGTTATTAATTTTTTTCTTTAATCCACATTTGGGGATCGTGGCACACCCCATGCACATATTTATCATAAAACCATCAATTTAAACTACAACACAAAATCATAGATAATTCATGCCATTTTCACAAAGCCTACATTCTATCTATATATTACACCTTTTTTTATTGTTTTAAACATTTTTTGCTACAGAAAAAATGTATGCCAGTTTCCATGAATATTGAACATACTCAAGAAAATAGAGAAAATAAAAAAATCACCTGTGCCATTTTTGAAAACAATCCACATGCAACCCAATGTTACACTTTTTGCATTGCCTTCTTACATTTTTCTTGCATACAGCACATTTTCTTTGTTTCCATTTGAAGGTTCTCTCTAATAAATGTCCAACAGGGTCTACTCGAACATCTTCTGGAATGTGGCTTTTACCGATAAGTATTTGATGCGATGGCCTTCCCATGATTTTTGGGTCAGAAATGGAGTTTACCTTTAGGTAGTATCAAGAAATCATGGGTCTAAAATCCAGAAGAGGAATATTCCCATTTATATGAGAGCATAATACCCAAGCATTGACAGCTGCCACTTCAACTGCATTTGTAGAAAGGGGGAAATATCATTTTTTTGTCCCTAAATTTTATACAATATTTTTGGACACTCCAGTCTAATTTATCCTACTCATGTATTTATTGTACTGTTCTACAACATTGAGCTGTGACACACTCAGTTCTTTCTTTTCTTTCCCAGACCACCACTTTACTTTTTCAAGGGGTCACAGACCAATATGGTTGGACATAACCTTTAAAGAGCTGTTGTCATTCCAAATCACAGCAAATATTTCATTGCTTGCAATCAAATTCTCCTCGTGGTCGTTTTTCATTTCAGCATCATTTTTTAGTGGGCAATGATTCATTCTGTTGAAACGGAGTGTACCAGTTACTCTAACACTCGTTTCTTTCAATTTTGTCAAGAGTTCAAAACTAGTGATTGTCAAAATACATTTCATGTGCATTTGGATTTTCTAGCATAGAAGCCATTTTCATTATGATACCTGCTCCCAAACCACTTATGGAAACTCTTCATTCTTTTCTTAATAAATGTCCATGTGAAAGCATTATCCAGTTTTAGAGCAACGCAACACCCTCTGCTTGAAACCAAACCTAATAGGTTTCCCATTGACATTTTGTACATGGTTAAATATAAGAAGGGACTATATAGTCTCAATTTCACCACAAATAAAGTCATTTGTCTGTCTGTCATGATCCCCAAATGGGGATCAGTACTTCTGGTCAAATAAATTCTGTCTTTTAAAAGAATCAGTTATCTTTCATGCCCTACACAAACTGCAGACCATGTTTATAAATAATAACAGGATAAAGAAAATTTTAACTGCAATACTCGCCAAAAAATTTGGACATGAATCTAGTTCAACTTCCAAAGAGACACAGAGCTCGCGCATACAAATTCTATGCTTGTTTGTGCTGTGGTTAGAGCAACAATGTAGCAAAAACAAATTTCATGGTGAAGTGAAATGTCCAATGAGTAATTGGATACTGGCAGACAGACAATATAATGCAGTTAAACACAAAATAATCACAAAAAATACTATGATCCCCAAATGGGGCCCATGGCAATTAATGAGTTAAGTTCACAAAAAAAACAAATATACAAAAGAAACAATAACAATGCCACTATATTGACACATTCACTGCCAATGTTGAATATGCCTCAACAGACAGAAGGAGCCTCTGCTGACCCACAGCAATGCATTGTCAAAACAGCAACCTATAACAGTAAATATGTTGTTAGGTATTAACATGTCCAGAAGGCCTTGATCACCAGGAGGAGCAATCAGCAACATTTATTATTTTGTACATTTAAAGTAGCAATTAAGAAAATAACAATAAATAATGTTTAATAAATACTAGTATGCCTGTTGTAGCTTTGCTTGAAAAGAAATCAATAAAAATTAGTTATATATGTGCTAAAATTTCTTATTATTTATTACTTACATGTATTTGAAAATAATAATCAATTCTATTATTACTTCACATTTTATTTAAAATCACAAAAGTCTTAAAGAGTGTCAAGCATTACAACATTTCAGAATATAGGATACTTTTGGTTTTGTTGTATAGTCCTAGAATTGCAAAACGAATGCTGTTTGGAATAGACACTCGACTTGCTGTGACATACAGTTGTCCACAAGTGAAGCTTTGCTCTCTCAAAAACACTCCTATTCATTCGAGTGTTTGGTCTTGTACCTTGTTTTTTGTCATTGCAAATGATAACCTGATAAGAAATTGTCAGTGAAGCCAATCAAATGGAAGAGACCCGACCTTCACCTACATGTTTTTTGAGCGGGGTCTCCCACACCTCTCGGGAAAGTGTCCCGACTGAGGTAGTACTGGGAGTCCGTATGCTATGTTCAAAATTTCAGAAGGTTCCAATGTAATTTGTGCATTTACCTCCATTAAGACCACCCAAAAGATGGATAGGGATACAGATAGAGCAGCAGTACCCAACTTGGGGTCCTCAGACTAAAAGGGGTCTGTGTGGGTGAGAAAAGGTCAGCAACCACTGAGCTAGAGGACAGCTTTCACTTTTCATGTAGCAACTGACACCCAACACTCAATGTTGAATTCTCAACAACACTCATTATGGAATTACTGTATATATTCGTGTATAACACGCTCTCGTGTATAATGTGCAACCATACTTTTTGCCAAAAAATCCTGACTTTTTTGTATACCCTGTGTATAATGAGTATCATTTATTATTATTAATATCATCATCATCATATATCATCATTTATGAGTATCATAAATAAATAAATATAGACAGACCCATCCCATGTAATGCAAGACTCAACTTACACTAATCCAACTTTACATAAAAACCTCTGAAAATTAATTTTTTAAATCTGAGAATTCCGAGCTGCGGAAATTTACTTACAAGGCAAAATGCTTCAGGTTTAAAGGTCAAACATTGAATGAAGTTTAAACATTTCAATTTATTTTAAATTTATCAAACTACACATAACACTTATTTATGGAATATTGAATGGATTGGGATGGAATATTTAATGACAGTATTTAATACAAAATCTTAAGTTTCATTGCGTATCGCGGTCACCTTCCTCGCATAGTTATTTGGTGCTGAAGATGACGAGGAAGATGAATTCTATGGGTTGTAAATTACATCATTAATTATATATGTTGTATTCAGTGCCAGCCCAATGTGAAAATGTGAAGGGTGCGGGGAAAAAATTTGTGCGCCCTTTTTCAAAATTCTATATTTTTACAATTTCTCATTACAAAATTTCCAATACTTTTTGCACATTGAATTACAGGCAATAAAATTTTACCATAAAAAATTTATTTTACAAAATTAAAATTTACAAAATGGAACTTTTCGAGATTTCAACCTGGAAAATGTTTCTCTTAATTTGTCCATATTAATTTCTCTTGCTGTTTCATTTCAAATAAGTTTTTATCAACTTTAATTTTGAAAATGACCTTTCACCACTAGCCACAGTAATAGGTAAAGTTAATAGAATTCTATGGCGAAGAGTAAAATCCAGCATGGTGAAAACAATTTTTGATTGTTTTTGCTGTAACTGACCTCCAAGCGGTGTACAACAAATGCAATGAAACCAAAAGAGTCACGGGCTTAATTTCCTCATTTGATTCAATACCAGATAAATATTTCTGGAGTAATAACTTCCGATAGTGGCATTTTAGATTTTTTATAATATCCTGGTCACATGGCTGCAATACGCTTGTTGTATTAGGCGGCAGAAAGATCAGTTTAATTGATTTCAGCTTTTCCACTTCTGGATGAGCAGGGCTGTTGTCAATAATTAAAGCTATTTTGCGCTTCTGGCGTGAAAAGCGCTTGTCCAATGCCCTAACCCAGTCTGTAAAAATGTTTCCCGTCATCCAAGCTTTTTTATTTGCGGTGTATTCCACAGGAAGCTTCTTTACATTCTTGAAGCAGCGAGGATTCAGAAATTTACCCACAACAAACATCGGGATTTTTTCAGAACCGTCTAAATTGCAAGCCACCATTACCGTAATACGCTCTTTAGATTTTTTTCCACCAGAGCACTGCTCATTTTTAAAAGCTAAAGATTTTTCTGGGAGGCAGCGAAAAAAAATTCCGGTTTCGTCAGCATTAAAAATGTCCTTAGGTGCAAAGTCGGTTAATAATTTAGGCAAGGTAGAAGTTACCCACTCTGATGTCATATCACGGGAGACGTCTCCCGATTCGCCGGAAACACTTAATTATCCCATTCCTCACCTTGAACCGCTCCAACCATCCAGGACTAGATTTGAATTCAATTCCCAATTCTGATCCCAAAGCGTCAGCCTTCGCCATTAAAACAGGACCAGGAATTGGAGCATTCTGGGCTCTTGCTTGCTTAAACCAGATGATCAGCACTGCTTCCAAATCCTCGTGCTTTGCCGTGCGTAGACGCTTCCGTTCCGGTTCAGGCATGCTTCTCTCAAACAGATGTAATTTTATCACGATTTTTTATAATTGTTGAAAAAGTTGAAAAGGGAATTTCGAACTCTTTGCAGATGTCCGTTTTGGTTCTATCACCGTTATCAACTGCTTGTAGGAGCTGCATTTTCACTTTCAGCGGTATTGCTTTTTGCTTACGCACTTTACTAGCCATTTTTATGTGGGTCTTTTATCTTTTATAAAAATATAAAATCACAACTGAAAACGATCCCAAAAAAGAAAGAACTTCGCTCACAGATTCGTTACACATTCGCTAACCGTTCCACACGGAAATTCAGAATCAACTGAGTAGAACTGTTCTGCATAGGGGTCTAGAGACGAGAGCAAGGGAGGAGTTGAGCGTATTGAAATATGGGGAAAGGGAAGGTACAGTACAGATAACAATCTGCACCTCCAAATCCTTCCTTTCATTCGAAGATGATAGTTCCCAGAATTTAGTTTGTTGCTGCCAAGGAAATCTCGGTAGCAACCCTCTCAACGGGGGCGCGTGAGTTTCTCTGAGGTCTACTAATGACCATGCCTATTGAAAGAGAGGGGGAAGGAGGAGGTACATCTGTGGTTGTGAGATTATTCATACTTCTATGTTAAGAAATGAGTGGGTCGTTTCGTGTTATCCCAAGAATTTGACGGGGATTTATTTTCAGGGGACCAAAATATTTTTTGTGTTAACCGAAATTTCTTGTAAACCATTTCGCGTAAAACGAACTAATATACGTTGAAATGTATAGGCACCGGTAGGGACAGAGCCTGGACTTCGTGTTAACCGATATTTCGCATTATCCGTTTTCGTGTTAAGTGGTTTCCACTGTACCTCCTACTAGAATTTTTTAATTTTCTCCTTTTCAAGGCATTAATAAAAATTTATTTTATAAAATGCTTTATTTTATTTTCATTTGTGAATTTTTTTACTTAATAATATTTTTAATAAATAATAAATGCTTTCTTAAGGTTTATAATTCAAATGGAGAGTTTGTCCACCAATCATTTGTGCTGCCATATTTGGTCAATTTCTACATTAGTGATCGAGTTGAAAACATCTAGATAAATATGAGAGTTAAGTTGACATAAAAGTTATTAAAAAGAAAAATAATAACTATTGTTATTGACGAAGGAGTCAAAATTTTCAGTTTTTGCAAGCGATTGCTGGAATTGACACAGTTATGATGGTAAGAAGGATCAAAAGGGAGATAGCTGGGAGCAGTGATGCTGGAGAGATGAGAGATTGTTAAAAAAATATTACATAGAGGTAACATTTTTCAAGGTACATTGATTGATTAATTGGTTCATTATAAAAATTCAATCAAGTCGACAGCTATTCATATTTGTATTGCAAATCATTCATTGTTTTGATTATTGCCATGCTGTTCATGTATGATTAGATCATTCTCAAAATATCTTTTGTGTGATCTATTATTAGCACCCTGACATTATAAGCAGATGACTGCTACATGCAGCATCTTTTAAAGAAATTGAGGTCATCTAGTAAAATGGCATGGGGCTTATATTTGTGTACATTTTTTCCTTATTTCCATCTTGAAAAACAAGGGGATGACTTATATGCAGGGGCAGTTTATATGAGAGTAAATATGGTGTGTCACAGGATGACCAGCCAAGTAAGATAGTCAGCAGTTTTATTAATTTTTAGGTTTGTTTCCGAAGAAAACATAGCCTTATGAAATGGTCATGTCTGTGTGTGTGTCCATCTCCCACCAACAACTCTTGCATCAATGGACCACTTTTCATGAAACTTGGTATGATGATCATGCTACCAAGGCCAACCTCAGGGCCATATTTTACATAGGGAAGATTTAAGTCCTGAGTATGAGTCCAGGGATGTCCTCTACCTATTTTATGTACATAGGAAGTCTCAAATTCATTGTGCAAAGATTTATTCTTTGGTACTTTAAAATATCTCAGATTTGTGATATCTGAGCAGTGTGTACCATTCTAAGGGGAAAAGGAACATGGATTCTAATTATTATTACAGAATGATAGCTGATCATATTCCCTTTAATTTATAGCAATAGCATATTCTGCATTTTAAATCACATTTTATTGGAGGGTTTCCATGGAGATGATTATTGCTGAACTCAGTTTGAGCATAGACGAATGCATAAATGGATTATTTTTCACTCAACTACCCTTAAGACATGGACTGTTGATCTGAGTGCTAGTGACATGAAACTATGAAGCAAAAAGAAAGAAGAAAAGTCACTGCTATTGCAAGTTTGGAACATGCTTTGATTATTTAACTGCAAATATTGTCTCAAATTAAATGAAAAAATACAAAATTTAAAATAAAATATGCAACATTGAGAAAATCGAGAAACACTAAATCCGAGAAAAGATTATTTATATGCTGTTTTGATGGGGACACATAAAACATACACTAAATGCTGGAAATGGGAGAAGATTAAATCTGGATTCCACTATAATTAGCAGTAAAAAGATGTACATCTTTCCTGGTAACAAAACAACACCAGTGCAAATATAATTGCTTTGAGCAGCCAGTCAATTACATCCAAAATTCAGATTAGAAATGCAGGAATGTTGCAATCCTATTGCAATGAGATGCAGCACTTCTGTTTACTCAGATGGAAAATTCTCATCCGTGTGGCTACATAGCACTGTACACATAGGATCATTTCCCATCTGAACTCATGCAAAAAGAATGCTCGTGTTACCATAGCCTAAGGATTGCTGCCAAGTGAATTAAATCGAGGTAGGGACTCAGTCAAAAATTTACCACCCTAAAGCCAAGTAAAACAGTAAATCAAGAAACATTAATTCAGAGAAAGTAATATGTAAAATGCTTAAATGGGGTGTTTGATGGAGCAGCACAAAAGATATATTAAATGCAGGTAAATACAATACTCTTAAATCAGGATTTCATGGTATGTTCCAAAACTTTTGAATGGGTTAATAAGCCTTCAGATTCATAGCATTTTGAACTTGTTACATGGAAAAACATTAGAAAGCATAGAAAACTTAGCAAACAACAGGTGGGCATAACAGCAAAATTTCTTAAAGAATAAAACTTCTTATCCAGGTTCCCTTTATATGTTGTCCACCATTAAATATACTGTGTTTACCCACATATCACCCACACATTTTTGTTTACAAAATGAAGATGCAGCTTATATGCAAGGAAAGCAATAGAAAAAGATTAAAATGTGAGATAATCATTAAAGTTCACTAGGAAACTGAAATGGCTCTTATGATTTAATTTTAAGTATGTCACATAATAATTATGAAATTAAAGTTAATATTTGTATTGTATCAAAAAGAAGAAAAAAGAAAAAAAATATAAAAATAAACTTCCTTTAAGTTGTTTAAAGTGCATTATCCGTTTAAACTTTTACATGAGAATCACACAGAGGACAGTTCTACATATCTCTCTATTAAGAGTTGATACATGTGTTTATTATAATTGTATTTTAAGCAAGGGTTTCTGAAAGTTTGACTTACTAGACAAGAACTCTAGGATGGGCACAGCTACGTGGACAGTGGCAGATATCTTAGACAGGTTGAGAAGCACTTCAGGTAAAAGTTTTCCCATTGCATCACGCATCTCAAGTGCACAAACTGAAAGGGCAGAGACGCATGCTTGAGCTCGTCGTGATGCCAATCCCATTTCCAAGCATTTGATAAGACGGGCCTATTAAAGAACGAGGCATTTTATTAAGATATAAGCAGCTAATTTTACAGGAAAATTTCATCAATATGAATGAAACTGCAATTGCAGAACTACTTTATAAATAAGAAAGAATTCATAGTGATCCACAATGAAAATTTCATTCATCAGGACTATAATGAAATCACTGGGTCTAATATCTAACATTCAAATTTCAAACCACTTGAGAAATGATATCAGAATTCTCCGAAAGCCATAAAATAGTTGTGAATATGGAGAATTTTGATTTATCAGTTTCATCTTAAGCCATAAGATGAGCCTGATAATTGTTTGAATGACTTAAAATAAAAAAAACCAGCAATTCACATACGAGGTGTGGCTAGTAAATAACGAGACTGTGTGTGCAGCTCTCGAACTAATCTACCCCCCCACAAACTGAATACATTGTTGTTAACAAAAATTTTTGAGATTTTATAAGGAGAAAAATTCTGAACTTGACCAGGAATCGAACCCGGGTCTCCCCACTAGCCGGATAGGTGCTTTAACCAACTAAGCTATCAAGCCAGCCTGATTCTCCTTTTTTGAATTGGGGTATTTACAGTGAAGAAGGGCTAACTAAGTAGTAAACCTCCAACACAAATGTCCTCATAGAGGCATCGCAGAAAAAACCCCTTACTTTATCCCAAAAAAGTGAGGTGACTTCACTTATGAGAATCAGGCTGGCTTGATAGCTTAGTTGGTTAAAGCACCTGTAATTTCAACCACTTTGTAAATTGTTGTTAATCTTGAACCTTCCCCTAGCTGCATGCAGAAGCACATTTCAACACAATCACTTAATGTAGAGTTTTATGGCTTTATGTGAAGAAGTGTTAGCACTGCACATCGAAAATAGGTAGATGTAAAAATCAAACAATGTGTTAACATTAAAGTTTTAACAAAACTGAAGAAAACCACCACCAAAACATACTAGTGGTTACGTGAGCTGTATGGAGAAGACACCCTATCAAGGGCACATGTGTTTGAATGGCACAAAAGGTTTTTAGAAGGAAGAGAAGAGGTGGAAAATGATGAATGACCTGGTCGTCCAGTAACAGTGAAAACTGAAGAGAATGTGGAAAAAGTGAGGACTCTTGTACAAAATGATTGCTGTCTGAGTATCAGAATGGTAGCGGAAGAATTAAATATTGATTAGGAAACAGTAAGACAAATTTTAACAGAAAATTTGAACATGAGAAAAGTCTGCACCAAGATGGTGCCAAAGAATTTGAGCGAAGAACAGAAATTGAAAAGAAAAGAAATTTGTTTTGATGTTTTGGAAAAAATTGAAGAAGATCCAGACTTTTTGAGCATTGTGGTTACCTGCAATGAAACTTGGCTCTTTCAATACAACCCAGAAACCAAATGGCAATCAATGCAATGGAAATCCAACTCACTCTGCAAGACCAAAGAAAGCAAGAATGTCAAAATCCAAAATCAAGACAAAGCTCATCGTTTTCTTAGATGTTAAAGGAATTGTTATGGCTGAGTATGCCCCACACAGTCAAGCCATTAATCAGAAGTAATACATTGAGCTTTTATCATAGATGACTGAAGTTAGAAGTGCTTTGGGATGCCACCTCTGCGGTTTTCTACCGAAATCTTTGAGTTTAGCACTCAATATTCATGCTCTGAATAGCACTAAGTAAACTTTCGGTTGAAATTAATGTTGAAAAACATCAAAATTAATTAATTTTAGCCACATTTTGTGATGAGATACGTTGCATTTAATTAAAAATAAAATGATATAAAATTAATTTTTTATATAGATAGGGGCCCCAAAAATTGTAGTTATGCCCGTGTACCTCTTATACAAACAGGCGGAGATTAAAATGTTTCTACTATTAAAAAAATTATAGTTCTGAAATATAAAGTGAGTGCTACTTTTACAATGTCATTTTAGAAAAAAAACATCACATTATATTTGGGCCGATACAGTAATTAATTTACGAAATAACAGGTTTGCAAAAAATCTATAATGATTAACTTAACTAATTGTTGTTACCTGTAAAGTTGGATCCAGATGTCGGTGATATGAAGCTAATGATGCAATGGCTGGAAAAACATGGCCATGGAATTCTGAGCGAGGAAATCGAGGCACAGGAGTATTGCGAAGTGTTTCAGGCAAGCAGAGTGACCTTTCACTCACCTGAAATAATACCACAAAATAACATCAGTGAAAATAATCTTATGAAAGCTAATAAAACTTGGAGCTGAAAACTAATCCACATGATAATTTAATAATATGTTAAATGAAATCCACGAGTTTAACATTTGTAATCCGAAGACATCTGACTTGACAGTTAGCAAAATGGTTGCGAGAATTGAGGGAGTCTTCCAGAAGTGCACTTCACCTCCTTGATTTGAAGCCATCAATCAATATTTTGAGTCAAATCCATCAGTTTGAAATGTTACTATAACTTATTAACAGAAATAAGTTTTATTTTGTTGTATAGTAATTTTGAATAGATACCCTGCGGATCATTTTTAAATTTAACCGATTTATTGTGAACCATAACAATAAAACCATGTTGGACGTTTGGAACAACTTCAGAATTGACAGTACAAACGACATATACGTTATAATTTCCCATGGTGTATCAAATAGCACTTCTAACCTAACAACCGAAACTGAGAACTGGAATCAGATTAATATAACCGGAACCAGGAAAAAGTGGAACCGTCCTATCCTTAATATATATCATATGCTGTCTTTGTCATTCTTCATCAGAACACATTATGCCCCAGTTTTAAATCCTCAGAATCTAGTCCCCACAGACAGTCTTCAAATTAATTCTAAACATGAGCTAATTGAGGCTATTAAGGGAAAGGGCTAAATTTCAAGCACTAATTAAGGTACTGATGGTAGAATATGTCTCACCATTAAACACAGAGCAGAAGCTAAGTAGTCAACATCATTGACACCATCCCTTGAGAGAATCAATGCTTTGTTTTGCATTACTTGGGGTACTTCCTGGAGAATGAGATTTAGTACCTTCCAATCTGTTAGAAGAAAAAATTTTGAAATGAAAATTTGAATAATAATTAAGTATAAAAGTGAAAACAATGATTATAAGAAATATGAACTACACTAAATCCCTAATGAAATATACATATTTGATCAAAATTTAGAGTGGTGGAAGAGGGGCATATACAGTAATATGAACTATTTTCATATCAACCAAAACAATAAATGGATAGAAAACAGATAGTAAAAATATTCCTTTACAAAAATATATTATCAAAATATTTAAAACAATTATTTGGTCAATACTACCAAAATGAATCATAAACATTAGATATTTTTGCAATAGATGCATTGCTTTATTCTAATTAAAATATGTAACATCATAGGTCATCTACAACAGTTTTTTGTTGTTGGTTCATTATAAACAACCAGATATTTTCTTTTTACATTTAAAATATCATAATCAAAAGAATTATTTTTATAACTAAAACACAGATCGGAAGAAGTGCTAAATATTTCTTTAAATTACTTTGAGTAAAAGATTGGCAAACCTTTCTCTTGCTTGAGACACACGATCACAGCTTTGCAAGCATGCGTTAAGGATAGGTGAGTGATAGTGCAGGAGGGATGATGAGCCAAGTGACCCGTTGAGGAGGAAGGGGCAGCAGGTGGCACTGATGCAGATGCAGATGTAGCAGCAGGAGGAGGGGCCGAGCCAGATACAGGTGGCGGAGAAGAGCCTGCTCCAGGAGGCTTCTCTCCGTGCCTGTGGTCCACAGCCAAATACGGACTAAAGCGAAGCTTGGTATGCTGAGAACCAAAAGATGACGTCAATGGAGACAAAGATGTAGTTGCAGCATTCTCCAGTGCTCCCATAGGTACAGATCCACTTACACCAGTGACGGCCTCCGGGAAGCCTAAGTGGTAATGTGAGTTGGCACGAATTTGAAGGAAGCATTCGAACACCTGCAGATTAAATAAATTAACACAATATATTCAGCAAAAAATGAATGGAACACAAGTAAAATTTCAATCTCACATAAGCACGTTCTTCCATTTTATGTGCATGCTAGCGTACTTGTCCATCAAATATGTCGGGTATACATGAATAAAGTATTAAATTATAATTAAGACACTTTGTACTCTCCCTCCCTCTCTCTCTTCCTCCCCAATTCTCCTCTAATTCTTCCTCCAATTGTCCCTCCTCAATCTCAAATTGCAATTTCGTTTCCTGAACATTGAAAATTTTAAAACATTTCAGTTTTATTGGATTTGTCTGAAATTTTTTGAAGATTTTAGTAGAAAATGACATTTATAATCAATAACTTTTACAATATCTTACATCGCCAACCAGTCAAGTGCACACCCATTCTTTCATATATCTTTCAGTATTGTGAAAACTATTAACATTATTGATATGCAATCTTTTTCAAGGAAATATTTCATTCACTGGATGCACCTCTCTAAACCAAATAGGGAAAAAGTTTCTCACAGGTCAACTTTTTCATGTCTTGACTAAAAATTTGAAATAAATTTTGTTCCGTATATTGTTAAAAGACATTTCATAAAGCTGATCAAGTTTTGATTTGTACAGTAGTCATTCTTAATCATTACAGAAGTTACATGGTGAAAATTGTCCTATTTCTTTCAGTAAAAGCGAAGATATGACATTGTATGTATCAGAACATACATGTAATAAAAAATTAGAAAAGTTTTTTTTAAAACTTTTACGGCATTTGCTTTATCCAATTTACCATGAAATTTACTACAAGAAAATGTGATAAATTCAAGTAATCATCTATACTGATTTTTTTTACTAGCATTTACCTTGGTTGCAATCAGTTTGATCACACTCAGGCAAGATCTCACTTCGCTTCCTCACTCATCGCTTCCTCACTCATAACTTCCAGCTGTGAATGTAGCATTTCTCTGCTTGGGATATTGAAAACAAAATTTTTTGAATGGCCTTCCCCTCAAACCTTGCTGCATAAGACTTTGGCTGATGTTTATTCTTTGGTTATTTGTGAATGGGAAACTCTTGTTTCTCTTTCTCTCTCTTTCTCTCAATATAATGCTCCCAAAAACATCTGAGACGTGAAAGACCGTATGTCCCAGAGATAAATCTATGGGAAAATGATTGACATTGCCATGATTATTAATTCCTAAAAATTAACACTATAAAACACAAATTATCTCTGCACACTGCAAAGGTTTCCTTCCTTTTTTTAATTAGTGACGCACGTTTTCTATCTCGGCCTTATCATATCAATATCACCTTCAAAAAACGTAAAAAATTAGTAACAAGTAAATTTATTGGTATTTATTATTATAAAATAACAAAATAACTTGTCTGTAGCTTAATAGACAAATTATTAACTAAAATAAAATAAGAAAAAATAGTTAACTTAAATCTCAAATTTTTAATGAAGACTATTGGACACAATGCCCACAACGAATAAAAGTGTAAAATTGCTGCAAAAAAATAAAATAAAAATACATAAAAAATATATAAATTGTGCTTAAAACTGGTTGCAAAATACACACATTAAAAAAATACTGAAAAATAAAACAGAGTTCAAATTCAAAATGGCAGAAATCCGGACAAAGTTCGAGTGCTAACTGATGACTGGAGAGGAAAAGGGCATGTCTTACTCTGCTTGAAAGGCAAGGGACTCGGGCATCAATTGATGTCCGCCGCCACCCAACTGCACCGTGCTGGGCATCAATTGATGCCCACCGCATCCAACGTGTTAATATGACACAAGAATTTTCTCCTGTGAGCAGAGTGTAAGAACCCATGTGTTCGCTCTGAAATCACTCCTGCTCAAGAAATAGCAGCAGACATCATTGAAGTGGCTTTTTGTAAACAAACCTAGGACACATGCAGATGTTTCTCTCTCTCTCATACTATACTGTTCCCAAGAAATGCTAAAGCAAGAACATGGCCCTGAGAGGCGAATAATGGTTCAGCTCTCCACATCTTGTAACTCTCAAGCACTGATGCATAAGAAAAACCCAAGAAAAAGAGAAGTCTGTAGGCAGATAAGCAGTCAAAATCTCCTTTCACTTCGCAGCAGCATTCGTGTTGAGATACGGTTTGTCTCAGCATTGGATATGGGTTTTTTTAGAAGAAGCGATTCCCCAATTGGGTAGCTAGGTGAAAAATTAATCACAACATTTAATGCATATTAAATGTTATAAGAAAGGTAATAAAAATTGCAGAATGAAGATAAATAGGTAGGCCAAAGATCACTCTTTTGAAATAGATCAAGGTTATCCAGATTTAAGAAAATTCATCGTGTCAAAAATATAAAAAAGGTGAGCGATTACTGCGACGTACTGAGTACATCAGTCGTTGATGAGGGGTTAAATAAGGATTTCACTGTAACTGGTAAATAACAGAGCCGTAACAAGGGCGAGGCGAGTGAGGCACTTGCCTTGGGTGCAAAGCTGAGGGGCGCAGAAAAAATATATAAAAAATTGTTATATATCTACTATCTCTAGCACGCCATTAAGAAAAGGGTGCATTTTCATAAAACCAAATTGAGCAGTGTTACAATTTCAAACTTCGCGTGATATTGTGTATGTTCGTCGTGATCATCACGAGGTGCAGTATATGTTGACCTGAGGCCAACAGAAGATACAAGCCTACCGGCTCCCCCACTCTCCGCTCTCTCCGAGAATAGTGGCCATTCATTGTTGCTTTGTATTGTAGCAAGAGTTGCCGAGTTACAAGCTGCATTTAATTTTTTCTAGTTGTTTTGGTTGTTATATTGGTTTTTGTTAAATATTTTCTATCTAAGACATTATTTTTGTTTAATATTTGACGAATTTCATACATTTATTATTTATTTTACTTCAGACTATCAGAACAAGACGCTGCATCATGAATTCTAAATGACCATTTGAAGCAGAGTATTGTAAACAAGGAAAAGACGCCCGAGTAGAAAATGAAAAGATGTCGAAGGAAATGGGAAAATAGCTAGTGTAAAATGCATCGAACGCTGGAAATATGCCAATAGCGAACCTTTCCGATGTCATAAGCTCGGCACCGGTGTCTAATAGTGAGAATGACAATTATCATACAACTTCTGCATTTATTGTTACTATCGACCAGGAATTGGATCTTGACGTTACAACTTCAGTATCGATTAATGACAATGATCTGAAACTCAACACCTTCGATATCACGACTAAAGCACCCATTGTTAGTACTGTTACAGCGATTGACCAACACACTGATCTCGAGCTCTCAACTACGTCACCAATTACGATTGTTGACATTAAGAGTGGCTGTGACTGGCAACAAAATTCAACTGCAAAGCAAATTAATTTTAACGATCCACAATCTAGGCCCTGTATAAACGACAAAATTAGATGCCATCTTATTGAATATGGACCTGACCAGGAAAAGCTACGGATTTCTGTGAATCAACATCGGCAGACGGAAGAAAATTTTCAGGGGAAAGGTTTTTTAAAATGCATTCCAATGGTAAAACCATAGTGCTCAACTGTCTTATTTACTCTGAAACTAGTAAGTCCATTTTTTTGTTTTCCATGCATATTATTTGATCAGTGCTTTCCAAACTGATTATTGCAAACCAGAAAACAGAGTTTAATGATTGGAAAAATTTAAACCGTGTTGTAGAACATGAAAATTCAACCAATGATCGCGAAAATTTCTGTAAATGGAAATCCCTACAATAAATATTATTGAGCGGAGAATGTATCGATGATGCACTACAAAAAGCTATTGAAGCTGATAAACAAAAATGGAGATATAATCTGAAAATAATTCTTGATGCTGTGATGTTTTGTGCCAAAAACAATATTCCACTTAGAGGATTCTGTAGCGTTATAGAAAACCCTAATTCGGGAATATTTCTTAATCTATTGGTACATATAAGTCATTATGACGTTGAATTAAAACAGCATATCGTAACTCACAAAAAAGGTTCGGTGAGCTATTTTTCACCAGCTATACAAAATGAATTTATTGGGCTACTAGCATAGCAAACCAAGTTCATAATGAAATTATATCCCAATTAAAATATCAAAATATTATTGTAAGCCTCTGGACTACACACCAGACATCTCATTGTGAGCAAATGTCCTAGATTGTGAAATACGTGAGAATCAACAACGGAATTGTATCTACAGAAGAAAGTTTCATAGAATTCATTGAAGCCAATGAAAAAATGGAAAGTGGATTAGCCGAAGAAATAATTAAGGAGTTCGAAAAGGATGGGATTGATCTTCAAAACGCGAGAGACCAATGGAGCAAATATGTCATTTTGCAAAAAATAGATTTGCAAATTTTGTGCCATGTTCAGCCCATAGTCTCAATTTGGTTTGAGTACGTGCGGCTTCTGTAAATTCTTCTATGATTTCATTATTTGGCAGCTTTACGAGTTGGAAGACGAAAGTTGTAATTACGAAATACTTTACAGGAGAAGCGTGGAAGTGAGAGCGATATGGTAAATATTTTTACTGATTGTAAAAAAATGGCTAAAAATATAGAAATATGAGCAGAATTTATGGAATCCAGAAAGCAAAAAATTAAAATACAGCAGCTTTATGAGTCAGAAGACGAAAGTTGTAATTTATCAGCCGAACAAAATACAAATAAAAGCCTATTTCACAGCATAATATTTGAATTTAACTGGAGATATGAAACTTTAAATGAGATATCTTCTGATTTCAATTTTCTTTCGGGCAATTTGTTTGTTAAAATAGATACTGTTAATCTTCAAAAAGCAGCAGTGGATTTAAGTCTTAAATATGACAGCGATTTGAATGCCTCAGAAATTTCATCAGAGATTCAGAGTTTTAAGCATCAGGCATTAGTGTTGCTTCCAAACATTTCATCTGCAACTACTTTGGACCTTCTCCAGTTAATTCATGAATATAATCTGACCGGATCTTATCCAAATTTAGAAATTGCTTTTCGAATATTTCTCTTCTTGCCAGTAACTGTGGCTACTTGCGGAAGAAGTTTCAGTAAGCTTAAAATACTTAAAAACTACCTTCGAGCATCCAGGAGAGGTTAACAAATATGTCCATCTTGTCAATAGAACATAAAGTAGCAAATAATATTAAGCAATTATTGATGAATTTGCCTCATTAAAAGTGCAATTGTAAAAAATAATCGTACCTGATATGGTTTAATTTTTTCTGTGATTTTTTAATAGTCGTATGTTAAGAGGCTACCAGACAGAGGGGTTTCCACCTGAATATTCATCGACTGATTTCTCAGAATCTGTTCAACATAAAGGGTGGAAATTTCATATTTGGAATCCTTAAACTAATACAAATCCGGCACATTTCTAACTTTTTAAAAATTTGGTTTTTTTTAAGGCTTCTATATTGTTAAATATCTTTTAAGGGAAAACAAAAATTAAAAAAAATCCCTCACACACCGGAAAGTTCATATTTTTTTCCTTTTAAATTATGTATAAATTGTAAATGTAGCTTAATTTTCAACAAAGAAATCAGTAGAAGTTGTAAATAATGTCATTTTTGCTTCTAATAGTTCACCGATCTGTACACTGATCGTGCCACCGTAGTTCTGACGTCACTCTCAAGGCCTGCCTACTTGGGCTCAAGTCTCTAATAGGAGACGGGGAGGACTTTTAACTTGACCGTCTAGAGCAGTGTTTCTCAACCTTTTTTGTCTGCGTCACCCCGTTTCTGTTCTGCGTCACCCCATTCACTGTTCCATTTGCTTTAAGTCATCTTTATGGATAAATTAGGCTTTATCTACAACATAAAGATCAAAATTTATGTGTTCAAAGAAGCAGAGGCAGGTATTCTTCTGGTTTTATTTATTTTTATAAGCCAGAATATGATACACTGTGAATTTATCAAATATTTGCGTCACCCTTCAATAATTCTCGTGTCACCCTGGGCTGTGATGTCACCCTGGTTGAGAAATACTGGTCTAGAGAAAAGCGAGGAAGCATCTGTTCTCCAGATGGCCCTATTCGGTATAGTTTTGTCTTAGTTACGTATTTTGCTTTTTTACTTTCTCGTATACGTAGTATATTGAGACAGTATTGTAATCGTGTTCTACATTGTATTTGTCTTCTTTACAATCATTATGGATAGTAAAGATTGCAAGCACGAGCTAAGGCTTTCCGATAAAAGAAGAAAAAACCATGATTGTGAGCGACTACAATTGTGGTCAAGAATTGAGTCCACTTCGGAATCCTCAATGCCGTGCATATCACCTATTGAGAACATAGAAATGGAAATGACACAAGAAAAAAACCAAATGACCCCACCCTCACCGACATCGGGTGGATCATACACATTAGATAGTTCATCCAAACAAGGTGCCTCAACAGTATTCAATCTCACAGGACGAAGGATCGTGGAGCTACAATATTTTTTGCAACAATTGCAAGCAATGGAAAACTATGGACCACTTGATTGCAGATTGTTGGACATGGTAGTAACGGGTAAACAAATGGAAGGTCTTCAAAGTTGTCCCACCTTTGAATGTAAGATGTGCCACTTCAAAGGATTAATATGGACCGATGAAAAGAAAGAACCATCAACGCTCGACATAAATAGAGCATCGGTGTCTGGGCTTCTGAGCACTGTTGATGGTCATGCTCAACTGGAGGAAGTTTTTGGAGCGATGAATATTCCTCCAATGTCATCCAAAATTGGCGAACATTTTACTGTCCACTGCTATAGTTGAAATGGAAAATGTGGCGAAAGAAGAAGCACAACTTGCTATGGAAATGGGAGATATTGATGACGACGGAGTCCCTCTCATTCCTGTAGTTGCTGACGACAGCTGGGTAAAAAGATCGTACAGAACAAAATACAACTCATTTTCTGGTCTACTACTACTATTTTCAGGTAAAAAATTATTTTTCTTTTGTTTCTTGTATGCATTTTTCGTGATATACAGGTAGATTGAATTGAAAAAAATACCTATACACAAAATCATTCTTGGAATTTTATAGGTACAGGGACAATTACACGTCACCAGAAGGAAATATTGCTTTTTTGCAATATGGATACAAAAAGAGCCTTTTTTGAAAATAGAGACAATAGAAAGAGACGACGAGTTCTGGAAGAAAAGAATGGAGGAGAAACTGAGCAACTTTTACCTCCAGTGCATTCTTCCCGAATTAGTGGACCTGCGTCATACGCGATCGATGCCTCTACAAGAAACTTGTATTCAAGCCATGAATCGTAAGACTCAAGGAAAGAAAAGAAAAAGGGCTAACAGTTAACTGAAGATGTGAGTCTAACTAATAAATACGTATAATTTTCTATAATTTGGATATGTATCAGGATTTAATTTCATAATTTCCTGTTATAAATCTTACATACATTTAAGTACACCAATAATGTTTACCTCTATCATCTTTTGTGAATTAAATTCCATGAATCGTAACGAGAAAACGCTGTAGCTAAATGGATGTAAAGCATTTCTTGTAAGAGAATGAGAGGGATAGAAAAGACAGTGTTAAAGCTAAGAAAAAATTAC
Source organism: Tanypteryx hageni (assembly GCA_028673005.1). Taxonomy (NCBI): domain Eukaryota; kingdom Metazoa; phylum Arthropoda; class Insecta; order Odonata; family Petaluridae; genus Tanypteryx; species Tanypteryx hageni. The sequence continues at coordinate 122,428,772 of CM054112.1, forward strand.
ATTTTTTTGTTATGTTGAAGTATAGTTTCTGTTACTGTGTGTACTATAATTTTCGTATGCAATGTAATTTAACACACAATTTTTTTAAAAGTTTATCAAAACTTAAAAATAGAATGTTTCCAAAGAAAAAAAATGTCTGGATGATGTAAGATCTTTTTGGGAATTAATACTTGTTGTTTTTTTCTATAAGCAATGTTTGTTCACTCGTATAATTATAGATTCTAATACTCATAGATTTCGTACTTGTTTATCTTTTTTCATGAACGATTTTTGTTCATTTTTATTAATCATTCTAGTAAAATTTATTTATCAACTATGTAAATGTTAGATATTTGTTTACTCTTTTAAGGGAACTTTATTATATTGAAAACTGCAATCTAAATATCTGCCAAAAACATAAAGACGGCACTGAGAACTGGCCACCAAGATTTTCCCCTCTGCCCCAGCGGCCCTAGCTTTCTCGCTCTGCCGAAGGAAAGCGAAGAAAACAACCCGAGCCAAACCCTACTGCAGAAATGTAAACAAATCTCAGTCGAGTTATGGTCGAGTTGTGACCCTTGAGTAGCTTACAGAGGATGGGCATTTTGAGCCCTGAATGTAGTTCTGATACTAGCCGTGAATGCCTGTAGCGCCATGGTCAGCACAGGATTTTTTTACCTCACCGGTAGCCTCTTAAATGCAAACCTACATATGCAGTAGTTGATTGTGTATGCAAATCTCATGACTATAATAAATAAACATTGTGTTGTTATTATCCTTATTTACATATTTTCCTTTTTTAACAAAATAACTACTATGAAAATATATGGTGGGACACAATTTTATATTCTTGCCTTGGGTGCAAAATTAGTTAGTTATGGCTCTGGTAAATAATACAATTCTCTCACTCCTCTGAAGAAGCATCACTTAATTAAAATTCAGTCTTGAAAAAATACTGATCTATAAAACTGACCTTCATTTAACAAAATGAATGCCAATTACATTAACCCCTCAGTGCCATCTGACGTGTCATTATGTTGAGAGAAACTTCACATGCCACCGTCCGACGTGTTAGTACGTTGAGTGTCATTGCTAACTTTATTTATTTTTTTCTGTGCTGGGAATTATTCGATCTTAAAGACCTTGGCATATTTTAAAAGAGGAAGTTTTGTCCTTAATAATTATATTTTATTCGTTAATTTTATTGCATTTCATCTTTTTTATAAAGAGTAAAAATTTGTGAATATTTTTTGTATCCATGCGATTCCTTTCTTGAAAATATACATACAACATCATATCTAGGCTTCTACTGAATAAAAAGGGACAACTATTTAAATGTGACTTCTGTAATGATTCCGAATAAAGACAAAGTAACTGAAGAATACAAAAATATTATGAACTGCCTTTAAAAATAATAAAAATCATAACACTTATCTAAAATTTTCAGTTAGGACATGAAAAAGTTGACATGCAGGAAACATTTTCCCTAATTGGTTTAGAGCGATATATGCAGTAAATGAAATGTTCTGAATAGTTTAAATTTATCTTTGAATAAGGTTGCATGCCAATAACTTCTATAATATTCACAATATTGAATATTATATGAAAGCGCGGGCATGTGCTGGATAGGTAACGGATCGGTATGCAAATCGCTTCTCTCCAGCAGAGTCTACTTATTTAAAGCGAGCATAAAATCTTTAGTTTTAAAATATCATGTTTTGTGCAAATCCTCAAAACATTTCATAAAAATCCAATAAAAAGGTGAATAGCTATGAGTTTTTATATTTTTTGCAATTTTCATGCCTGCATCGCCAAAACAACCTCCTTCGACATCTAGGGTGGGATTTATATAAACCTCTGGGCTTGAGGAGTTAAGGTAATCATTATAAAAATGCCCTCATAACTATAGTTACATAAAAAATAAAACCTTACCATGTAACGAAGACTGCTCACATTGTCAAAGATGGAAGGTTTCTTGTAATGGGCTTCAAGATGATTCACCAGAAGTTTGTAAGCTTTGATTGCATGGGACGATGGCAGCTGATACAGCTTGACACGGAATATTTGGATTAATCCCACGACTACAGTTCGTATGTCAGGAACCTCTGCTTCACTAACAAATGGCCCATGATCCAACTCAAATGGGTGATTTAAAATCTGAAAGAAATATTTAAAGACAAAATCATCACTCTTCAGAAAATTATGATACAACAATAAAAACTACATATTTGGTTCTTGGTTACCTTGATGTAATAGGAATTAATTTAACAATTGCAAATTGTTAATTTTTGACAAAATGATAATTCAACAACTTATTAAAGTCAAACCTACCTTTTCAAGTATATCAAGCAACTCAAGGCAGCGCTTGCTGTCACAGTCAAGACAAAGATCTACAAGGAGCTGAGCAGCTGCATTGCGCACAGCTGTGTCAGGATCTGAGTCCACATGCTGAAGATGTGGGATGACTACCCTCTCCATTAGATCCTCTTCATAAATTGCTCTGCAAATCCACAAGGATGATGTCTTAAATTCATACCATTTTCTCAGATTCAAATACGATAAATTAAAAATAACCCATATCAAACTAATATATATATATATATATATATATATATATATATATATATATATATATATATATATATATATATATATATATACAGGAAGTCCTCCATTTTCCATAAAATAACACATAAACACTGACTTTTTGGTGTGCAGGTTTTCATTCTTTTTGAGATCTAAATTAGAAAGCTTCGGATTTGAACCATTTTAAAGAAAAAATTATAAAGTTTCTTATTCTGTTCATCTTTTTCCACCTACAGTTTGAAATCCCTTATGTTAAACATTTAATTAACATATTTTGAGGAAATCTTGCCATTTTAACAGGACGTTGCCTTACCAACCAATTACACTGTTAAACCTCGAAATGCTGCTCTATTATCCCCTTTCTGTAATCTCCTTCCCTTCCCTTTCCACCCAATCTCCGTCTCTCTCCTTTACACAATAACAACTATCCCTTCCTCTCTTTTATTGGGTTTCTTCACAAAATAAAGTTCTCCCACTTTGAATCATCCTCTGTATCCCTTCAACCGCAATATTTTGTTTTGATGTCAAAACCAGATTTCTTACCCAATAAATTTTCATTGATTCTACTCTGAGACATGTTTCATTTTCTATCTAAGTGTTAATCAGAGAAAAACCTGACTACACGAGGTAGGTAAGGATGCAAGATATATTAAAAAAATTAGCAAATAACAGAGATGATCAATAATCCACTGGTAGCACTGTCACATCATCTGTCCCAAATGTATCTATAATGAGGACCTTGGATCAGTGGTGGTTTTAGGTTGTGCGAGGCCCTAGGCAAGCGTGGACTTGCAAGACCCCTTTTATATAAGTTTATATTACGTAAGTCAAGGTAACACAAAGATACAATAAAACCAAGATTTTTATTAAGGTAAAATACTGTAAGTCAAGGTACAAGAAAGATATAATACAACAAACTTAAAGTAAAATACTATAAGTCAAAGTACAACAAACATACAATCCAAAAAAGTTTTTATTTGAAGTAAAATAATACGAAATTGAATTATTATTTATAAAAGTGCAAGTAAAAAAGAGTTCACAACTTAACTTTTCGAGCTTTCACAGAGGCGAACTCATCAATTAAATCAGAATAGTCAAAGGATGGACTGAGTTCACTTTCAATAGAAATTAAAGTTAAACCAGAGAAGCGATCCTGACTGATTTTTGAACATAAATAGGTTTTTATAAGCTTCAACTTGGAAAATTATCTTTCTGCGCTTGCTACTGAAACCGGTGAAGATAGTAAAATTCACAATGCAATAAACAAATTTGTAAAAATTTCTATTAAAGAATTTGCAGTAATATATTGCAAAATTTCAAATTCAGTCATTGATTTTTCAGCTTCCACTCTTAGAAAAGTGTTTATTTTTTAGTATAACTCTCCATGGTTCACGTCTGATTCTTTCATATTTGGTTCCATTAGGACAGTTTCTAAATTTTTACAAACATATCACAGTTCATTTGCATCTAGACTATGCAGTTTTTCTGTGCAAGTCAAAAAACCAAACATTTCATTGTAAAAATCGAGCATTTCAAATCTTTCATTAATAAAAGCTGCAGCAACATCTATCATTGCATAAAAAATTCGATTGTGAAATTTGCTTCTCCACTCAGTGGTGTATCAACACCTTCATAGTCAAACAAACGTCGCTTTTGACATACTCGTACTTAAGGAAAAATTGAGTCAGTGCCCAGTTTTAGAGCAATTTCTTCAGCTGACTTAATGAGTGCTTCAAATGACTTCTGAATTCTTGTAAAAATTGCTTCATAGCATCTACCAATTTTATCATTATAGTAACATCTGCTGAAGGATTCTGCATAAGCTTGCTTACTTTGCTTCAGAAACCACAAGACCATCTGCACTGAAATCTGCAACTTTTTGTAATGCTTCGCAAATTTCAAGCAGATTATTTTTTAAAGCTTTTATGCTGTTAATATGACTTTCCCAGTGTGTATCTGACAATGATTTTAAAGTTGACTTACAAGTGCTTTGCAATATTTCCCAATGAACAGTTGATGCAGCAAAAAATGTGAAAATTCTTTGAACAGTGCCAAAAAAATTAATTGCACAAGTTGCTGATTTTGCATCGTCACAAACCATGATGTTAAATGTATGATTAGCACATGGGACATAAAATGCTCTCAAATTCCTTTCTTTGATTAAGGCATGAACACCTTTGTACTGGCCTCGCATGTTAGCACCATTGTCATAAGACTGACCTCGACAATTTTTAGGTCCAAATTAATCATATCTAAGAAATTTAAAAAAACTTCAACTAAACCTGAACCAGTGCTATCAGTAATATGCAAAAATCCACAAAAATATTCCTTAATTTTGACTTCTTTTTGGTTAATTTCAACACAACACAGTAGAATAGACAGTTGCTCTTTATGACTCATATCAGTATTGCAGTCCATGATAACCGAAAAATATTTTGCTGCTTTCACAGAAGAGATGATACTTATTCTATTCTATTTTAAATCAGCCCAGTCATCTCATTCTGAATATCTTTCCCAAGATAGGTGTCAAAGCATTCATTATCTTTTATGCATCTCAGATGCTCTGACATGGCTGGATAAAATTTTACAAGCTCTTCTTGGGACAAGAAATTTCCATTGTTAGGCTCATAAAGGTGCTTACGGTGACCACGAAAGGCTAATGACCTTTCAGCCAACATTTGAACAATAGCAAACAAATGTTCAAGCACTAAACACCAGTGTTTCTTTTCATTTTCAATCAATCTCTGATGAGAACTGTTAATAGTAGCATTTACATTCAAATAGACTGCAAGAGTCCTCCATTTCTGCATGCAGTTAACATGATCTGGAGATGTATTATGCTCTTTTAATTTTTGGCCTGTTTTTCCAATCTGAGCAACCCTCAGCAGATGATAGCAAAATTTTTCGGTTGGAAAATAGCTTGCAACAAAAGCAAAATACTGAATTATTTTCAATAGAATGAACAAGCCAACTTCTGGAAACTTCTTCACCATTACTAAGATGTCTAATGAAGCAATCGATATTAAACTTGCAACCAGTTTCATCAGCAGAAAAATCAAATCCTTTAACCGGAGTCGGTCCATTTTTAATCAAGTAGACCCTTTCTTGCTCACTAAATGACTCTGGCCATGGTGCTGGATAATCCAAAACTAAAGCAATAATATCACTTAATACTTGTTGTTTCTCAATATTAAATTCAGGATTTGAATCAACTGCAGAAGAAATTGAAGACGCCAAAGACTCTTGAGACAATAGGTCAGACAAATTTTCTGCTAGAGTTTCAAACAATTGGACTTGGACAGAAATATCAGGCGTAGCACTAACGTTTGCTTCAACATCTTTTTCAGGTTGTGCTGAAGCAGTAAAAAACCTTGTCAATGGTTTAATTTTCTTAATCTATGCTGCAAGTTGTTCTTTTTCTGTCTTTTTGCAGCTCCCCCATTTTCTCCCAGTATCTTGATCACGATGCTTCATTTTTAGCGGGCACAAAAAAAATATTTTTTAAAGGTTGAATGGACTGAAACAAAGCAAAGCTATAGCTGAAAGACTGAGGTTTACATTTTTTAAAAACAGAATTCAAATGTGTCGAATGAGAGTGGACAATTGCTTTTAATCCATAAAAAAAGGGAAATTTGACAGTTTTTAACAATGGGAAATGTCAACTGCCAGGGTAACAAGTCTACTGCTTTTAAATGCGTTTTTTGCAATCATAGTATTGATATAATGCTTTTAAAGGGAATTAATAGACTATATTATGAGGCCGTTGATCTCAACCAAAGATAGAATCTTATGATGATGTCATAATCCTAAATCAAGAAAAAAGCGCTTTATGTAATTTGGTCTGCAATTCTTCCCTCACTTGTAATATCTATTTTTAATGTTATTTTGCCAATCCATGCTTTATTTATTCATATCACTGTGTTAAAAATAAAATTGTGGCTTAGTTAGTATGTACAGTACAAATCATTATGTGCTAACCACCGTATTTTAGAAAATTCTAGTCATGAATGCCTTCGGTTCCAAACTTTCCAGATGAGAGAGATTCAACCTGTATTTAAAAACATATTTCAAAATAAATTGTACCTACTTTATGATATTGCAGTGTTTGACTTTTTCAAAATGTCTAATTATCCAGATATTATATTATACAAATCACCCCTGATCCCAATTGGTTTGGATAATCAGAACTCGATTGCATTTTTATAATTTTCACAACAGTAACCACTGCAAAGCAACACACTTTGCAAGTAGTGAAAAAAGTACAGGGTACTATAAAATATATATGCAACAAGTTTCACATAAATAACCCAAATGTGAGCCACACTAGAGCCCTGCATACCCGCATTTTACCCGACCCGCGGGTACCCGCAGCGAAAGTTACGGGTCGGGTCGGGTATAGAGTGCTTCCATGCGGGTACGGGTCGGGTTCGGACACAAAAGGCACCGGTGCAGGTAAAGAGCGGGTACGAAAACTAGTTTTAATTCCAATTCAATTTGCTTCGCCAATGTAGGCACAGGAACTCTCCACATGCCTTTTACTCCTAGTAAAGCTCACCCTCGTGGTCAAAAGTAGCGTTATATAGGAAGATACAAATATGCAATTTATGCAGGTCGGCAGATCGCAGGCTTTGTGCATCATGTGTCAAGAAAAGTGTCTGACGAAAAAACGATTCCTTTTATTATATAAATAGATACAAAGTTGCAATTGACAAATGATTGTAGATTACGTTTAGTAGAAGAGAATCTAAGGAGGGTGTGAGAAAGAGTGAATAGAGGAATTATGTAGTACAATGTAATTATGACGGATTGGTTTGTGTGAGAACTCTCCCTTTTAAACAGCTGGTTTTGCCCATTCATGCAAGTAACATCTATCATTGTGAATTCACTTTTGAAGAGACGTGGTTACATATAAGAGTGCCTATCAGCATTCTTTATATGTTATTTAACGTTCAAATATATAGTATTTTTTCGTCAAATAATCACGTGTGAGTTGTATTATTTTATACTTTGTTTGCGAGAGAAAGGAACAAGTTATTTTATAAAATTACAATGGTGAGTTATATGTGATCTCGGCTTTTGTGACAGAATATCAATCTACCACATCCTTAAAAAGAAACCAATACCAGTTGATTGAACGGTAAAATTTTCAGTTATAAGTTAATGCATCATTAATTATAAATCAAAATTTCAATCGAAATAATACTTTTATCTGCCCTTCAGATTTGAACAATGAATACTGATCAGATAAGAAGGAAACTTTTGAGTTTAGAGTACACTATAAGAAGAAAAGATAATACCTAATCAAAATTTTGGGAAACGTTCTGTGAAATTTTAGATGAAAAGGGAGAACTGATTTCGAAGATCGCTTACAGTAGTTATAAAATGTTTACCGTTATGATAATAAGAAGCTGGGAACATCAAGCTTATTGCGACACAAATGTGAAAATAGCAAAGAAGCCGTGCCTAAAATTACAAATTTTCTTGTGCCGAAAAAATGCGATTTACCAAAATTATCAGCTGAAAAGAAAAAAAACTGTTTTAGATGGCTGTGTCGATCTTGTAGTTAGAGATTTGAGACCTTTTGAGATAGTTTCAGGAGATGGGCTTAAAAATTTCTGTTTTTCTTCACCCCCTTCTAAAAAGTGGGTAAATGTTAAACACTGAAGAAAAGTATGAAATCCATGAGAAAGTTAAAGTAAGTATTGATGACATAAAATATAATCCGTGACACCAAATCCGTGTACGCTTGTAGAGCAACCAATAAAAAGGTATAAAATGTTAGACACCTTAGTTCAGTTTATGGATACAGACACAGTAAATGATCATATTTATCCAGACGAATTGACTCTTTATATTGACTTAAAACTATCTGACGACATTACTAATAATTTTGATTTGATGAAATGGTGGGATAAGCAAAAGAATTGTTTACCAAATTTAACTATTTTAGCGAATCGTATTTTTGCAATACCAGCGACCAGTGCTCCATCAGAGAGGTGTTTTTGATTGGCGGGACATGTTGTTAGTGAAAGAAGAAACAGTTTAGGTCCCGCAGACGTGGATGATGTCCTATTTTTAAATAGTCATTTTAAATCTCAGGGTAGATACTATTAATTAATGTTTCCATTTTTCAATTAAATTATTTTGCAAAATTTGTAATTTTTGTAAAAATAAATCTTAGATACTTGAAATACATTTTTTCGATCTTAAAAATGAATGTTAATGCACAATTGCATTTCATTTTAATTTATACAAAATAAATGACTGACTCAGAAATATTTTTATTTTTTCATGATTTCTTGCTACGGATTTGTGTCTCGAGGACCAGACAGTTAAAAAATATGGGTCGGGTAGGACAAGCAGGCCTTCTGTGCGGGTGCGAGCCTGCAGGTACGGGTTAATATTCTGCAGGTACGGGTCGGGTACTGGTGAGTAGTCTGCGGGTACGGGTCGGGTACGGGTTAGTAGTCTGCGGGTACAGGTCGGGTACGGGTGGAAAATATCATACCCGTGCAGGGCTCTAAGCCACACTATGGATTTATAATAATGTATATTCAAACAAAAATGTCTGGGAAATAATGCTCATACAATGACTTTAATACAAAGCTTCAATATGTTAAAAATAATTAACCAAGTTAAAAAATGAACTTATATTAACCAGGCAGAACAAGAATTACTTAATGTTTTAACATATTAATTTAAAAATTCATCTAACAAGGGGAGACTACGTACCTTGGGTCATCGATTTCGACGAAACTTTTTGGGTGGTAGAATACTTAAAATAAGAAGACCCATGGAGCGGCTTTTGATTGAATGGGCCTTAGTTTCAGCAAAATCTTTTTTCTTTTCACAGGATTAACTGTGGCTGGATAAAGTGCAATAATAGGCTGACAATGTAGAGCAGGTGGCTTGGCTGGGTGGTTACCATTCTGGCCTTGGAATATTTTGTCCCGGGTTCAAATCCCACATCATACCTAGTTTTTTTTTTCATTTTAATCCACTTTATTATTTACTGTACTATTATTTATTTATTATATTATTATTTACTTCATTAAAATTGATGCCCAACAGCATATTGGTAGCTATTTCGATGTGAATAGTAAATCTTGCTAGGGAACATCCCAAATGGTCACTAGCAACCCTACAGGAACAAGGAACGCAGATGTTGAAATGCAAAGAACAAATATCACAGTGGAGTCAAGATATTGCAAAAGGAGGAATGCGCTTGGACAAACATAAAATGATTAAAAACTGTGCATACAACAGATTTTGAGAAGCAAGGAAAAGGAAGGATCAAGTTACATCCAGAACACTCCAACAGTGGATGTTAGCTGCAGCCTATCAACATACATCGCCAGAGTTCACCTTCACTGCATCTCGAGCATGGCTAATAAAATTTAAAAAAAAATTCCAAATTCGACAGTGAAAAGTTACAAATTACATTTCTCATAAAGATGAAGTCTTTGAAAGAAGTGGATTAAAACAAAAAAAAACAAGGTAGGATGTGGGATTTGAACCCGGGACAAAATAGAACGGTAACCACCCAGCCAAGCCACCTGCTTGACACTGTCGGCCAATTACTGCACTTTATCCAGTCACAGTTAATCCTGCAAAATGAAAAAAGGATTCTGCCGACACTAAGGCCCATTCAATCAAAAGCCGATATATGGGTCTTCTTATTTTAAATCTTCTACCACTCAAAAATGTTTCATCGAAATTGACGCCCAAGGTACGTAGTCTCCCCTTGTAAGAGACATATGAAAGTCAGATTTTTGTAAAATATAATGCAAAACTAACCTATTTGTCCTAATTATGTCAGATAAAATGTCTAAAACCCTGATCCGAATACTAGTTCTGGTTTCATGTCGAAAGTATTTCTCCACTAGCATTTTAATTTTGTCTAACCACGTTGCATGGGTTGGCACCATTGAACCAGACAGATAAGAAACAAGACGAAGAACAGATCCTTCCTGCAAGAACAACAATAATTGAATCATAAAAACACAAAATACAAGATACCATATTTATCCAAGTACCACCCCGAATAAGACCTGCACCCCAATTTTTGGGAAGGCAAATTAAAAAAACAAATATCATTAAATTTTAAATTTATTGAGCCCTAATATAAGTGATAATATTATTGCAAGTATCCTTTTGCATTATATATTCCTCTCTCTGCAGTTGCCTATATTGTTGCGATGTGCAGGGAGACCCTGATTTATGAAAGGGTTATATTCTTGAAAAACGTTTCATATATCAAAATTTTGTAAATCGAGCCATAATATCCTATTAGCTACCATTATATAATACAAGATATGTTCTCATGGTAAAAAATCCTCCCTTATAAGGCACAGAACTTGTTTTTAAGACATATAATATGGAGTGTAATTATTCTACGCATATATAGGTACATTACGTAGTGTTGGGTTCTATTTCGCATAACTTGATGTCGTAGTAACTTGACTGACTATTCTATCACAGTTTGAAATTATAAATGACTATATCGTAAATTATTAAAATTATTCTCAATTCAGTTTTAAAATACACGACAACGAATACTCAACGACATAAGTTTTATCGAAACTAGCGATGCTGAATGCAAAGCGCGTAGTGCTGAGGTGTCTGCAGAAGCCCGGAAGGCATGGTTCATGTGCGCATAGTCAAGGTTTATCGTAACTAAAATAAAAAATACAATAAAAAATAGATAAAATTGTGCAATGCATTCAGTAATAATTTAATGAAGACTTCAACTTCATCTGTGTTGTCGTATATAGTACCGTATCATACAACAAGATTTTTTCTGAGATGAAATCCTCGAATAAGACACGCACCCTGATTTTCTAAAGAAAAGTTTTGAAAAAAGGTGCGGGTGGTAGTAGGATAAATACGGTAATTAATAAAATTGTCAATTTCTCAGCCAATAAGATGCACTGGCCAATAGGATGCACCTACCATCTTTGCTCATGTAATATCCACACTTTTTTCCAGAAAAATTCCCTGAAAATACGAGATGCAGACATTACCCAGATTCTGCCACTGCTGATTATGAAAATCAGTATTGCTGTATATTGTCCACAATAAACCTTCCAAATACCCCAGGGTTTGTATAAATATACAGAGAAACCCCTATTTAAAATTTCTCTGAGAGAATAACTTTTTGTAAAATAAGTTAACACTAATTAGGGGTTACATACTATTACAGAAAGTCTCTGCTAAATTTATTACAGTGAAGCTGTTTTATGTCATTTTCTGCATGTAAGAATATATTTCAAATTTTAAACTAGATTTAGGGTGACAGCACCATATGTGGCCAATTTAAGCATTATTTAAACTTGTAAAAATATTTCATAGATAAAAAAATTCATCAGCAATTCTCAAAAATTATAGTACATAAATTGGAACGTGGTAAATCCATCAGTGAAAACAAAATTCAATTTCACAGAATAATTTTTTAAATAAACTATACTAAATTAAGAATAAAATGACATTGAAGACATAGGTATACATTCCCAGAAAGAAATGTTATTTTTGAAGTAGTCGAATAATATAGTCCGCTTTGGCAAATACTGAGCATCTCTCTCTCCATTTGATAAATTATGTCCATGTTTAAGTCATCAATTTTGAAATAAGTGAAATATCTTTGCATCATCTCAAATCTAGCTACTGCTCTTAAAGTGGCTAGTACAGGCTGTTCTTCAATATCATCTACATGTTCTTCTTCATTGCTCTTTCCCATTGCATTGCATATTTCTTCCACTTCCTGGAGACCTGTTGTGAGGACAATATTATTGCAAGTTGCCTAATCTTGAAAGGTGATGGTTGTATTTGATGCAATTTGCAGCCAATCCTCTTCCTCAACCTTGTCCACGGTTTTTTCAATGCATTTGACAGCCTTCCAGTTAAATCCTGTTTTCCTAAAAGAGTTTAGAATTGTTTAGGGACTAACTACGTTCCATGCAGAAGTGAGCTTCTAACACATTCAAATTTAGTTTCTCCTTTCTTTCCACGCATGATACAGCATTCTGAACTGAAGATGTTCTGTACTTCATCATTATACAGTTAATTATTCCAAAATTGAGTAGCTGTAACATGCTGGTACAATTTGCAGGGAAAACACAATCTTGACATTATGTAAAATGATGTATCAGGTGGATGAGCAGGGTACTTTTCCATAAAAAGCAATGTCATTTCTCCAACTGAATCTCTCCAGCTACCCATTGTAGGCCTTGAAATTGATTATGGATTAAAATAGTTCCACTAATTGGAATATTTTGGGCACACATCTCCTGAAACCACCTCCTTAATACTTTTTGTAGCTCATCATATGGAAAATTTCTAATGCCCATTCTTTTCTTTGACTTAACTCCACATTTTGATTCAGCTTCTAAAATTGCTTCTTTATTTTTAAGAATGCAACTTAATGATGATGCAAGAAGGGCAAGTCTGTTTGCCATTTCGATTGTTTGAACATTTGGAAAATTCCCCACTTTTTTATAATTTTTAGTCTCACAGATCAAAAACTGCTTCCTTTTTGTACCCATGGCTAAATACGTAATATTAATGATGTATTAAATATTTTGTATTTCATCCACTGCCTAACGAAGCAACAAACAAATCCAGAAACTTATGTAAGGAGTACACAGAAATAACTTGATCTCAATGAGGCACAGTAGAGAATATAAATGAATGATATTGTTGGCAATGGGGAATGGGAGGCTGAGTGATAAGGGGCGTGAGGAGGAGTAGGTTAGAGGAACCAGGACCCCCTATGAACAGTACATAGTCATTATGCCTACATTTTATCAGAGCCTTCGAGATTTTCAGGGTCATTTCAAGATTATTACCCCACTGTGCAATCGCGTACAGTAGTTAACTTTCCCTTGTGATAGGAGGTGCTGGTCACCAACCTATGATGTTTATCATGTTCACAAATCCTCCAGGAAAAAAGACCTTAAGAAAGAATCTGTTCAGCAATTTATATTTTTAAGTTGAGCAAAATTAGTAAGCTGAGCAATCAAACCATTGTGTACAGAAAATTCTATGAAAGCAATTCTTTGAGTTGTTTTAAAGATTTTTCCGTTAATCAATAACTTTGTGTATGCCACAGCACCATCAAATTGTTTTATTGCATGAACATAAATTCTAGGAGCAATAGGGATGCTGGCATTACATGAGCAAAGACATTAGATCAGTGCTTCTCACACCTTCATGCATGTTTAAACATTGCACCACACCAAACCAACCCTAATTAATTTCACTGCTTTAATAGATATTTAAAAAAAAACAAATATAAAACTAATAGAAGCCATAAATGTATTAACTGTCATGATTGATAAAATAATATTTAAATTGGACAACTTTCATAGGGTGAACTTTTTTGGAAAAAGTGCATCTTATCAACCAGAAAACACAACAATTTCAATTATGCATTAAAACTACCCGAGTAACGAACTTTGTCCTTTACTGTCAAAACTTTTCACTATATAAATTATTTACAATCATTATTTTATAATAATTTAATTTCATAAAAACAGTTCACTGAACACTTAAGTGACTATTCATAAGATACATACAGGACGACCAGCTGAGCATCTTTCTATTAAATCATATACTCGTCCAACACAACCATTGAATTGACCTCTCTCAATAAGCTTCTCTACTTTGGAAATGGTTTCATGTAGGTTGCTTGAAATCCTGGACTTGTGATTTGTGAGAGCACTAGTTTCTGAAATGAAATTTGGTTAAATTTATATTTGATCACATTTTATTTAAATGATGCCAATTAATAACCACCTCAAGTAAGGAAATAAAGCTATCTGTATAAGTAATTAGATGAAATTATAGCTTCAATTTTATCAATCTTATAATTCAATCTCCATGGAAAACATGCATATTTTCAGCTATTCATCAAGAGCTAAGTTTTTGTGAATAATAGAAAATGCCATATGCCTACCAATATGAGTAATAGTTAGTTCAATTACAGTCAAGACAAGATCCCAAGCGGGGTCATGCAATTCTGAACCATGCTCATCTACGAGCCTTTGTATCCCCCATATCACTTCAAAATTGACAATGGGATAGTCATATTTCATAGCCTGGAATGAAAATTTTTTAATATAATTAACATTTTTCATAAAACCTAAATTTAACTTTACAGTTTACAAAGAGCTATATATCAAGATTGATAGTCAAACGTCAAATTTCCAGCATGTACCATAGCCTTATTCAATAATTTTATTAAAAAATTGCACCTCATGAATTATTACATATTTTTATAAATTTCTGGACATAATTAATTAACAATCATGTTCAGCAGGATTTGGTGAAAAGTAACACCATTCATGGTAGCAAACGTAATAGCACCTTAAATATTGCAATTACTTCAACAAATGCAATTGAGCAATAATACCATTACTCACTCAGTTGAGTATTATGGAGCTTAACTATAAATAAATTATGAGCACATCAAACACCATTAAAAGTCTTACAAAACCTTAAAATGACATTTTGCAATAATAATGAGAGTAAAAGTTTTCAAAAGCAGAAAAGCTCACAACTGATTAGTGAAAACACAATCCAATGTTTGTAGACAAAGCTACAGAAAATCTCATCAGCAAAAAAATTAGGAATCGTCTTAAAATCGAGTATAATGTTTTAAACGCCACACGGAACACCACAACACCGATTCTATTCCACAAAAATGTATTAGTTTATATATATATGCAATATAATACATTTCATTTATTAATACTATTCATATTCTTGAAGTTCACAATGTGCAAATGTGTGGCTTTCCATCTCATAGGCACTGCTTGAAAGGGTGTGTTGACAAACCTATGTCAGAACTTGTAATCAGCTGGGTAGGAAATATGATTCATATGGCGTTGAAAATAGCTACACTAAGATTGACGGCATTTTGCGCATGTCTTGTTACAATTTAAATATATCTGTTACTTTTCCATTGGTGCACCAGTGGCAGACAACAAGTGTATCTGTCGTTTGAAAAGTATAACTTCTATGAGAGCACCCGATTGGTATCAACTTGGCCAAGTTTTAATGTGAAGTGAGGACTAGTTATTATTTTTAGCAATTTTAACTATATATATATATATATATATATATATATATATATATATATATATATATAGATATATAGAAAGCACTGGTGCTGTAGTGGTTAGCATGTCGGCTTCTCATTACAAAGTTCTGGGGTTCAAACCCTGCAAATGGAGGTTTTATAAAAAACTATCATCGGTGCCTGGCAGTAGGCAGCAGTACTGTCAGTATGGTATAGAGCCGTAAACAAATTATGTAAGCTGGGTCTATATCCAATAGAGCTGTAGGCGTGATCGGGACGATTTGAACGGCTACAGTACTGCGATGTGGAAAGCAAGAGGGAAACTACCACATTACAATCCCTAGTAATGATTATATGGTTGGACAATATGAGTTCTCCCGAGGTAAAACAATCCGGAGGTAAAATAGTCCCCCAATCGGATCTCTGGGCGGGGACTGCCTTGAGGAAAACATTTATCGAAAGTAATTTATGAATAGGCACTTGGAATGTAAGAACTATGAGAAAGGCAGGAAAGCTAAAGAACTTGAAAGAAGAAATGACAAGAAATAGAGTTGACATTACAGGACTGAGCGAAACTAGATGGGAAGGAGAAGGACAGTTCGACACAGAAGAGTTCATGGTAGTTTACTCTGGAGGAAATAATGGGAAAGGGGAGTAGCTCTGGTACTTAGGAAAGATATGATGAAAAGTGTGACAAAGATAATAGCAACGAATGATAGACTGATGGCAAAAAAGCTAAAAGCAGTCCCAGTGGACATGCTGATAACCCAGGTATATATGCTAATGTCAGCTCATGAAGATGAAGAAATCTAGGAGAGAAATTAATGACATTTACGAAGAAGACAGAAGAGGAAAGGTAAACTGCATAATAATGGGAGATTGGAACAGCATAGTCGGAGAAGGATAGGAAGAAAATGTTGTCGGGCAGTACGGACTTGGGAATAGAAACCAAAGAGGGAAATAACTGATACAATTCTGCATCAATAATGACCTTTTGGTGACTAATACATGGTTCAAAAACCATAAACAAAAAGTCCAGAAGATAGAATGAGATGCCAAACAGATTACATCCTAGTAAAACAAAGATTCAGTAACAGCATAAAGACCACCAAGTCATTACCAGGAGCAGACATTGATTCAGATCACAGCCTTCTAATATTTGACGTAAGTACAAAGCTCAAACAAATAAAAAAAAATGAGGAGAGAAAGACAGGCCTAGAAAATCTAAAAGAAAGGCAGGACGTAGTCAGCATGAAGTTGGAATATTGCCTAAGAAATTTGGAAAACAAACCAGCGACCATGGATATAGAATGGGAAGAAATTGAAACCAGTATCAAGGATAGGTACCATGGCTATAATAAGCAGATTAAATAAATTTATTGAAATACAGGACATATTAAATGACAGGCAGTTTGGTTTCAGAAAAGGTAGAAATACTATAGATCTTGTAGTAAAAGCCATGTCATTTATAGTAAATAGCTTTGAGGAGAAGCATCATATTGAAGGCATTCTGTGTGACCTCACAAAAGCTTTTGACTGCTTATCACATGAGATTCTTCTTGCCAAATTAAATCATTATGGTTTCAGAGGCAAAATTTATGATTTAATCAAATCTTTTCTAAGCAATAGACTTCATGCAGTGGTAACTAAAAATGGAAAATCCGAAATCTTTAATCATATCCATGGTGTGCCTCAGGGCCCAATACTCAGTCCGCTTCTTTTTATACTATATGTTAATGACTGCCCAGGAACTATTATGTCATATACCCTCCAATTTGCTGATGATACTAGTTTTTTTGTTAAAACCTCAAATCCTGAGGAAAACAAAAGGGAAATCAAAAAATCCATGGAGAAATTGCACTTTTCTATATTTTATTCTACTGTCCTTTTATTGTTACTATGACCTTGACAATGTAATGCCCCATACAGGGGTCACTGCAGTAAATAAATTATTATTGTTATGGATAAAGAGATTGGAAAATAAGAGAAGAAAATAAAAAAACCATGGATCACCAAGGAAATGCAGGAGAAAACGGATGAGAGACGAAAATGGAAAAATGTTAACAGTGAAGAAGGTAGAGCAAACTATAGACTATAGATAAAATACAACAAATGGAGAAGTTAGGATGGTACGATATGATGTACGCTAGGGCACTGGAATTAGAAGATAAGAAGTCTAATGGAATTCGTGGCAAAGGAATTATGAATACAGATGGGAAGATAGTCTCTGAAACAAAGGATTTAGCACAGGTATGGGAAGAATATACTAAGGAACTATACAGCAAGCAGACAGGATCGGCAAAAATAGAACTGGAAGATGAGGAAAACATTGAAGAAGACAACTTAGGACCAAGTATTATGGAGAGTGAAGTAGAAAAAGCGATAGTAGATCGATCTAAAGAAAGGGAAAGCCACAGGCAGCAATGGAATAACAGCTGAGGTACTTAAAGTCATGGGATCAGAAAGACTAAAAGCGATCACGAAATTAATTAATAAGATTTACGACACAGGAAAGTGGCCTCGGGATTTCCTAGAAGTAACAATGATCTCTCTAAAGAAGAAGCCAAAGGCAATGCAATGTAAAGAATACAGAACGATAAGCCTTCTGTCACACACTTCGAAGATCATCACGAGGATTCTTAATAAAAGGCTGGAGAAAAAGGCAGAAGAAAAGGAAAGCGCAATCGAGTACAGTAAAGATATCTGCATATGTTTCGTAGACTGGCAGAAGGCCTTCGATAGAGTAAATTGGTTAATGTTGATTAAGATATTAAAGGATACTGGTGTAGACTGGAAAGACAGGAGACTGATAAGGAATCTATATGTGAAACTAGTGGTAAAGGTCAGGTTGGAGAATGCGGACACCTGTAGAGTAAATATCGGTAGAGGAGTAAGACAGGATTGCTGCCTATCGCCAACTCTTTTTAATATACATGGAGAAAGTATAATGCAAGAAGCATTAGAAGGCACAGGAGATTTCAAAATTGGAGGAAGGATTATAAGAACAGTAAAATACACAGATGATCAAGTAGTTCTAGCGAGAAAGGAAGAGGAACTCCAGAAAATGATAAATAGACTAGTAATAACATGTAGAAAATACGGTATGGAAATAAATACAGAAAAATCCAAGGCCATTCGAATATCAAGCAAAGAAGAGAATCTGAAAATAAGTATTGAAGGAAAGTCTTTAGAACAAGTTTCAGACTATAAATACCAATCCTCCTTTACTAATATCTAGATATGCCACTGCACATGCATAAAAATCTGTCTGAAGATACGACCTTGCAAAAATGCTGCCAGTGTAAACATGTTCATTATATAAATATATCATGATGTAAGAACAAAGGATATTTAACAGTATTCATATGAACAATAAAAAACTAAGAAATATTCTGATTTTAAAAAGGAATAAAACATCATAAATAAACTTTCTTATGCAAATATAAAATCTTGCTAAAATTTAAACCAGCCTAAGCCCCAAGTGTATAAGATACACTGACTTGAGAGACATAAAAAAACACATTAACAATTGAAAAACACTACACAGATAAATGCTTAAATATAATTTTAATTAATGAAAATTTTGACCAAAATGAATTAAAGCAATTCTAATTAATTTTAAATGCATCTGATGATACTTAGCAAATTAGGCACATCCAACACACAAAGGTTATTGTAGTATCTGCAATAAGAAATGATCACCTGTACATAAGATGGAAGAATTGACGTGGGAGTGCATTTCAGTGAGGTGACATGTTCTGTGCCCCACAAACCCATGTTAATATGTATAACAGCTCCCCGAAGGAGGCAGTAATCCTGATTACACGAAGGATCCTGTAGAAGACGACACATAGTGTACAATGCACTATGGCCCATGTGGGTACCCAGCAAATTCCTCATAATCTGAAAAAGAGTTGTGTTATTACTAAAGAACAAATAATAAAATGATCATTTACAGATAGCAGTACGGTTATAATACAAGCACTTTATACCTTCCAGCAGCTTTGATAGAATGCTTCTATGTTGGCTGTGCGGCAGAGTGCACAAATGAATGTTATCAATGAATCAAATGGTAGGATACTATAACAAACAACAGCATCAAGTACTTGGAGACATGAGAGCACAACTTCTTTGGAGTTGGTTCTCAAGCAGAGGAGACACGTGTTCCTGATACAAAGTTCAGAATAGAAATAGGCAAATTAAAAGATATATCTTCATATGAAGTCAGAATGAATAAAACTAATGATTTATGCTTTAACAATTTTTTCTCACAGAATGATACAATTTCAGTAGAGGGTACCAAATTCTACTTATCAGATGTTTAGCAGTAATACATTTGGTGGGTCTTGCGTGTTATCTGCATGGGATACGATTGCTTGGGCTACAACATACACCAACCCCCCCCCCCTCCGGGGGGTGGCACAGTAAGTGTGGGAAGAAGCCAAAAACACTTTAACTAACTAACCCAGTCGGTCCTATCCCACGTACTTATTCTTTTTCCTGCAGCTAACCTCAACACAGTTCCATATCTCGGCACTTCATTCCATTAGGATGCTGCATTTATTGACCTGGCTGGGTGGCAGATAACAGACAAGACCCCATTTGGCATAGCTTTGTTCTTCAGAAATGCCTCAATATAATCAACACAACAGCATCACATGAACTTACTCTAAAAAACCGTATAAGGAAGAGTAACCAACATATTTTGAATTACATATTCCTATATTTACAGCTATTTTACACAAATAACCAAGTTTACATCACTACCCAAAATGTAAAAGACGGATTTAGACTCCACTTTAAAGTACCAAAAATGAGAAATAATGTTTAAGATTGACTTAGTTTTAACTGCATTTTCCAGGTTAGATCTATGAATGACAGACATGCATGTTCTTACTCAACAAGACCAATGATAACATCTTCATCAACATAAGCTGCATTATATTTAATGAGGTTCACGAGCACCAATAAAATATCGTTTGTTCTATCCGTTCCGACGATAGCAGACATCCAATGGAGTAAAAACGGTGCAACTTCTTCCTCAAAGTACTGTATGTCCTTTCCATTCTCAGTCAGACTTTGAAGAAGATCAAGCCTTAAAATAAATAAATACTAGATAAAATATACTACATGAAAACACTTTTTAAAACTCAACACTATACAGCTAAAAAATAATAATTAAAGAAAAAAATGGCAAATTGCAGGTGAATAACGTTAAAGATGCAAAGTGGGGAATAAAATAAAAATTAACTGACGTCAACCACCAAAACATGTCAATTGGTAACAAAAATATGGACACATTTCTTTCGTTTAGGCTCTAGGTATAAATCTTCATATGACAAAATCATCTATTTAACTTAAACGTTCCTGCAATTCAGGGAACAATAACTCCATTTATAATACCTAGGATTAGCGTCTTCTGGAATATCGTGTGTTTTTATGATTCTAAAAAACTGAGCTCTCATTATTCCGAGTTTTTCATACTGTCCTTGGACTAAGCATCTGAAAAAAGCAAATGCTAGATGCCTATGTTCTTTTGAATTTTCTTTCTTCAATAAGTCTTGAAGAAGAATCCATAGTTTTTCTATCGAGTTCTGAAAGGAAAATTAAGAAAATTTCGTTTTATAAAATAGTTATGAGTTGAAACATGAGTATTTTAGTAGCATCACATACATATTCCAATCTGTTGTTTAATACAACATCACTAAGTTCTTTTATAGCCTTAATTCTATAATGTATCTGAGTTTCTGAGCTTATCTCTTTCTCAATTTCTTGGGTTAGAGCAAAATCAACTCTTCCTTTGTAGTTTCCTTTGAAACAAAATGAAAATTCAATGACAAAGATGATGTCTTCGAGGGTAAAAGCAATTATGTGAAGCGTCAAGATCCAAACCTTTGCTTATCCTGAAAAACTGTTTCAATTTTTCGTGAAATGGTTTTTCCTTTTCTTTTGTATTCATTTTCGACATTTTTTATTTGCTCGCATTAACATGAATGGACACAGAAAACCACTCTTCGTAAACAGACTGAAAAAATGTTAAACAGCCAGTAAGATACGAAGACCATAAAATTAATTAAGTACATAGTATCCTTTAAACATGAATTAATATTCTAACAATACCAACTTCATGACAAATTTCATCAAAAGTGAAATGAAATAATTACTTAGTTTAACTCCATAATAGTTTTGGTTTGCGCTTTCTGTTTTTCATTGAACAAAATAGTTGAGAAAAGCGGACAATCCGGCACAAGCTAAGGGTCCAAGAAGTACAGATGAAATATTGAGTATATATCGAATCATTTTGTTGCGATATAACAAAGTTATTGAATTTATTCACCATATATGACGCTAACTCCCTAATTGATAACAGATTCTACCCCCTTACTTTATTATTTTATATCCTTAGCAAATTTGTCTCTATTTCAATGATAAAAATAATTATCTCTATTAAACTAAAGCGTTTTTGTATTTTTCGTCATACTCATAATTCCACCGTCTGCCATTTTGCAAGCAATCTTTATTTAAGATGTAACGTAAATGGATATTTGATCACATTTAATTAAATATCATATCTCAATCAAAGAACATAAGGCTGAAGTGCAATGTATTCTCCCTGACTGTGAGGCTGCTAATGCCTACGACCACCTACGGAACTACGTCGTATTATTATAGAAGTGATTCCGCGGCACATGTGCAGTTTACCCTCCCGCACATATTTCCTTGCGATTTTCGATTTTTTGTTCATTCCAAGGAAATAATGGTTAGAAGGTGATTAAGCATAGAAATCTGATGGCCTCAACGTCCTCGACAGTTATCATTATAACATATTTCAAATAGATTTCACTTAGATTCATCTTTGTCCTAATAAGGATAAATAATAAATGTGCCTGTTCGAGCAACCAATCTCCGCTGTCTTCGAGAGGGAATCATTCATTTAATCAGGGCGCCGCAGGCGCCCAGTACGACTTCACTCTCCACCATTATTACCCTTGGGTTAGGTTAAGTGGTTTGGAGTTGTTTTCCTTCTGTTTCCTCTCCCACGGTTAGGTTCAGTGGTTGGGGGTTGGCTTCGTTCTATTTCCTCTCCCGGGTTGGTT
Source organism: Tanypteryx hageni (assembly GCA_028673005.1). Lineage (NCBI taxonomy): Eukaryota > Metazoa > Arthropoda > Insecta > Odonata > Petaluridae > Tanypteryx > Tanypteryx hageni. Next base: position 122,451,512 of record CM054112.1, read on the forward strand.
AAAGTGGTTGGGGTTTGGGTTCGTTCCCTTTTCCTTATTTTGCTGCGGTACACTTTCGACTGTTTTGTAAATTACCGCCGATGCTATCTAAAATTGGCGATTTAATGGATTCAAGTAGTTCCTTTTCTCGCCACATAAGGCGTTACTTCTAGGGGGCATTATTTCCTTCAGTATGTAGAACACAAATATTTACATAAGGTACACACCAGAAAAATTCTTTTTCGAAGAAAAATATATTTAAATATATGTCAAATATTTAAAAAGAATTAGAGACGGGAAATACAGAAATTAATTTAATACTTGAATTAAAGATACCTGTAGACAAACAATATTCTTCTAAAAATTTTCTAGGGACTGCGCCAGTAGAGGCGGTAGTTTCTTCCCGGCGGGAGGGTATCTTTGGATAGTAGGTATTTGAATGCTTGCATTATTTGGGTTGGTTTGGCTTCGTTTGGGGCAGGTTGAGTTTGGTTGTGTAAAAAGTCGACAACAACGGTAAAAATTTTAATATTTATTTTCAATTTTTGAAGTTGATTACACGGAACTATCATTCTTCAAATCATGGGCCAAATCCATCAGAGAGAACTTCTTGTATCAATACTGCAACCCTATCTACAGAGCTTACATGTCTGTCAACCGATTTGAAGATATAAGGAGATTTTTAAGGCTCGGCGACTAGGGATCTCGACAAGAAAGGATGAAAACATAAAATTCCTCCGATCAGATATAAATTAGAGAATTTTCCATACAGATTTAACACGACGAAGGTGTCAACAAAAAATTAACAGTAACATCATAAAGGTAATGAGTTCATCCGAGTGAACAGCTAGAATCGGCCTTTAAAAAAATAAAATATGCCAATAAAAAATAGTTTGTCTATTAGCCAACATCAAATTATTCGTGTCATTCCTAAATAGATGGTATACAACTAATATCAAATGCATTCTTTGTATATCATATCTGGCGATAGGAAGTACTAATAAACATATAGTTTCACGCTAATTTATGCCTATTGTAAGTAATAATAACCTAAATTTGCAATTGGTAGTAACTAGTGGTAACCGCGAAAACTTTTGCGAAGTCAGTAAGAAATCTGCATGTTTAAATCATCATCATTTAAAATGCCCACAGACCACACGCAGTTTACTGAATAATAATAATCTTCAATTATAAACATTGCAACGCTAAGTTTGACATTGATACAACTATAATTGCGATGCTTCATAAAAAGCGCGAAGCGAATAACGCAATTCTTTTGTTTATTTGAAGGCTTAATAGACACTGATTCAATTGGAGGCAACAATGCGGTCGCCTTGGCAACACTCGGAAAGAGCACGAAAAAGCCATACAATTTCGAAAAGAAACGCGTGTTTCGGACAAATTCTCCCGTGTAACGTCTAAACATCACAAGAATAAGATATTTTATAGTTTTAACCGTCGAATAAAGTAAAAACGGAGAAATTCGGTTCACAATTACGTATTTTAATGAATGAATGAACCATGCACCATGAAAAATCAAAACTACTGTGTAAACATATGGGAAAATGTAATAGTCTCCCGGAGTCGAATCCGGGACACTTATGTAAAGGAAAATAGTTTTCCCGGGGTCTCCCAGTTGGCAGAAACAAAATGGCGTTTACAGCATTTCTCTATGACAAACTGTTCAAGAGATAAAAGGGGGGACGGACGGACAGACATTGAGTATTAATATATAAAGATTTAGTGTATTTTTGCATCGGCCCAACGGCCCATTTTATTTTCGATGCACCCGTCTTTACGCCGCTGCGCCAACAACAGCACCGCTCAACTTAACGAAGTTTGGGGAAATTAAACGATACTTTCGTATTACAACATACATACTAATTACTAAAAACAAATCAATCAGTCACTGGCGAAAGTATAATTTTAAAACATTTGAGAAACGAGAATAAAATGAACCAGTAGTAAAAGGAAATAAAGAAAATGATTTTCAAACGCAACTTCAATTCGCACGCACGCAAGTGGATGAAGGATAGCTCGCATCAGAATTTTTTTTCATCTGAGAAAGATTGTAACACTGTAAAATAAATTCACTACGGTTACTAGAGGACTAGAGAAAATTGGAGTACTACATAATAAAGGAAGCTGCCATTTAAAGTGGTCATATGTGGTGTCAACGCGAAGGTAGGAAAACAAAAGGTAGATGCAAGGGAGTACTGATAGGACCCGCAACCCCCGCAATGCAGGGGTCCCCAATCATTCAAACCGTACTAAGGCGTCTACGCCCGCTTTAGGAACCCGAAAAATGTAATTGCGACTTCTACAATACGGCTTTTTAACACTGAGAAGAGGCTTTTCTCGGCATGAAAACCAATGCAAGATATAAGGCTTCGTTTATATGCCTTCTGACGTCTCTCGCTCTTAGGCCAATGTATTTTCTCATGTGTCAACATTTCTTAAGTGTTATCATTATATATAGACGTTCCTTACAGATGAGTAGGATATAACACGCTAGTAGAAGGTGCTTGCATACTGCAAGCATTTCGACTAACTTTAAAAAAACATTAATTTTTCAGAGAGCTATTTCATCATGAGAAATATTTCTTTAATTCTAAAGATTTCTCCTCTGGACCGGTTTTCGTTTTTTCATTATGGAACAATAATGGAGTAAAACCAACACTATTTATTGCAATTTTTGAAATATTATACTATTCCTACATTGGGTTAATAATGCCACACATTTCTGCCAAATTTTAAATTTATAGCACAATTAGAAGTGAAATAACATTTATCTAATTGTTTAAATTTAAATAATTTTTAACGGCCGCAATAACGATTTCCTGGATACATTGAAATGTTGATTCGTTTATATGGACTAAACTCTAAATAATTTTAAAATTTCAGCTCCCTATCTCGCCGCTTAGTGTCTAAACATTTACCTATTTGTTTAAACTTTAAGAATTTTTAACTGCCAAACCAATTAAAATATCAAAATTTCTATAATCCCTATTTCGTTTTTTTTTACAAATCCTAACTCGAAAAAAATTTCAGCTCCGTAGCACATTAGGAAATACATAAACCTTGAAAATTTGTTTAAACAATTGCGAATTTTTAGCGGCCGCATTGATGCACTTTTTCAAGATTTTCGTTTTTTTAGTCGGTTTTGCACAAAATCCTATGTAAGAAAAAAATTTCGAATCTCCAGCTCATCTGGAAGTGCCTAAACAAACTTATTATTATAATTTTTTATAATTTCAGGCTTTTCAAAATATCAGTAGCGTTTGTTTGGGGGAAGGGAATTATTCATTTATATGCAGGCAATGATAAATAATTCGTCTTAGAAAATGTTTATTATATATATTATTTGCTACGCCCCCCCCCCCCCAGATTTTCCGGTACGCCACTGGGTAGATTACAGCTCTGTTGTTATATGGGCAGGGTCGGCTCTATGTTTCTGCCGCCCCAAGCTAACACATTTTTCACTGCCCCCCTCTATGAATTTTTTTCTCGGATTTTACCCACACTTGTCTGCAATTTGCACCAATTTTTTTTTGGACTACTTAAAATTTAGAAAAATAAAACGAAGAAAATTTGTACTCAGTGAAATACAACAATTTCCAACTGGTGTACTAATTTAATTTTAACAAAAACAATTACAAATATTTTGGGTTGAGCCCTATACTGCAATGAGGAAAAACGTTACAGTGTCTTCCAGTGCGCCCAATTTTTCAAAAACTAAAGGAAAGTAATGCAAATTTTATAGAAATTTATATGAACTTAATTGTTCTAGTTTTTATACTCGCGTAGTATTGTAATAATTCGGTGAAATCTAATTTTTTTGCTATGGTATTTTCAATTGAAATTAGTGCTAGTCCCGACAAACGATTTTGAGACATGGTTGACCTCAAATAATTTTTATTCAACTCTGCAGCCCTTAAAATTAAATGTTCCATAAATTAAAAATAGTTTTGGGAATATTAGAATTCTATAGGGTAATGTATTTCTTTGTCATAAAATTTCTATTAGCCCAAAATTATTTTTGCTCTCTGGAACACTCAATTTTGTGAGTTTTATATCCATTGATTACTTTATAGTCCATATAAAAGTTAGTTTCATTAATATTTTATTTCAATTTTATTTTCCTTAAAGGTACTTCTAGATATGCCACGGGCCTGAAATTTGACAGGATGATAGGTTATTAGGTAAAACCAACCAGAAAAATCGAAAATTCCAAATTGTTTAATTTTTAGTGGGGTATTTTTGAACCCAATGTTCCATTTCGTTACTTCATAAGATAAACTGATGTGGACAACACATGACTTTCTCCTTATTTATATGGCAAATTACATGTTGTTAGCTCTGGGATCGTTGTCAATATTTACTTCCGGTTGACAATTAAGAAAAGAAAAAGGAGCGTTACTAAGACGTAACTAAGCGTCAATTGTTAACAATAGTCTTCGGTAGGTAGCGTGGTGGTGGCAGCTAAAAATATAAGATATCTCTTAAACAATGCATTATATGGAAAAATGTATCAAACAAAGGTTGTAGAAATAAAATTTCCTACAACTTTATTCCAATACAGTTTTACATTTATCAAACATTAAAGCAAATATTTCAAAATAACGGATAAGTGACAAGAGTAAACACCCACTTCCGGTCGACCGATTTTTACCAAAAACTAATCAGATCTTTTAACCTTTATAAAAATGTTAAATATAAAATTTTGCGTTGACCTGATTAATAGTTTTTGAGTTAGAGCGCCCACAAAAATCTATCACATACAGACAGACACACAGACATCGAGAAAATAGTCAAAACGTGTTCAGGGGACCTTAAAACATGTATTTCCGTTGAAATCTCGAATTCGATTTTTTTTCATGAAAACAATACTTTCTCTATACTTCGTACATGGAGAAAGTAAGAAGCAGATGCTCAACAATAAAGAACTTCAGCTACCATAGCAACCAGGACAATGCTTTTCAATGGAAATTGGCAATCCGTATTATAAGTAATCGCATTAATGCTTTTTAATAAGGAAATTCTTATTGTCCCATTGATTTCAACCAAAGACGTATATATGATTACGTCGTAATTTTAAAACGCGATATAGTATGTTATTAAATAAAAGAACGTTACTCTTTTCAATTATGGGGGTTGATGAACTGTGTACAATAATAGCTTTAATTTAGTGCTTCTAAAGAGAATCAGTGGACCGTATTATAATGCAATTGATTTAAAACTACGAGGTAAACCTATAACGGCGTCAAAATCCAAAAACAGAAAATATAAGTGACGTTATGGACTTCCTGATGCACTGCATCCCCTCAATATCCTATGGTGTTACTTTCGATATGGACTGAAATGCTTGCTGAATGCAAGCACCAACTACTTGTATATAAAAACGTCCGATTCCTGATTCCTGGAATGTACTTAAAACGCGAATAATTCAATCAAATATGCAGATATAAACTTGAAATTTGGCAGAGATAATCTAATTCGATGTAAAAATGCTATGGCGAAGAATATTTTACGAAAAACGTCCAGGGATCGACTCCACAGGATGATATACATTCCCCATAAGATAACACGTAAAAATCGACTTTTTGACATGCAGGCTTTTTTTCCTTTTGAGATTAAAGCTAGAAAAAATAAACCCACGACCTATATATCTAAACCATTATAAAGAAGAAATTACAAGGTTTCTTATTCTGTTCATTGTTTTTCGCATACAGTTCCAAATATTTCATGTTAAACTTTAATTCACATATTTTGGGGAAATTTTGCCATTTGAACGGGATGTTGCCTTGCCTACCAATTACATTGTTAAACCTCGAAACCATATTGTTATTCCAATCCGTATGGGTTTAGCTTTGAAGGCTTTTAATACGAGAGGGAGAGGAAGAAGGAAGGAGAGGGAAATGATTTTCATAATTCATTGCGTTATTTACGAGAAGGAACACCTAAAGAGCTGAAATACACTATGTTGTCCGTTCATTGCTTTGAGTGTCAAGTTATAAAAACGCGAATAACTCGACTAAGGATGTAGATAGAAAATTGAAATATGGCATAAATTTATATAATGAGCTAATCAAAATTTGTTTTTATAGGGTTGACACGGTAATTAAGGAAATAAATGCCCGTTTGTGGCGCTATTTTGAGAGGGAATATATTGCACTTCCTTCGAATAAAACTAATAAATTTTAATTTAATGAAACAATATTTTATGTGGACTGATAATTAAAATTGTATAATTCACATTATAGTATGTTCCAGAGAATTGAATTCTATTTCATCTAGGTCACATACTAATGTATGTTCCCAGCAGATTCACCTCTTGCCTACGCGCAATGGGTATCTAAGAGGTAATACAATGAATAGCTGGACAGCCATGGAGAAGAGAAACCCGGCATTAGCCTACGAAGAACACCAACGGCTTAACGTCCCTTCCGAAGGACGGAACGCTGAATTTGCGCGGCCTCAAACCACACAAACAGGGGGCCGGGCGACCTTGGGAAAAATTTAACTTGCGCAGGATTCGTGTCCGCTGCCTTTATGAAGCAACAGGCGAGTAGCAGCCAGCGTCCTTACCACTACACCACCGGCACTCCCAGGTTTTCAAACTGTGGTTCGCGAACCCCTAGGAGGTTCGCGAGAAGTCTCAGGGGGTTCGCGGGAAACAATCCGTAACGGCGTAACGGCGTCTGCCCAGCGTATCTCATTGCACGGTTTATGTCTGCAGCAACGGGACTGGTTCAATTAAAGGAGTATTTCTCTCATACATTTGTTTAACATAGAATTGAGAGTAAAATGTATTTCAATTTAATTTTAAGATTTCTTAAATTAAACAACGAAATTGAGACACGCGTAAAAAAAAAAAACAAATTTATTTTTGTCGGAGAGAGAAATCGAATCTGTGACGAATTAGCAAGAAATTATTTTTAGACTCATTGTCAGACCCAAGAGTTTTCAAGCTATTTAACGATGAGAAATTGTAACTGTAACGACAATTGCATTATCGCCGCATTTACGTGTCTATGGCTGTCGTTAGTTTGGCGCGATCTTTTGCTTTGATTATATAGTAACACGTAAGTTGTTGAGCAAACGATTACATTATTAAAGAAAAGCGATAATTTTACATGCCAAAATTTGAATTCTACAACGCGGTCTAAAACAAAATTTTAATGAGAAATTTTTAGTCATTGTTTTGTTTGGGTGTAATTTAAACGCAACATTTGAAGTATTTTAATCTTCATACCTAAGGGGGAATGTGTAAGCACGTAAACACCCCCCTCGGTTACGCCACTGATATTCAGGTATGGATATATTTATTTTTAAGAGGGGATTCGCGAGATTTGGATTTTTATGAAAGGGGTTCGCGGGATGAAAAAGTTTGGGAACCACTGCTCTAGTCCAATGATAGGTCGCGCTTGTCGGAATGGGACGATTCAGCGCCGCCAGTTCATCGCAGGGACGAATCAGCTCCGGCCGTTTCATCGTAAATAGATAAATTATTATTCTATTTCTTTATAGATACAGTTACATTTAAACGTGCTGTCTTAAATTAGAAATAAATACTTTTATTGCTTTAGATGAAATTATTTGAAAAATACTCCAACTCGCCCCCCCCCCTCCCGAGTTGGGTAAGTTAGTTAAAGTGTTTTGGTTTCTTCCAACGTTCACTGTCCCGCTCCCCCAAGGGGACAATATTTCGCCATATTTCCCAGTTAAGTATCTTCCGAGTTAAATATATAATTCAAACGAATATTTTTTAACTGTAAAAATGCGATTGATGTATAGATCAACACATTATTTAAATAATTATACATAAAACAGTAAAAGAGTATTTATTTTTAATTGAAGATAGCACGGTACGTCACGTATACATTCCGCCGTATAAATGTAACTGCACGTATAATTTGTAACTGTATCTATAAAGAAATAGAATAAGAATTTATCTACTTATGATGAAACGGCCGACGCTGAATTGTCCCTGCGATGAAACGCCGGCGATGAACTGGCGGCGATGTACTGGCGGCGACGAAACGTACCAGACCCCGCGCTTGTCGGCATTCTCACCCGCAAAGTATGTGTCAATCTTACTAATATAAAGGCTTTCTGCAAAGATGGTCAGCGCGCTGTTTTTCTCTCATATTTGCACGACTTTCTTTGTTACTATTTCGTTAAATATTTTTACTAGTAAGTTAATTTTTTTCTCACTGGATGTAACAGTTGTAATAAAAACAGGAAAAAAATGATAATAAATAATTTTTTCTTTCAATTCAAATTTAAAATGTTCACATTTTTCAATAATCAATAAAAAAAGTTAAAAATAATAAATAAAAAATAAAAATAATTTTTCGATTTTCTCATGGGGGCGGGGGGAGGGGGTTTATCCCCATAAACTACCCCCTTGGCTACGCCTCTGATGTTGAAGCGTTAATATAAATCTCAAGCTATTTCCCTCCATTTTAACTCGATTGTATTAATCAGCCTGAACAAATTACAAATGATTTTCGACGAACTCGTAATTTTCGATAAACTTGCCCTTCGTTGAATTTGTTTTCGATGAATTTGTTTCGATGAATTTGTCTGTTCCCATATACAGAACCATATTAGTATATTTAAACCGAATCAGCCAAACAGGGGTGCCACAATTACAAATTAAACTCTTTCAGTAATTAAGAATTTGGAAGGAATTGGCTGAACGGATTTCAATTAAATTTTGTATATAAGTTTTGCACAACATACTATAATGAAATCAAGATGTTTAAAGCGGAACTAAAGAGCAGGGCTGCCACATTAAAAAGTAAAAATATATTTCTTTTACACACATTTATAGAAAATTGACCGCATGGATTTTAACCCAATATGGTATATGGTAATCTTCATATAAATAAATAACCAAAATAACATATCCCAACCGGGTCGACTAAACAGGGCTACCACAGTATAAAGGTTAGTATTCTTCTGAAACGATGAATTTGGAAGGTATACGATTATACTACGGCGAAATTGACGAAAAGCACTTCTGTATCACGAGAACCCAGTGTACATCCCTACTTGTAGTCTTATTGTTTAGTAATATTGTTGATTAACAAAGGATATCTATAGGCGCTGTATATCCTTTTATATGCCTACATACGGAAATACCAATTACTGTAGGCTCTGTTTCTTTTAAGGCAGTTGTTCCCAATCACTGGTCCGCGAACCGTTGACGGTCAGTGACTCAATTTCCTCCGATTCGCAGAAATTATGGAAAAAAATATCATGCATTTTTTCTATTTCTAAATTGCGGATATAAACAGAAAATAAAATTCTCATTCGGTTCACTGGTTAACTAAACCATTTATCATTTGCGTTTATGTTGAAAATTAAAGCTAATAAATTTGTTGCTCTTTTTGCGAACAAAAACATATTTCCTCCTATTTACAAATATAATGTCTTTATAAGGTATGCTGAACCATTTTGGCTATACAACTAACTAGTGACGTAGCCATAAATTTGGTTTTCGAAGTGCACCATACTATTTTTTTAATAATAAAAATATATAAATTAATAATCACACTAATAATTTATTGAATTTTAAAGAACTATTGATTAATATTGATACTACTGTCGCGTTTTAATTAACATTATTACTGCGTTGGTTAATGCACTGAAAATTTCATATTATCTGGAGCAGTTTGGGGGGTGCACATGCACCCTTGCACCCGCCCTGACTACGTCACTGAAACTAACAGATTATATCACTCGTAACCGCTCGTAGGATGACAGTCGATGGAACCACCGTTTTAAAGAGCACTTCTAAAAACAAATGAATGACAATAACGGGAAGTCACCTTTCTTCCTAAAATTTTTAAACTGACCAGCTATTCATTGCACTACCTCTCAGATACCCATTGCGCGTAGACAAGAGGGAATCAGCAGGTCGTAAAAAAATTAATGGCTATAGGAATGGGCGCTTCGCGATATAAACTGGCCTCGCACGCTCATTACACTCATGAAAATTATAAAATTCATGGTGTCTAGCAATGGAGTTAACGAGCCAGCGCGTTCGAATTCGAAGCGATGAACCATCCCTGAAATTGAATTCCCGTTTTTGAGAGCATGACAAATACGTAGTGTGTCTTAGAAATTCATTAGGAAGGTACTTATTTCTACATATACTATATTAAATCTCATACTTTTGACGCAATCTCTGTCCGTTCTTGTGGTTCCTTCTTAAAGTTTTAACTTAAAAAAGAAGAACCTGATAATTTCCCGTATCCATGCTCTTCTGTCGCAAGCAATATGTTTTCCTTCGCAACCAACAGCCTTTGCACGCTCACGCAGAGTTGGATATGGCGGAGCTAAACTGCTACCACATCGCTGCCTAATTAAGATCAAATATTCCGGTTTTTGCATTCCTTGATTTGAATCCTCTGCAGCGAGGCGAGTGAAGTGTATCCACGCCCCATTCCCACTACTGTCAAACGTGAAGCGGGTATATAACATCTATCTGCCGTGGAATGTCGATGGAGTGGGATGTGGAGGAAAGAACACGGGGGTAGAGGGGAGGGCACGGGGAGGGTTGGGAACGGGGAGGGGAATGAGATGAGGAGGGTATGGGGAGGGGAGGTGGAAGTGGAGGGGGAGGGGTAGGTCCACCCCAATACGAGAGGGAGGTGGGGGTGAGAAACAACCGCCCTTTTTAACGGAGTCTACCGTCTCTCGACCTACAAAACGCTTATTAGAGAGGAAGTAGCGAGGGTGAATTCGCTGCGGCTATCAGCTTTCCAGAAATAAACACTCGAGAATCGAACGTACGTGAGTGCGCTATCAATATGGGTCGATCCACGGATCAATGTTATTTCAATCGAGACTTTTAGACCTGGAGGCGCGAGTCCTGATCGCTTTTCAGTGGTTTGCGTCGATTAAAATAGAGACACAGCCGTCGATTAAAATAGAGGCTGAATAATAAATCTGGTAGAGTATCACTCTTTAGTGCGAAGCTTGAGATGACAATTACTTTGGAAGAATCAGCCAACTCGAGCCGGAGTTCAATCGACGGCTCATTTAATAACTTCTCAGCATCACTACGAATCTAAAACTCATCTTGTTCGGTTTTCCGCTTGGCTTAGAACGTGGATAATACATCCATAGTGTTACCGACGACAGAAAGGAACTTTTTTCGGCACTCCGACCGAAATCGAAAAAGACGGGAAATTATCGTTCGCCGACGTCCTAGCGACGACGAAGAACGTAACTCTAGGTCGCTGGGAAATTTTCGATAGAAACCTCTCCGTCGTACCCAACGAACCAGAAAAGGCCATCGAAAGGCGAAATTTTGCAAAAGGCGCAATGTATTCAACCGTACATTATTACCGAAAGATGTAAACAGCGAATTAATGAGAGAGGACCTTTTCGATCGGAAAAAGAGACTTTGCGAAGGAAAATCAAAGAAAGCGTTCTTACGACTCGTACCATACGACGTAGTTCACGCAAAACATAATTGAGCGCATGTGCCAGACATAGATGGAGGCAGACCCTTCCTTCTAAAAGATGTACGACACTAATAGTCCGATTCCAAAATATTCGTTGCGGTTCCTGCTAAACCTTGCGATATTTTCAGCACCTCACGAGAGAAAATATCGGATAAAAAATTAATTTTTATTTTGGATTGTATCTTACAACAAGTTTTCGAAAATCGAGTTCCAGTACTGATGTCAATTGCTGAAAATAATCTTCACGAAATTATAAGACAGAAAAAAGGAATCGAGAAAGAAGAGACGTAACAGCTTTTGATTCAATCAGGCACAAAAGACCTCTTCGGTGGAAAGACGATTTTAGAATTCCTATGCTTGTCTTGTAAAAGCCGGCTCGCATCGAAGGCTAAGGGAAAGGAAGAGAGAGAGGGAGAAGAGAAAGAGAGGAAAGAGAGAGAGAGGGAAGAGACAAATAAAGGGAGAGACAGAGATTTTCGATTTTCATTGCTTCCGTTAGGGGATCAACCGTTCAATTAAACAATTTTTACAACGATATCAAAATGTCGGTTATGCATGTTACATATAGAGTTCATTTGCATCTGCACACGTGCACACATACTTCGATATCTTTATATAGATAAATATACTTGCATACACATCAGTGTATGTTCACAGTATGGGTACATACATATATACACATATACATATCCATACACACATACGCCTACATGAATGAGTGAACATGCCCAACACATGTACACACATATGCATACATATACAACAAATTCATGTCGATTCATATTTATAGTTATACACATTGGGCACATTGCACTAATTCTGCTAGGTAATCACTGCAGTTTTTTGTCCATTTAAAAAATTAAATATTTATTTCAGCAATTTCATAATCCAATGTACACAAATGTCATATACCTTTACAATTGTAGTCATATATTTTGAGCACTTTTACAGATATTTCCAAGTCGATCACATCAGTATGTTTTGTTGACTTTGTCATTATTTTTAACTAAAAAATATATATATTTTTTCCAATTTTAATCTGCATCATCGAAAGGTAAAGTTACTTTTTAATTTTCGAAGGCGGCTAGTATATATATTCTAAAACTCTAAATGTTTGGCACTTCTCTCCCCTCTGTAATAATATTAAACTGGTTTTTATCCGAAAGAAAGTTTTCAGTACCTCAACCTTTCCTCCGACATGTGGCCAGTAGGTCACTGTGAAAACACGGCATTTTCTAAGTTCCTTGAACTTGGAGTTTAGGTAATTCTGCAGCATATTGTGAAGATGAACCAATGGAATTGTCAGATAAGGATGAAGAATATATACCACATAAGAAAAACAGCATCTCTTGATAATATGGACTGAGCTTAATTGAATGATCTGGTTCGAGATTTAAAATGGTCGAAGAGTCAAGCAGAACTATTGAGGTTCAGATTACAAGGATGGATCTTGCTTGCAAAGGATACATACAAGCATATCGGTTTATAACAGTCTCCAGAAGGATTTATCTCAGTTTTTTTATAAGGGCCCTTTCTTATTGATGATGTCTCTACGTCACAAACACAGCCATCAAGAGTGGCGACTTTTCATCGAATTGTCAAAACAGAGTTTGAAGGCTGTCCTCTTGCATAACGGAAATACCTATCCATCAATTCCTTTGGGACATGCTGTCCATATGAAGGAAACGTGCAAATATGAAATTTTTCCTCAATAAAATTAATTACAAAAAATATAACTGACTAATCTGTTGCGATGTCAAAGTGCGCTTTTACTTGGTTACAGCTTGGTTATACCAAATACTGTTGTTTTCTATGTGAATGGGACATCAGAGCAAGGAGTTCTCATTATATTGTCGAGAGCTGGCATTCTCGTGAAGCATGCATTCCTGGACAAAAGAACGTTGGACATCCTCCTTTAGTCGATCCTGAAAAGTTTTTAATGCCCCCTCCCCATATCAAACTAGGTTTGATGAAAAATTTTGTCAAACCAATGGACAAGTAGATACTTGAAGCAAAAATGTCATGGGCTTAGTGATGCAAAAATAAAGAGGAAATTTTTATTGGCAAACAAATCAGTTAACTAATGAGAGTTAGCGCTTTCGATGATGTCTTCAACGAACCCGATACAGCAACTTACAATGCCTTTAAAGCAATATCCGCTCTGATACTGCTCTCTGATATCCCCCTGGTATTACATACAAGATGAAATCAATGGAATTTTAAGTAAGTCAAAAATTATGTTTGTAAAGATATTATAGTTCGAAGAATTTAATAATTTAATTAATTAAACAAAAATAATGATTTTCTTGGAAACCTGACCTAATAGCAAAATTTTGAGGTTTTCAAATTCTCAATTTTCTTGTTCAGCGGTGAAAAATAAAGAGGAAAATTCATTTTTATATCTTCACTTGTTCTAGTTACAACCACTGAAAAGGTGACGGTCCGTGTCGAAACCTGTAAAATGTGAGCATTGATGAAAAATTACGTGACAGTGACGGTCCGTGTCGGTACGTTTGCGTTACGTTTAATGTGAATCAGCCTTCATCTCTATTCATTTCCGATAATGATAACTTGGCATTGTACTTATGTAGCATTTTATTTCATGCATTTTTTATTCCTTGTTAGTTTCTTCTTGTTTGTAATTGACACTGGGTAGGATGAAGAAAAGACTGTATATTCTCAATCTCGCCCAAATAAAGACAATTATCTATTTATCTCCCTCTCTTTCCACACCTCTCCATCTACGACCCCTACCCCCACTCACCCTTCCCTTTCCCTCTTAACCGCTATCCTTCTCCCATCTCCTCCTTCTGACCCAATCTCTCTTCCTTCCACTCGCTACCTCAGAGCTCGCATGGACGCCTTATGGCGGGCAACCTACTACTGATGCGCGCGGCTACCTGCTCTTCTTGATTCCAGAGGGTATTGCCACCTCCGTCACACTTTTTTAACTTCCGCAGTTCCGCGCTCGAAGGGGTGCGCTGGAATTCTTAAGGTGTCTGACTTTGATTGCCTCCTCGTACGCCATATTTCCTCTGGTGCGCAGTGAGGTCTCTCCCGCTCTCATTCGGAAGATCACGCGACAAGAAATGGATTCGATATAATTACATATCCACAGACACAGCGTGCGATCAGAATCAATGTACCTGTCAATAAAGACACTCGTTCCCAATTTTACTTTCATTTCGCTCGATGATACGCCTTTCCATGTATTTTTTATCCTTCCTTCAAACTCCGACAGCATTTCTGGCTTCAAAATTCCATCCACTATTTCAATTAAACCACCACATGACCATAATAAGAAAAAACAATATTCTTAATTCGCATTACAAGGTTACGACACCGCCCAACTATTCCTGTGACTATCTATTTTACCTGGTTTCACGTAGCGAGTTTAGGTTACCGCATCCCACTCACTCTTACCCTTCCTCATTCCCTCTTTCCCCTCCTCATTCCCTCTTTCCCCTCCTCATTCCCTCTTTCCCCTCCTCATTCCCTCTTTCCCCTCCTCATTTCCTCTTCTCATTCCTCATTCCCTCTTCGTCCTCCTCACTCCCTTTTCCCATTCTTTCTCTCTTTCCTGCTAATATCTTCTTCCCCCTCCACCTCCTCTCTTTTCACTTCCTCTTTCCCCTCCTCCCTTTTTCTTCCCCCTATTCCTCCTCAATCCATCTCACTTGTCTTCCTCTACACCCCCTCTTCCATCTACTCCCCTTCCTCTCTCCCTCTTCCCCTCTTTCCTCTTTTCCTCTCCCCTTCCAACATCTACTGCACTACTGATTGTAAATGTAGTACTTTCCTACCTCTGCGTATTTACTATCTTTCCTAATTTCGTTAACTCCAAACGCCAATGTTATCTTTTCAAATACGATTGTCACATAAATTTTTATGGTGGGAAGAAATCATTATGCGCCTAACTATACAATATTTACCGCATTATACCGAATTGTAAAATACAAAGATCACACCGCAGCTATCAGATTTTTTATTTTTTATTTAACGTAACAGCTTTAAAAGAATGTATACATAATATTTCTAAAAGAATCGCATCATTATCAATTGGCGATTGTCTACAGCGACCATTGATTAAAATTCTTGCAACAAAATTTCCATTCTTATAAAATTTTAATTTTAGCGAAGCACAGGTAAATCTAAACTATGCTGTGATAAACGAAATTTTATTAACAGGTAAATTGGGAATTTATTAATCAATTTGGATCGAATTTCTGTTTATAATCTAATTACGAAGGAGAGATAGACGAAGACGAGATGCACTTTAGCGCTTCTCCTCGAGTTTTTGCATTTACTCCTCCATATTGTTTTCCCTTTTGTAACGGCTACCACCGAAAGGGATATTTAAAAATGAACATGAAAAATTAGCCCATTCCAGGCGTCGCGGAATCAGTATCTCGATCGTGGAGTCTGCAATCATTTGACGTAATGTGCCAATCACACGCCGCCATGCGTGTTATTCTCGGGGCATTCCTCTTCCCGCCTTCCTTCATGCCCCTCTTCCTGCCCACGACCTTCCTACCGCCCCCACCATTACACACCTTTCGCCCGTCCTTCATTCCGACACGCCTTCTCCCACTCCACTTTCCTCTTCCGCCTCTCTTCCTTCCTCTCCGAGCACACTACAGACTCTGTGACCCCAAAACACAGAATCCCCAAGAAACGGGGTCCACGCGTACCTCCCTTCCCCCATCCTCCTCCACGCCTTTCATCGCCCCTTTGCCGCACCCTCGCCACCCCTCTCTCCCTATCGACCCTCACTGGTAGGTGACGCGCGCGCCAAAAATTAAGTACTCCTCTGCTGACGTGGCGTAGGAACTTCTCAGGCGTGTATCGGCGTGGAGAGATGGGAGGTGGGCGGGAGAGAGGGGCGACGCCAGGTGGACCCAAAGGGCCCGCTCGAAACGTTCTCTTATGTATTCGTAACGCTTCTATAGAATCTTATGCTTCCAACAAGAAGACTAGTAAGAATTACGAGGTAGCTTTCATATCCGTTCCCTGGGTCGGGGAAAGGGCGCCATCCTTTCTTGTCGCCGGATGAAGGAGCGCAGCGTCGACTTGTTTGGGGAAGCGCTCCCGTAGATGCTGCAGACGATCATCATTATTTGGTCCTCGGTGGCGCAACGGTGCACTTGGGCGAAGAGAAATATTTACTCTGCGCAGCAACGAAAAAGGCGTTTCTCTGAATATTTTTTTTACTTTATCACGACAAATATTTCGTGGGAATATGAATTAAGAGTCCAAACACGTCTCAACTGAATGCTGCTACTCAAGGCGTGTTGTGAACGGAGAAGCTAATTTTCAGTAGAAAACATTTGTAAATAAGGGTCGTTTTTTGGGAATTTATTTTTGAAAAATAATGTCTTTAATATATTTAATGTATTCTGGCTTGGAAATACTTGAAGCATTTTCCGTTTTTTGAAGATATATCAACTTGCTTCGAACATTTGCATAGCAATGTTATGCAAGCATTCAGAAGGTATTCATAAAATGTCGCTTTTTATATTATATTTATAAATCAAAGTTTCTCAGTCTGATTCGAGATATTTTCTGCCGCAGAGTTATTTCCATGCTAAGAAAGAAGAGAGAGATTCCATTTTTGGTGTAAAACAGGTCGCAGAGTGTCACGACGCCATTGGCCTTCTTTTCTGACTCTCAACGAGTTCATTTTTTCGTTATTTCGGGGTAGTTTTCAATTTCCTAATGTTCCTTCAAATACAATATCGATTAAAAATAATTTACGTTCAACCAATATTTTTTAATAATCCATTTATTGTTACCACTAATAAATAAGCTAACTTGTTCGGGACAAATTCTCTTAAAAGCCGCAGAAAATATTTGGGACTGAGCAACTAACATGGAGGAACTTTTCGCCATTTAAATTTCCCGTGTCTATATTGAGCAGATTGTAGATGATGCAGTCGATTTTCAGTGTTATCTTTCCCAAATCGATAGGCAAGTAAATTCTCATGATGGAAAAGCGCTAAACTCTAGGATAGGCATGTCAAACTTGCGACCATTTCTGTGACTTACTGCGGCCCGATAGCTGATTTTTGTCTCAAGTGAATCGTGCGCTTTATTTTGGCGAAAAGAAGACGATGTTTTTTTCATAGTTACCGAATTACAATAGAACGCATTATTTTTAATTGCAAAACAGGCGTCCAATCTTCTAGCTAGTCTGTCGTTACAGCTGTGGCCCTTATTAAACAACTGTGGCCCTTCTATAACATCCATCGCTGCAATGCGGCCCTTTTATAACATTCATCACTTTAATGCGGCCCGGACGCCTCTTCGAGTTTGACATGCCTGCTCTGAGATATTTATCGCGACCTATGTGGATCAGTTTGTTGATGATCGATTCAAATGCATAGATATTCGTAAAGGATTGCAGTTTTAGGTTAACGCACTATTAAACAGTATTGTTAGATGAGAAGTGGCAAGCATTCTATGGCAATTGTAACATTTTAAAAATTAGAATATAATAATTTTTAAAAATTTGTCTGATTAGGTGAAAATGTGTTCCTGGACAACTAATACCTTCAAAACAAGCGTGCTCCAAACGAGTGTTTATTAGAACTTTATACAGACTTACTCAGTGCTCGAATAGAAGAATTTTAAACGCTAGTAACCGGAACATTTTTCTCTGATTTTGTAACAACGGGAACGCTATGGCTTCATTTTGTATTTAGTAGAACGTTGTTCTCATTCGTTACCGCTACTACATTACAATGTGGACAAAATCGTTGTGATGGATGGAAATAATAATATTTCGCTTTGACTTTATGAGAATTTATGTAAAAACTATAAACGTAAGACTAAAAATTAAAGCTTTTTGAGATATTACTTGAATGGAAAATTTTGGAAATTATTGCCAAATAATGATGTAATTAAACACACATAACATGAAATATTTTTTCTCTAATTGTAAGGCTATCGATAATAAAAATTTCGGTGAAAATTCCATCTACATCGATTATTTTGTTTACAAATAAATATAAATCTAAAACTTTGTGTGGATTCCTTGTTTCTTAAAATACGATTTTTGCGGGATATGACTCTTATGGTAACCTCTAACCAAAAGTGTGTCCAGACGATTTTTCCATCGCCCGGACAACTTTTGAAGATATATGATTATTGTAGAAACTATCCTATGAAATGATTCGGTCCCAAAAATATGAACATTTATTTTGTGTTCTTATGTTTTAGGATAACGGTGTGAAAACTTTTTCTTTATAGGAAATATAAACTTCTCAATTTGTATAAACTTCGTTTTCTACATTGAGGACGATTCAGTTATAATTTATTTCATTTTTAGGAGATTTTTACAAAAAGCAAACAAAAACGAACGCCTTATGTTCAGGACGTGTCCGAATGTTTCATCTCCGAAACTATTGAGTGAGTATCATCAAGTATGGTAGTGAGGACTTTTTGGTGCGAAGGCCAATAGGAAAATGGTATAAATAGCTCACTAAACTCAAGGAAGGGTGCCACCATTATCCTAGCAGGGTTGCCACCTTTATCCAAGAAGAGGTGCCGCCTTTACCCTAGCAGGGGTGCTTCCTTTCTATGAATTTTCCATCTCATAAAAGAAATATTAATCCTATCATAAAAGACTTCTAAGAAAAGTTGTAGAATTAGTTATTTAAAACGATAATTCGTAAATAACGTCTCTGCCTTGCATGTATGTATGCACGCATTAAGTGTGCATCTTTCCTATTTTGTTTAGCTGAGCTTTTCTTCCACTATATCATACCATTTTTAGGCGTCCTTTACAATAAGTAAAACAAGTGAAGATATAAAAATGAATTTTTATAATGAACTTTTATATAGTTAATAATTTAATATGAATAAACTCTATAATATAATTATGATAACCTTTCAGCTTGCATGGGCGTAAAAAGTTGCAAAAGTGTCTACCAGGTGTTGAGTGATATGGGTGTCTCTATATTTAACCTTTAATCTTTTTACAGATGAGAGAATGGCCGACAGAAGTAGAAAACTCAGTAGCAAACGTAAGAATGTTTGGTATATAGGTAAGTAGTAAGAAGTTTGAAAGTATCTTTTGTTTCATTAATGAAAATACTGACTTATCCATTCATATTTATGAAAATCAACGAAAATATACTGGTAGTTAAGAGTAATTCAGCTTTAGATACTAGTAGGAGTGAAATTGTTGAATATTTCATATTTTAGTCACCTAACTTAAATGACAAAAATAATAAATTGTTCTTTTCCTAACATCACATCAACCATCCATATAAAAACATTATATATGTATAGTTAGCTGAAGAATTGCTAAGCTGCAACACAACTCTTTAAAATGTTTCGTTTAAATTTGTTCAAAATAACATCCTTTACAACAGTATTACCTATCTTAAATAGTGAATAAAGACAAAAAGTTTTTAAATAAATAAAGACACTATCAATAACGAAAATACGATCAATAAAAACATAATTATTAGAAGAAATATCCCTTCAAAAAACGTAGGAATGCTCGTATCAATACAAATCCACATTAAAATAAAGAGACTTCTGTTACAACATGAACAATGACAATAGTTTGTTTAATCTGGTTGCTATGATAAACGCTTGTCTATCTTCCCACGCGATTTCAAATGCACACTTATCGCAGCGCCAACGCTAGGATCTGGTGGCCGAGGTGACTAAATCACTCGTCTTACGCGAGAAGTTAGTATAAAAGTTGGTAAAAAGGAACGTGAGATCGTGTCCGTCCGTCCGCATGTTTCATCTCAGAAACTACTGGGCGGATGTTGATAAAATTTGGTATTTAGGACAAAGGGGCAAAGAAAATAAGAAAATGATATAAACAGTTTACGTAGCCTAATCGGGAGTGCCACTTTACTGGTGACAAAAAATGAACTTATCTTTATATCTTGTACAATAACACTTACCTATATTATAATTTCAAATGTTTGGATGTATGTTATGCTATACAAATCCACACCTTCAAAGGTATCGTAACGAAACTTGGCACGATTATTGGGGGCACCAAGAGAAAGGCCGTAGGGTAGTTTAAATTCCCGACAGATTTCCCATAAAAAGGTTATTCGCATTTTTTTATTATCCGTAAGATAACACGTAAAAATTAACTTTTACTTACACCGTTTCTCGGGGTATTTTGACAACAGTTCACTTAACTTTGACATTGTGTCATCTTATTTTGACAACGGTTCATGTAATTTTGACAACAGTTAATTTTATTTTGACAACGTTTTGTTTAATTTTGACATCGGTTCATTTAATTTTGAAGTTGGATCATTCTATTTTTGCTACATTAACCGTATACTTGCCAATACTTTGTGGTGCATTTGCAGATACGTAAATAGGTTAGCGATGTTACAAAATTTATCTAATATTTACATGAAATTGATGGAATGATATGATCCGAAGATCCTATGCAGACAGGCATAAACTGAGAAAGTTGGAACAATTTTTGAAACGAGAAAAAAGTCTGCTATGACCGGGAATTGAACCCGGGTCTTCCACTTGCCGGGCGGATATTCTACCCCTGAACTATCGTAGCAGAACATTTTCTCTCGTTTCGAACACGGATGTTTTCCTTCCTTTTTTTTCTCGTTTCAAAAATTGTTCCAACTTTCTCAGTTTATGCCTGTCTGCATAGGATCTTCGGATCATATCATTCCATCAATTTCATGTTTGGCATCTCACCATTTGAGAGGAAGGAATTTCTTTCGATGTTTCTCTTCGAGGACATCTGTCGGGGCAGTTTGATACTAGCTTGGCTAGTTCCCGTCCTACCAAGGAAAACATCCGTGTTCGAAACGAGAGAAAATGTTCTGCTACGATAGTTCAGGGGTAGAATATCCGCCCGGCAAGTGGAAGACCCGGGTTCAATTCCCGGTCATAGCAGACTTTTTTCTCGTTTCAAAAATTGTTCTAATATTTACATGATTGAATTAATTTTAATAATTATAAATTGTTTAAATATTATCCCCAGTTTCATTAGAATGATACAAACTTAACTTACTAAAAAACACTTAATGGACCCCAGTAAAAATAAAGAGACTTCTAATGAAGACAGAAGAAGAAGAATTGAGGCTTATCTCTCGGAAAATAATACAAGCATGATTTCAAAAATAATGGAAGTGAAAAGAACAACTGTTCACAAAATCATTAAAAAATACTTAACGAAAGGGTAGATTGATATTTAAATCTAGATGAGGTGGCCACAGAGAAAAAAACTTATGAAGAACAGCAATCAGTTATTAAACAATGGATAGAAGAAGACTGCAGCCTATCTTTAAAAAGAATCGCAGATAGATGTATGGAAGAGTTTCAAACTCAGATTTCACAATCTTCAATTGGACGCTTACTAGATGATTTTCAATATACAATAAAACGAATACATATTATCCCAGTGAGAAGAAACGATGAAATGTCTATTGAAGCAAGATATCGTTACGCTCTTAACTTCATAGAATTACCATCTCGAGTTTCAGAAAATGAAGTTTATTTTATTGACAAAGTTGGTTTCAATGTGACGATGAGGGCTCGAAGTGGATGATCATCACGTGGAACGCGTGTCATACAAGTTGCCCCAAGTATTAGTTAACGAAACATTTCTTTGTGCTGTACAATGAATCGGGAAAAATTATTTTATTATTCAGCTCAAACGATACCTTTTAATGGGCACTATTTTTTAACCTATCTTGAACATTTACTATTAATGTTTACCAAGAATCAAATAAATCATGCTGTTTTGGTGATGGTGATTCCATAAAAATGAAAGTGTAAAAGCTTTGGTATCAGATTATGGGCAGGAAACATTATATTTGCCTCCTTATTCAACTTTTTTGAATCCGATTGAAAATATGTTTTATAAGTGGAAAGAATCTGTACGGCGTGGCAGACCTAAGAATGAAGCAGAGTTGTTAGAATTAATATCAAAAGGAGCTGATTTAATATCAAGCGATGATTGTGAATTTTTTTTATATATGGTATCTTTTATTCCCAAACGTATCAATAAAGAAGTTACAATCAATGATTAAATGCATACATACTTTGTATAATATTTTGTATTCTGGTGCCCACCTTTATTGTATTGCATTTTAAACTATAAATAAAACTATATAAAACAATATGCCCATGTAATAAAAGTTATGAATAATCATAACAAGTATTTGATATGTAATTAAATAACGAAATGTCAAAATAGAATGAAATATTGTCAAAATAGAATGGACCTCTGTCAAAATGAAATGAAACATTGTCAAAATAAGATGAACAGCTGTCAAAATAGCCCGGGAAACAGTGTATATAAATTCGACAAATTGACGTATGAACATCGTACCTGCAGAGTATTTAAGAATGATTATCATAATTTCTAATTCTTATCGTCTATTTTCGTCTTTGACTCGAAATCGATCGCATTTCACGTTTATTTCCATTAATTTGAACTAAATTTGCATTTTTAACGATGAATAGCATGACGACAATGACATTGCTAAAGTTCAATGACTTAATTTTGTTTCGATTTATTTATTCAGTTACTTAATAAATGTTCTTATTAAGTGAATCGTGCTTAAACGTGGTGTAATAATATAGTATATTATTTAATTTAAATTTGAATTTAACGTTTTTTCAACACATTGCTGGTGAGTATTTGCGTATTTTATATTGTCTATAAAAATCATTGGAATAAAATAATTTGTATTTAAAAATCAATATGAAAAGTTTTAAATAAAGTATATAAATTTTAGTAATAAAATATGTTCTATATTTCATTTAAACAGTAACCCGTGCGATATCTTCTACTAACAAATAAGTCTTTAAAGGATTTTGTAGAACTAGTGAAATAGCATATGTTTTGTTCAGTACATTTTTATCAAAGGAGTAGCCGATTTGAATAAAATCAAACTTTAAAGTCCTAAATCATCTTGAACTTGAAAAAAATTCCCGTGTTTTTTAATTGTTGTCAACGAAAACAATCTTCCTGACACTTGATGTAAACAATATCTGCCGTAAATATCTAACTAGTTTAATTTTCTTTCTTGTGCACGCAACATTTGGTAAATGAATCGAAGTGGATTATTTTCGACGAAGAGATGAACGTAAAAACGTCTATTTTATTTACGTATACACAGCGTTCTTAAGTGAAAAGAAATGGGTAATTTACGACGAAAGAATGAACGTGAACATAAAGATTATACTACTATTCGAGTGATGCATGTTTTACGTAACTGTCGATTGTTTTATTAAATAACAACTGATTAAGAAATTAGTCGGTGAATCAAAAATTCGATATTTCCTTGGCATCGCTACTGGCACTTCAGTTCTTAGACATTATACTAAGCCATTAATATTTATCATTTTTGATATGATTGCATAAATCTTAAAGATCGCCTCTGCCTCGAATGTATGTACGCAAGATGTGTGCATCTTTCCACTCGTTTTAAACTAATAGGAATTTATATTTATAGACATTGTTAACGTTAGTGATTTTATTGTTATCTTAACGTCATTCAAAAATTTTGCGAAAGAGATAAACACATGAAATTTTTCATAATATGTAAAATAAAATAGCAACTAACCATAATTTTCTATTCGAGTCCTTCTCAATTTAAAATTTATCACCACCTAATGCATAACATATTAATCAATGAGAAGAAACTTTCTGCGGGTATTTAATAATTGCACCGGACACACATTGAAAAACTTTTCTTATATTACAAAGTAAATATCAAGTCTGATGTGGTTAGTAAATCTAACCAGTTCAGTTAAAGATGCCGGGGGCACAGTTGACAACATTTTATATTTAACGTATTAGCGAAAAACTTTCAATTATGTCATTGTAAGAACTGTGTGTGTCATTGAAAATAACAGTGAGTAAAAATCTAAGTCTGAGTCAGTCATTTTCCGCTAGCTCATCAGTGTTTCTGTTAAATATCGTTTATATAAAACTTCGGATCACATGAAGAATCTTTCCCCCAAGCACAACCTGGGGGAGAGATTTTTCAGGTGGAGAGGGCTGGGGGGGGGGGATATTCTTCAGGTGGATCGCGATTGAGGGGGGGAGGAGGAGATTCTTCAGGTGGAGCGTTCTAACCTCCCACAACTAAACCCAATCCGTGAGAGGAAAATGGAACGAACCCAACCCTCAACCACTTAACCAGACTCGAGGAAGGAAATGGTAGGAATTCAACCTGCACCCGCTTAACCCAACCCGGGGTAGGAAAATGGAACGAACTCAAACTCCAAACACTTAACCCAACCTGGGGGAGGAAATTGGAACGAATCCAACCGCCAATCACTTAACCCAACCCGGAGTAGGAAAATGGAACGAATCCAACCCCCAACCACTTAACCCAACCCGTGGGCTGGAAATATTGGATCCCATGAAGAACCCCCCAGCAATACCAGGGGAGAAATTTTTCAGGTGGAGACAGCGTTGGGGGGGGGGGGGGATTCTTCAGTTGGAGCCGGCTGGGGGAGATTCTTTAGGTGATCCAAAACTTGTTAGACCCAGCCGTATATTCCAGCTATTAGTAAACAGTTTCCTACAGTCGGGACTGTATTATTCAGTAAGTTCTTAGAAGGCGTCTCATGTTTCTCGCAAAGGCATGATTTATTTGACCCAGGGAACGAATCCGGTCTTGAGACATTGTCCTTGACCTCTATTGGAGAAAGCCAGGGACAAAAAGTTCTTACGCTGTCTTTTTCCTCTTTTAATCGCCGTTCATCGCATCTCTCTCAACTAATGATCCAACAGTCAATGAAATTTATAAACGAAAGAAATTAATGTAATCATTAAATACAATCGATATGATTACGTGTAAAAAGAATGCAATCTTTTAGCTACGTAAAAATAGGAAATAATTTAACAGCATCTTGTAAAAGTTTGCACTATTCTTACGCTAGGAACAGTAACTAAGAAAAACTTAAACACCCATTCGGCGTGATTTCGCGCGTTTAAAATAATTTAAGTAATCTAACTCGAAACAACTGTAATCTAACTATTTGGGTAAGTATAATAATTAAAATACTAATTAAAGCTGATGGAGTAAAAATTTCAAGTATATTTTTTAGAAAATCGAGCCGCTCATACGAATAGATTGAAACATTTATCTAATAGAAACATATTAATTAAATTTCTCAATTAGATCCTATTCTCCACCTAAACTGAATACTAAAATTCTGCCTTCGCATATACTTAAATGCCATTTCTCAAATGAAGAACATACTTATGTGAATCAAAATTAAACACGAAATAACATATAGATTGTATTTTACCTTCTGATATAAATTGAAATATTTTTATATTTATAACAACATAATAATATATACATTGTATAGTATATTGTAATATTATTATGCTATCGTGAAACCCATGCGAAAACAACGAAATTTGTATCAAGAGTCAATGAATGTTTTTTTACGTACGTTGAAGTCACTTGTATTCGATCTTTAACATTATTACCACTAAGGAAAAAAGATTATACTTGGAAATAATCTTTTACATAGAGTTTTTAATCTTTATGATATTACTTTTTGCGTGATTTGTGGAGGGGGTTTCAATATTCTGAAGATGAAATGCACACAGTTAAATAGTATATCCCTTTAAAAAGAACAAGTAACGGAAATGGTTTTATTAAAATATATCTTATCAAGATTTACATCTTTTATCTAAAACACTTTTTACATGTAGCAAACATATTCCGATTCTGGAGTGTGGTGTAAATTGGTAGCCAATATTGTCCAGCCAGGAATAAAATCGAATTCGATTGGCGGAAATAGGAAGCAAGTAATAGCAATGAATACCAAATTTAATGAAAATCATTTAGGCCCAAGTAGCACCGTTATATGCACACAGACGGACGAACGGAATTACTTACCGACGGAAGATAGATGCTGATAAACGGTTAACAAAAATGTCTGCATTGTCGTCTTAAGTTGGATTTTATTTTAAGGCATGATTTTTAATACCAACAGAGAAAAAGAAGTGCTTGAAACAACAGGTATTCCAGGATTAGCACGAATTTATTAAAAAGATTATCGAAGTAACCCAAAAAGACCGATTCTTACGGTGTAGAATATGAAATAATAACTTCAGCGGCTCCATCGGCAGGTCTACATCTACCATCAAATGACCTTTTGGACCTCTTTCGGCGAATTTCGGGCATGCATCTTCAAAATCTCGCTCCTTTCCTCTCCTCCACCTCCGTGGGTTCCATTCCTCTCCTCCTCCTTCTACTATTCCTCCGCCCCTCTTTCCTTCTACCTCCAGACGATGACCCTCCTTCCTGCTCTGCGCAAGGCGATTCCGCCGTGGGCGCGCAGGTCGCCCTCCCTCGCCTTCACCATATAAGCCTCGCGGGAGCGCCGCCGTGGTTCTGTTGCTCGCAGCAAGTGCTTCGGCAGCGTCGTTTAGTGTCCGCAGGAGTTCTACGCGAGTGAAGGCCCGCTAACGTGCGCCGCCCCTTCTTCCCTCTCTCTCTTTCCCGTGGTACCTCGCGGCTAGAGGGCCGCACAAAGAGTAGCTTCATCGCAAGAGCGCCGTTTGCCAAAAAAAGGTAAATACACCTTCGCCGCCCGTCGGGATCTCTTTTTGGCGCGACGCTCTCTGGGCCGTCTAGGTCCTCTCGAGGAGGCGTATGCTTTCGGAAAAGTCCATCGGCAGCCGTCGAAACGAGTCCCGCGAGACTCCTCGCCGCTGCACTCCCTCCCCGTTGCCTCGGACTAGCGTGCCGCAGAACGACCGCACCTCCACGCCCGTGCGGCAGATTCTCGCACCCCGAGGCGTCTTCGCCGCTCCGCCGCCGAGCTTACGGAATGCGACCTCGTTGGCTCGTGCTCGAGGCGTCCGTTCGTTGGCTCGGCGGGAGCGGATAGATCACGCAAGAGATGCGCTTTCGGTCGCTTCCTTCCTTCGGTCTATAAGTATGACGCACCTAATATATAGATTCCGTATTGGAAGGAGCCATTTGCGGCGTTCCATAGATCCGCAACGGTTGCAGGCGATGTTAACTACCGATCGCAAAGTCATTTCGTATCGAGATCGATCGTTTTTCTTTTAATTATCAATCAATTAATTATATAAAATGGCAACCACTTTGTCCGCGAGTCTACCGAGTTAATAACGCCATCGGAGGCAACCGAATAACTATAGCACGGCTTTTCGGAACGCTCGTTCGTTGTGACCGAAAGGAAAAGAGGAGTATGTGACTAAAATCACAAAACGAATCTCGGCGAAATGTCTCGCGCGATTCGTCTCTTTCGGTCGGGTCGATCATCTCTCTTTCTTTCTCTCCCGACGCGCACAGCCCTTCGCCATGAACAAGTGGGTCTTCCTGGCCGCTGCGGCCGCCTGCTTAATCGTTTGCACCGCGTCTCCTATCAAGAGGTCGTCGGAAAAAGAGGAGGCCGTCAAAGCATCTCGCCAGGACGCCGGAGAGCTGCCGGTAGCCGTGGAGGCAGCGGTGGCGGCCCCCGCGGCTCCTGCAGCCCCCGTCGTAGCCGCCCCCGCAGAAGAGGACGACGATGATGACGACGACTATGACGTGGGAGTAGGAGATGACGATGACGACGACGACGACGAAGAGGACGACGAGGAGGATGATGATGACGACGAAGATTACTTCGAAAGGTTCTTTGAGGACATCCTGGGAGGTGGGTTGGCTGCGTAGTTGAGTCTCTCTGGGCGCTAGTGAGTTTGAGAACTTACGGAGCCCTCGGCTTCGGCGGCTACCTTTCGTGGTAGTCCTCCTCCACCCCGTGTCCCCCGCCGTCATCCGCCGCGCACTGCCTTCGCCCCACGTGGATCGGGGGCCACGCGTCGCGACGGACCAACGACGATCGATTGCAAAAAAGTTTTGAAGCCTCGTTAGTTCCTGCAGTGGCGTTAATTCGAAGTATTTTTTTGCTCTCCCTTGTCTTGCGTCCCCTATCGAAAATTTCTTCTCTTTTTTGTTATGTCATTACGTCTCAAATCATATTTCTCGGTCATTTTTGCCCATCTCTCATGCTCGTTTATTTCTCACCTCAACAAAAATTGTAATTAGCAAACCTTACTTATTCACTTAGTTTCGCCGCTGTAAATACAGACGCTTAAAATTTTGTGTCATAATTAGGTCACTAGGAAGTCAACTTTGCTCAAATATTCTGATAATATCATCAAACAATAGCCAAAGACATGTCACTGCATAACAAATGCTGTAGATGTTCAGTTTTTCTTAAGATACAAAATAATGAACATGTGAATTGTATTTATTAGTAACTTATTGAAATAACATATTTTGTATTTATTCTATCATATGAAGCATATTGCTTGTCTGTTTGAAAATGGTGTGTTTTGTACATATCTTTCAAATGAAATGTTCTGCCTGTTGTTGTACAGTAACATGTTATTTAATAAATTATTACTTCTATATAACGCTTTCATCTTTGTTTCTAAAAATACTCATCCTTGTGGGTTGTTCGTCGAGAAAGTAATAAATCATCAGAGGTGACTTTTGGAAGCTATTTTAATGAATTCTTACTCTTCTGCAAATCTCCTTCAGCTTGGTAAAAATAAATACCCATTAACTAGACTGAGTATTGGTGTTCTTCTAGTGCTTCATAACATTGCTAAATGAATTTTTAGTACTTATAACTAATATTTGCATGCAAAAAATAATATACTCTTCACAATGGGTATTAAATTATGTTTTAAGACGTCGCTTAACGAATGAAACTTTTCTAAGATCGTTATGATTGAGAAATCAGTATATTTAAATAACAAATTCCAGATCAGAATTATATACATAATATCCTTATCCTGTCCGTCCGTCCGTTGGTCCGCCGGAACGCTCTATACAAATCCTCGTAACAGAACACTTAAAAATCCTTTTTTTCACTTACAGGCTTTTATTCTTTTGCAAAATTAAATTAGAAGTAATTAACCTACGATCTTCGGACCTGAAACATTTTAAAGAAAAATAAATAAGGTTTCTTATTTTTATCGTCAAATTTCATCTACTATTCGAAATCGCTCAAGTTATACGTTTAAATGACATTTATTGGAAAATTCAAGCTTTTAAAGGATATGTTGCCTTGCCGACAGTGTCATCGTTAAACCTCGAGATTGTATTGTCGTCTCAAGCCTTATACGATATGCGTAAGGAAACCGTGCTTTGAATGCTTTAATACGAGATAGAAGGCGCTCAAATTTTTTATAATAAAAATCGTGTTTTTCATTAATTTCTTTTCAGTTTACTTCACATTGAAATTTTTGGTTATTTACTATTTTTATAGTTATTTCATAGTTTTTTTGCAGTGCATCTTATGATTTACCGGGGTAATATATGAATATATATGAATCACGCAAAAAGCCATTACTTGACATGCAAACCTTTTTCGTTTACATTTTAAAATATCTCAAGGATAAGTTATTTAAGTTAGTTATGCGAAGAGAAGAATTTAAATCTCAATCGTTAATCTCCGAAAATTACGTTTGAATACGATTTATCACGTTTTCACGCATTTTATGTTGGGCCACGGTTGTTCCAATTGTTGAATTCTATTCTTAGCCTCATAATAAATGCACCAATTTAGTGCTTTAACATGGATCAGACTTGTATACATGAATATAACTTATTTACTGAATCAATTAAGTAATTAAAGGAAGGAAGGAAAAGAGAATGGGAATGAGCAGAAATGGAGAAAGAGGAAGAGGACGTAGCATTTATATAGGATTAAAAGGAGCTGCAGTACAAAAATAACAATAATAAATTATAATTGATTATCAAAATTTTTATACAATCCAATCATGGGCTTTTGCCAAATGGTGGGAATTCATGAAACTAAATATAACGTAATTTTCAATAGATTTCTTTAAATGATAATACAGCACATATATGGAACCGAATTTCTAATAGGATTGAAAAAATAACGTTTTATGACTTTTATTTAAATTTTTTTAAATAAAGCCAATTTCTAGAAGAAAAATTCAAAACTACTATCTAATACATATATTAAAGAGAACTCTGTCCTTCTTTCTGTGTGTTTGCACGTTTGCACAGTTGCAACACATTTTTCATTTGTATTTTAAAATCACTTAGAATTGCAATATAATAACAGGACTTGCTCCAAACGACGCCTAAAAGAACGGATATTCATTTTTTAGCCATCGATTTTCGAATACGCGTCGAATCGTTCCACAAATTTGTTATTAGCACGAAAATTTGGATAAATGTTTGACGAAAAAATTTTGTTGTCAAGGGCGACGGCATTGTTGCTGATCTAGCAAAATTACGTCTATATCTAAAAGCAATGACATAAACTTTGATATCGTATTTGAAATCTTCTTATATATTTTGAATGCATTTTAATCGAAAGGAAAGTAATGATGGCTTAATTTGAACGATAGGTTTGTTTATTACAGTGCCATTTTTAAGGCGTGGAAGAAATGCGAACGAACATACTACCGCTAATATTTTAATTAGCTTTTTGTTTTGTTTACCTTGACGACGAAAGATCTTAGTAAGTAGCTTTTTTAATTCACAAATTTTTTGTAATCACTATAAATACACTGGCCATACGTCAAATATCTTGCTTAATTATCGAAAGAAACTAATCATAATCATCGTCAATATAGTAATTTGCTTTAAACTGCCCAATAAAATTTGCAAACGAAAAGATATTTTCAATGTACGCGTGAAGTATCTTCCTATATGAAATGTTGAGTTGTACATCATTACAATGCATTGGAGTAGTTTCTGACTTAAGGTTTTTACGCTACGTGTTTATTTGTTTTAAATTTACATAAAACTTTTCACAAATTTTCAATCGGTTTTTGTCCATCATGATTTTGTTTTATTGTAAGCTGTGTAAATTCACTTGAGTCCAATAATGCAAAAATCCGAGATCAACAATGCAGCTACCATAGCAACCTCTTTATGAAATGTCGAAAAATCGGGAAAAAATCGAATATAAAATTAAAATATGAGGGAGGAGAATGGAAGAGAGAAAAGGAGGAAGAATGGGTAGTGCCTTAAATTTAATATTTAATCCACGCATACCCGTCATATTGACGGGCTTTTATACTAGTATGTAGTTAAGAGAAAATTGCGATTTTAAAATATAGTTAAAACTCATTGCAGTTCATGTATTTAATTCATAATAAGTTACCACACATTTTTCCTTTGTTGGTAAATTAACCATTCAGTCACATTTTATCCTGTTTTCACGCGTTAATAAGAGCAAAATAATTCAATTATTAAGTTAAATTCTCTACATTTTAAATAACATATAATTTGCTCAAAAATTTCAAGTAAATTTCTGCAAATTTTTTATGCATTATATCATATTATTTCGATTTTCCTTTTATTTTCAGGAATTATTCGGATAAGCATTTATTCTCTCTTTTAATAATTATTTAAACAATGTAATTAAAACAAAGATAACTTTCAAAAACAGTGATTTGATTGTGCATGAAAGCCAAAGCAGATCATAGCAAATACTACTGATTTTTCATATCGAAATCAAATGTCTTTGGAAAACGTTTAAGATGCTTTTATTGAGAGAGAAGGAGAGGAAAAAAGGATGGAGAGAGAGGCAAAGGGAGAGAGAGGGAGTAAGAGACAAAATTAAATGTCCCATAAATTAAAAATTGCTTTGAGCATATAAGAATTGTATAGCGTAATGGAATTCTTTGCCATACAATTTTTATTCGTCCAAAACTATTTTTACTCAGCGTAACACTCAATTATGTGAATTTTATATTTGTTTACTTTTTAGTGTATATACAAGTTGGTTTCATTAACATTTTATTTTAACTTAATACTTAATTCACGCATACCCGTCATATTTGACGGGCAATTACGCTAGTAATATATATTATTTTCATGGAAACATGGAACATTTTTGCTGTAGGTATGAGAGCCAACAAAAGTATTAATTATGACTCTGATTGATAAATTCGCAGTAATTAATTGATGAAACATGCCAGTACAGGTTTAAAAGTGGAATTTGTTAAAAACGTTTTGAACATACGCGAAGTCTAAAAATTGGCCATTCATTGAAAATTTGAAGTTTTTTCAAAGTTGAATATTTCAAAATTAAATTCCTAAATTTATCTAACTTCAGCTGTCACGTGTATTTTATATCTGCATTTACGGTCGTAGATAGAAAAGATATAGTTAAAAGACAGCATTTTAATATACAACGCTATGAAATGTATGCATAACTTAAATTTAACAGACATAAAAAAGACAAAAATATATGAATAAAATACAATATAATAATAATTTTTTACTATGACTACGAAGCATTATGGAAAATTGGAAAAGAGCCTAATTTTCGTGAGCATTTCCGATTGTAAAAATCACTTGAACAAAAGTAATAATTAATCTGATTTGGCGAAGTAAATTTTTCTCAGGTTAAAAATGGAGAACTGTAGAATAACGTTTCTTCATTAACCTGGATCGGGAATTAATGTTCTCATCCGTCTTAAAAGATCCCATTATTATTAATGCCGCCATTTTCATATCAATTATTCGACGTTCGCTAACGAACTCATTCGATCGTCCCCAGATGACGACGAGGACGACGAGCCCGTGGGGGCAGGTTCAACGATCCAAGCGGTTCAAGGTCCGCTCATAGGGACAGCCGGGGGCAGCGGTAACGTGGCCCCTCCCGCACCCGTTCCAGCTCCAGCCCCCGCCAATAACGACAACGTCGTGACCACGCTGGAGGCCTCCGTAATCCCCCCCGAATCGGACGCTCCCATATACGACGACGAAGAGGACGAAGTGACGTCATCCGGAGCGGAAGAGACGGACGCCTCCGTCGAGGAGGACGACGGACGGCAGCCGGAAGTGGCCGCGGTAAGCGGAGGGGCGACGGAGGGAGCGGCCGCCCCCATAGTGGCCGCCCCCGTACCGGCCGCCGCCGGAAGTGACGACGAAGACGAAGATGACGACGACGACGATGACGACCTAGGAGTGGGCGATCTGGCCGACGACGATGATGACGACGAAGATGAAGATGAAGACGAAGAGGATGAAGATGAAGACGATGAAGAGGGAGGAGACGACGAAGGCGACGAGGACGACGACGACGACGACTACGACACCGACGTCGCCTCAAGAGCACGTGAGTCTCATCCTCCGATAAGTAATTCTGTCGACGGCCACTGAGTGCGCCCTCCTTTGCCCCTATGTCGGGGAACTCTCCTGTTTGCGGAAGACCTCCCGACGGACGATTCCTCCCCCGCTGTGAGACGACGCGAATTTAGCGCGATCGTCCGCATATTCGGGATAAGTTATATTATTTATTGTGTATTTATTTGATATTTTAACGTTGCGCTCGTCTTGATCGGCGAGACGACCGAGTTCTTCCGATCCTTTCGTGTGTCCAGACTTCTCCACGCAAAACAAACGGCCCTCCTCCGTCGCTTCTCTTCCATCGGAACCGCATTCGGAGGCGGCTCCGCCGTTAACCCGTCCGTCGATTACATTCTATCGAAGGCTGAGTGCTAACTCTCTGATGGTTCATCAAGAAAATCATAAGTTTCCATTTACGTATCGAGGGAGCCGTTATCGAAGATGTTCGAGTTTACCCTTGCCCTTGCATTTTCTTTTCGAAGATGCTCCCAAGTTGTCCAACACGAGACTCATGACGATGTAATGTACCGTGTGAATTTAAACTCAAATGCAACCTTTGACTGTGTATGTTCCTCTGGTTTTCTGACGTGTCTGAGACAATAAATGGTGACGGATGACTCACGGACGAATTATGTTCTGTTTTAAAACGACTGTGGCTACGACTTACCTGAGTTCTCATCGAAGCGTTAAGAAAACTGTATTTATGGAAGCTGCGCCTAATGGGCGATAGCGATTTTGAGCCATGAATTATGGTACACGATTTTGAAAACTCACGCAAGTCAGAGCCCATCGACTCTCATTTGACACGCACACGCATCCAAAAATTTCCCTTTCCTATCCATCATACGATGCATATGCATATGCAAAAGGTTTGGAAGTGAACAACGTTCCATGGCTTTTATCATAGTTCGAGCCGATATACCAGTGATGTTAAATATATCCCATACATTTGATATTCCAAAAAGTGGTATTTCGCAGAATAGCAGAGCATCCGGAAAGGTCAGAGGGCGAGGGCAATGTGAGGAACAT
This sequence comes from Tanypteryx hageni, assembly GCA_028673005.1. NCBI lineage: Eukaryota > Metazoa > Arthropoda > Insecta > Odonata > Petaluridae > Tanypteryx > Tanypteryx hageni. The sequence goes on from CM054112.1 coordinate 122,486,136, forward strand.
GCGCTCCGACGACAGACGGCGATAAATGTCGCCTCGTCACCTTGCATCGTTGTAACATATATCGAATTTCTCATCTATTATATTTTAACAGTTGAGATATTCGGTAGAAACGTCATGAAGACGATATTTTAAATTGAAGTGCCGATAAGCTTGTGTTTTGGAAAATGAAACATGGAGCTAATCTTCTGGCTTTAATTCCTTCGATGATCAAAATAATTCCAACGGCAGCAAAACGGTTCAGAAACTTTATGCAAGTTACTATTGAAAGCACCCGCTCCCGCCTATCATTGCCTCATTTTCTAGAATCAACGATGCAGGCCATATTTGCAATTTGTTTTCCCAACCGTATTGCGGCCGTTTGAAAATGCTTCAATTGATTTCCGGTGATGTCTATAAATTTCTATTTATATTATTCTGCGAGAAAGCTCGACTAAAATATTTTTTGGTTTTATATCTTTACGAAAACTTAACACTGGGCATGATTTAAGAAGGGGGTAAATAAATAAATCTGTTTTTCCTCATTAGATCAATGTTAATAATCAAGTATCACTGTACGTGTATGAGCATATGTTAAGTTGAAGTAATGGAATAATATTTCCTGTGAATCTCAAGGAGACATCAACAGGATGGGAATATCAAAAACTCTACAGAAGATTTCCATCAAATCGAAGATGATTTATTGGTATTTCATCAAGTTATGACATTCACAACAAAAGAGATTCCTCCTTAACCCATCTTACAGAAAAATATTCAATTTTTATTTATCAAAAAATCGAATATTTCAAATATTAATCATATAGATTTGAGGTACCTATCGAACTTCGGAGCCGCGAATGATTATCTTCAGACGTTCGAGAGCTGCAAAATTCAAACAAATTTTTAAAATAAATTCGTGTATAGCGATCCAGAAAAAAGGCACTTCCGCGAGATTCAGGTGGTAGTGTGTAGATCTTTTCGGTAGCGAATAGCTTTCCCTCCTCTCTAAAATGGACTGAGTTTATTTTTATGGAAGAGTAAAAAAGCCGCGCGTTATGGAGCCTCATGAGGCCTGCAATGAGCGGTTCGGCAATCTCCTATATAATCGTTCGGATATCTCTTTCGTCCGATGCTTCTCACCGCGTATTGATGGAATGATGTGATCCTAAGATCCTACGCAGATAAGCATAGGCTGTATACTTGAGAAAAATTTTGAAACAGGAAAACATTCTGCTATGACCGGGAATCGAACCTGGATCTTCCACTGGCCGGGCGAATATTCTACCGCTGAGCTATCGTAGCAGATTATTTTTTCCATTTCTGAATGCGGGTGTTTTCTTAGTTGGGTCCGGACTAGCCGAGCTAGTATCAACTAGCCCCAACGGATGTCCTCGAAGAGATAAGTCGAAGAAAAACCCTCCCTCTCAAACGGTGAGATTGCAATGCTTGGAATTGATGGAATAATGCGATCTAAAGATTTGATGGATTAATGCGATCTAAAGATCCTACGCAAATAGGAATAAGCCGCAATTTTTGGAATAATTTTGAAAGAGTAAAAAAATCCGCTGGTCGGGAATCGATAGTTCAGTGGTAGAATATCTGCTCGGCAAGTGGAAGACCCGGGTTCGATTCTCGGTCATAGCAGAATTTTTTTCCTGTTTCAAAATTATTCGCAAAATCCCACCTAGTGTCCATCGCTCTTGGCTCGATTCTCTTAAAAATCGCCAGATTGACGACAATATTCATTTGCAATTAAAAAACGGAGTCGAGTAGGCGCTAATCGCTCTTCGGCCGACGTGCGCTCTTCAGTGGCGTATTGCTACGGCGGCGCGGTTTCCTTCGGAGAACAGGTCGAGTAAAGGGGGACGCGGTCAGGGTCAAGGAGGCAGTGGGTGGCGCGAAACAAGGGCAACCGTTTCTCGGGATCATCATCGCCTCTCATTTCTCCCTTACTTCCGGAGTGGGAACTCCTGGAATCCTTAAAAGATCGGGCAACGGAGGGCGCTTTCGGAGGACGAGAGGGAGGGAAGAAAGAGGAGGGGAAGGAAGGGGCGAGGAGGAAAGGAACGGAGAAAGAATAAGGAGGAGAGAGAAGCGAGCCGCCCGCGAAGGAAGTGGGAGGCGGTCCACTTTAACGCGCCGACCGACAAACCAAGACCCACTGACACGGATTTACGTCGAGTCAGAGTGCCGTTGCTGCTGCTTTATTCCGGCGTTGGTATCGCTGCACCCACATCCTGCGCTTCTACGCGCCTCTTCCACCAACCCTCTCCAAATACCTCGCTCGCTCACATCCGCTTCTCCTCGCCCAGTGTCCCTTTCCTCCATCCTTCCCTCCCTCCTCCCTTCTTCTCCCTCCCTCCTTCCTTCTCCATCCCCCGTCCATTCTCCCCCCTCCCTCCTTCCTTCTCCATCCCCCGTCCATTCTCCCCCCTCCCTCCTTCCCCACCCTCGTACCTCCCTCTTTCCCCTTCCCTACTTTCCTTTCCCCTCCCTTCTCTCCCCCTCCCTTTCCCTTTCTCCTGCGACTGTTCTCACCTCCTAATTCGATCGCGGTGAGGGGCTTCATAAATGCTGCCCTTTAAAATAGGTCCTTGAACAAATGACCCTAAAGGAATCTTCATTTTCGCATAAAGAGGCTTTCGTAACCGTATTTTCCTTTTTTAGAAAATCGTAGTTATATTTGAAATCATTGCGAGACATTAATCTTAATAGCTTGCATTCATTGTCTCTAAAATATTTCTTCCCACTAATTTACTGATCAATTTTTAATAATATTTTTATCTATTTTTAAATTTTTAAAAATTATTTGCTAACTTTTGAACTAAATAAAATCCAATCTACGCAAAATTCGTCAATTCAGCATATAAGCGACAAAAATACTAAAAATCTCATTGTCGCTGTTTATCTTCCTCAGTCTCTGGTCACCCAAGCCTAGTGACGACTTTGCACAAAATGGGGAATAGTTTGAACTAAAGTTATAATAATAAATTCAATCGTTTGTTACAGAATTTATCATTCGTATTTTGATAAAAGAAGCTGAAAGATGATTTTTTCGGTCGATTTCTGGGTAAATTATTTTCGTCATTATATGTTTCCTCTGGATTGATTGTGCTCCTGAATCAATTCCGTATAAAATTCCCCGCTTTGTCTTTTACATTGGGTCCATCTACCAACGACAGAAAGGTCTCTAATCGAGTGATATTGTAAAGGAAGGGAGGTGAAAAGTTCGGAGGAGAGGAAGGGGCAACCCTCTTGGGAATATCAGCCGCTCTTCCCTTGCATAACCGTAATAAAGCAACCAAGTGGGATTACACTGGTCCGTTAATTTCTCGCTTTCTACTTAAACTTTACTAATTACTAATTTTTTTTATTGACGGGCTCGAAAAAAATATGCGTTAGCTCAAAAAATTAAATGAGATCGATGTAATCAAAAATTCACTCCAAATAAAAGATCCGCTTTAAATGAAGAGGAAGATGTAAAAACTCCGTTTCCGAGCGAATTACAGAGGGTTCCTCTTGACAGTTTATTTTCTTCTGCTGCTGAAATAAAGCGACGACATCCTACCGCTATCACGTAAGAGATCATTTTTTCTTTTCTGAACGTGGATGTTTTCTTGGTTGGGGCAGAACTAGCCAAGCTAGTATCAACCTGCCCCAACCAAGAAATCACCCACGTTGAGAAACGAGAAAATTGATCTGATATGATAGTTCAGTGGTAAAATATCCGCCCGGCAAGTGGAAGACACGTGTTCGGTTCCCAGTCATAGCAGAGTTTTTTCTCGTTTCGAAAATATTCCCAACGTTTTTATGGTTAAGATTTCAATATTACACGTTTTATCAACAAAATTTTCATAAAAATGTATGAATTTGAGCATTAACTTTTCTAATTGGTATTTATCATAGCCTCGTCGGCCCCACAAAAACTGTTCACGGGCCGCGTTCGGCCCGCGGGCCGAAGTTTGGGCACCACTGACGTAATCGATTGGCAATCGAGGAGTACGATGTTATGTACGAAAATACTCCCCCGGTTTTATAGAAGGCAAAATATTAATTTTATCCAAGCATACGACTAAAGATCACAATCTATTTAAGAATTTTATTTCGACGTAATTTCATGAAACTTGCCAAATTTTGCTTTCTGACGATGACTTCAAAAATAAAACGACGAAATAAAATTCGGTGGAGATAAGTTGGTAGTTAAAGTTCACTTGCAGTTATGTAAATTCCTGTTTTTTATTTAGGTGTTTTTGTGGACTAGGCGAGGTTAAAGACAAACGTGAATTCAATTCGATTTACTTTACTTATAAAGATATTCGTTTAATGTTAGCAAACCGCGAAACGATATCTTAAAAAACATAGTAAGTATCGATAAACATATCGTTCCACTTCACCCGTGGGCAATATTATACCAACATTCTTCGTTTGTGAAAAACAAGTATCTGCTCCCTTCCTATTCCTCCTCTCCCTCTCCTCTCTCTCCTTCCTCCACCCTCTCTCTGCTCCTCCCTCACTCCCCTACTCCCTCTTTCCCGCGCACCCTCTCTCCCCGCCCTAATAAAGACGTATATCTATCTATCCCCTGCACCCTCTCTCCCCTCCCCTCTCTCTCATCCTCCCTCTACCTCCTCCTCCCTTTACCTCCTCCTTCCTCTCTCTCTCCTCCTCTCTCTCCTCCACCGTCTCTCTCCTCCTCACTCTACCTCCTCCTTCCTCTATCTCTTCCCCCCTCTCTCCTGCTCTCTCTCCCTCCTACTGGCTATCTCTCCTCCACTCTCTCTCCTCCACTCTCTCTTCTCCACTCTCTCTCCTCCCTCTGTCTCCTCCATAACTTACCTCCACCTTCTCTCTCATCCCTCTCTATCTCCTCCCCATTCTCTCTCCTCCTCCTCCTATCTCCTCCCCCCTCTCCCTCCTGCTCCCTCTCTCCTCCTCCCTCTCTTCTCCTTCCTCTCTCTCCTCCTCCCTCTCTCTCCTTCACCCTCTCTCCTCCTCCCTCTCTTTTCTTCTTCCTCTCTCTCTTCCTCCTCTTTCTCCTACGCACTCTCTCTTCTACTCCTTTTCTCTTTTCCCTCTCTCTCCTATTCCCTCTCTTTCTACCTCCTCGTTGCATCTTTCACCGTCTCTCGAAGAGAAAACGAACGGTTAGGCAAAGATAGACAGATATCCGTATTTATTTGGGTGAGATTGAGACTAAGCAGTCTCTTCTTCCATCTAATTCAAAGAGAGCATTGGGTGCCCAGTATTCATCGAATTCACACACCATTTGTTTTTCCTCTCAGAGCGAGTATTCCTCGAACAATGCATGAGTCACCATGCTAGGAGACTGGTCGAATATATTCCACTCCACTTCGCATTTTCTCCTCTCATTTTGAAATCACTCAGTTTCCATTAATTTTTTGCGGGCGAAGAACCTATTCCATAATAATCACGGCGGAATCTACCATTGAGCATATCATGAATTTATCCAGTTGTTGGAGCGCCGCGGGTGGTGTCCCCTATATCCAGGGCGGATCCAGAAACTTCCCAAGGGGAGGGCGATCGCCCCAATTGCCCCTCCCCCCTCTTGATTCCGCCTCTGCCGACGACCATACATTTTGAAAATCCCTACCCCATCAGAATCTTTCTTTTCCTTGTCATACAGACTTAATCTTCGGTGTAGAAACAAGGAATGTTGCGCGGAATGAATTTAAGAATGTACTCAGTGGAGGGCAATGGGGTCGTCCAAGGGGAGGGCGATCGCCCCCATCGCCCCTCCCTTGGATCCGCCACTGCCTGTATCGAATACAACGATCCTAAGGCTCCGCTTTTGTGTGTGTCGGAATTCTATCGGCCCCTGAAGAGAGCAGATTGAGCAGCTTGCTTTGCGTGACGATCCATATTGGTAGCTGTGCGTTGGATAGATATGAGCCCACATAAAAATTTCTGCTATACCGTATGAGTGAATATCGAGTGTAAACAATTTTTTTAGCACGGAAATTTTATTACACAAGATTTTATTATTCAGATTTCGATTAACACAAGAAACTTCCTGTGTTAAGTTTCACGTATTGCTTCTACATCACGAATTCGCGGAAATCAAATTCTTTTTAGGTTTCCCCTTTCCACAATGCTCGGATAGTCGTTTTCGCACACGAATTCAGTTTGACACGAATCGAACTTCCCCTCTATGTAGACGCTAAAGATACCCCTTCGTCCTGCCCCCTCCCTCTGTTTTCACCCTTCCTTCGACCCCCATCAACCCCCCCCCCCCCCTTCAACCATTCCCTTTCAACCCTCTCCCTTCAACCATTCCCCTTCAATCCCCCCCCCCATTCACTCCGCCTACACCCCACTTCAACGCCCCTTCAAACCCTCCTCCTTCAACCACCTTCAACCACCTTCAACCTCCTCCCCTTCAGCATCCTTCAGCCCCCATTCAGTCCCCCTTCAGCTCATCTTCAGTCCCCTCTTCAGTCCTTTCTTCAACCTCCCTTCAACCAGTCTAAAACCCTCCTTCATCCCCCTTTAGTCACCCCTTCAGCCCCTCTTCAACCAGCCTACAATCCCCCTTCAGCCTCACTTCAGTCTGCTCCTCTCCGCAAGGTCGCTCACTCCATTCGCGTCTAACACATGTCACGTCGACTTGAGATATGCAACTGCAGAACTCGCAGTGTGTCGTGGATCAGGATGATAAGGACGTCTCGGAGATCGATTGGCAAACGAGAAAGATCCAGCGACGCCTTGCGGTAGGTTAACTTTGACCGCAGAATTATGCATTCCCTTTGGAGTAAAATCTAAAATAAACAAAATTTGAAAAATCTGATTCCACGCACGCATCGCATTTGTTGCCAAATTCCGCGATCTATTTGGGAAACTATCGGATGGAATTAGAAAACGGATTTGAGTTGTTTTTCGCCCAAAGACGACGTCTCCGGTCTCGGCAACTCAGACGGTGAGGAGTGCCCCTACCTTCCTGTTCTATCCTCTCTCCCTCCCTTCCCTCTCCCTCCCTTCTCTCTCCCTCCCTTCTCTCTCCCTCCCTTCTCTCTCCCTCCCTTCTCTCTCCCTCCCTTCTTTCTCCCTCCCTTCTCTCTCCCTCCCTTCTCTTTCCCTAACCCTTTCTCTCGCCACGCTCAAGTTCAACCTCATTCTCTACCGGGAGTAACACCAGTTTTTTTAACGAGGATATAACGGTGTATTTCATAAGTCAGGTGCCTCAGGCCACCTCCTCTCTGCCTCCTCTCCCCTTTCTGCCGTCTCTCCCCCTCTGCCTCCTCTCCCCCCTCTGCCTCCTCTCCCCCTCTGCCTCCTCTCTCCCTCTGCCTTCTCTCTCCCCGCTTCCCTTCTCCACAAACCCTTTCGTCTGCATCCCATTCCCACGCCATTTCGGCTTCCGATGAGAGAAGTCACCTCCCTTCGCTCAAAAGTCAGATCACGTGATTGACCTTAATCCGTGCGGCGAAGCGATTGATACATTATCGTGGTTGAGCACTTATTAAATGAGGAAACGGGGACTGCTACTGACGCCGTGAACCCGATATCAAATGGAATGTGGAGAAAATTTGGTTATGGCTATTGGAGATACCTGAAACAGGTATTTTTTATGTCCTTGTTGTTGAATTTTTTCAGCCATAAGATGTGCTCGATAATTCCGTTTTATTAGAGACTAGAAAATTCAGCTCGCTATATCCGTTCCTCGTTATATCCAGGAAGAGGCAAGTCTAAATAATAAAAAAATTAATATCGCGCTAGTTAAATTGCCTATAGATTTTCAAACTCTAAATACGTTTACTGTTGATATATTGAAGAAATGTCAATACTCGATGCTTACTCCCTGAGTTATTTGTTAAACATTTAACTGTTTCATTACATATATCGATTTTAACAAGAAAGGAAAGATGTACGCCCCATGCCTGCATACACGCAAGCCGGAGGCGTTTTTACGATTAATGTAATAGTGAAAAAAACGTAAATATTGTTTAGAAGCCATTATATATAATATATGATATATCAGAAGCAATGTCAAGAAAATATAAAATTTTTGATATACTGATTTATTTTATAACAAGTTGTAATCAATAAAACACACTAAAATTATTTAAAACATACTTCACTTGAATTGAGTCGTAGTTACGTAATATTTACGCTCACGTTCATTCCATCGTAAATTATCCATTTATTTTCGAGTTTTCTTTACAAGTTTCTTTTTCATTTAAATAGAATCTTTCCACAAAGTGAAGCCTTCCCAAATGGACTTTGTCATTTCTTTTCACTTACGCACAAAAGGAAATTAAATGTATTTACATATATATATATATATATAATATATATATATATATATATATATATATATATATAGCAGATCTTATTCACTCATTTTTCTAGGAAGATTGTTTTCGATGACAACAATTGACAAACCACAGGAAAATTTTTAAGTTCAAAGTGGATCACGACTTTCTTATTTGATTTTCTTGAAATCGGCTACTCGTTCGATAAAAATGTGCTTGGCAAGAAACATTCTTCTTAACTAGTTCTAAAAAAATTAATTTACGGCTTCTTTGATGTGATTAATATTTTACGAGATATAAATGAAGTTAATTTTTTATTTGTAGTAAAATGGAATCCTCTATTGGCGTATGTGAACAATTTATATAATTTTCTTATTGCCTTTGCGCACAAGTCCTTAATCCAAAATTTCATGAAAATCCGTTCGGTAGAAGACGAAAACGAACATGCGAACGGACGGACGGACGGACGAACGTACGGACCTAAGTTAATAGGTACCTACTCACGCTGGAAGCAAGTGCGCCTTAAAACGAGAAATTATCAACGCTTCAACAATGAAAAATTATCGCTGCCATTATATTTTCTCGCATTATTGCATAGCTTTGACAAATTATATCGACGTACAAAAGCTATTGAGTTAAATTTCACTTCAGACCCTATAACCAGGATGTGCAGACGTCCCAGTTTACCGGAATTTGTTCTGATTTCAGTACTATGTCCCAGTGTCCCGGAAGACTTTTTGGCGCACCGTATTTTCCCTTTTTTTTCTTTTAGAAATTCGTGCGGTTTGATTTTACTTCATTGCAAGATGGTATTATCTCGGTAATTTGCATTAAATACGACTAAAAGTTTTGTTCCCATTAATTTTCTGATCAACTTTCTGATAATACTTTTATATCTATTTTTTAAATTGGCACAATTATTTGCTACCTCTCGATATAAATTATAAACAATCTACCCAACATTTGTTTTTATAGCATGTTACGACTGAAAGTCCAAAACCCCGCTATTTTCCCCAGTTCCTCTACAGGACACGTTACATCACGGTTTTGCTTCCCTAGAATATGGTCACACAGTCTATAACAGAAAAGTACCAAATTAATCCTCCTAAATTGCATCATTTTTGTACATTTCTATAAAAAAAGTAAATCCAATAATAAGTTTCTTTGGTGTAATTAAATAAGCGTCCATTACGAGAAAACTTATCTATCGTTTGTAACGCAATCAGTCTAAGGAGCACGCTAACGCTCTATTCCGTGTTTTCCCTGCGTGGCATACATTTTCAATTTACTCTTGCGAACTGTAAGAATTTTATTAACCTCCGGCACTATTTTTCTATCATTTTGTATATTTCTTAAAAAATATCTTCAATCGATCCATATGTAACGCTCCGTGATGATACTTCACGTTCCAATTCGTCAATGAATTCCGCGACGACCTTCGGAGGGTTAATTATTGTAAGGAACCACCCACGAGAACGCGAGATGCCGCATTCCTCGGAATGGGACGACCGTGGAGAGAAGCCACTTCGACAACGGTATTTCGACCTGCGATGAATGGGAGTGGAGCGATCGGGCGCCGCGGAGGCGCTGCGGTCGCCCTCATACGTGATGGCGCTCTAAGTGAAGAGGTATGTCGTTGCCGAGGTGATTACCTAGACCAGGCATGTCCAACTGGCGGCCCTTTCTGTACTTTTATGGAGCCCGAATGCTAATTACATCTTTAAATAAACCGCTCGAGATTTGATAAGTTTTTTTTTTCTGAAAAGGAGGCAATGTTTTTCATAGTTATTGCGGCACAGTAAGAACGCGTTTCTAAATATTTGCTTTTAATCGCAAAAAAGATGCTCAATCTTCTAGATCATAGGTGGCCAACCTGCGACTTCGGAGCCACATACGGCTCTTTGAGAGTAGATATGTAGCTCTTTGAAACTTGGCTGTATTACGCACATATACCGTAACTTTCTGATAATGACGCCCACCCAGATTAACACGAGCAACTGCATTGCGCGTAAAATATATTTTATCGGCTAAGTACATATTAATGCGGCTCTTCGGTGATGTTCATTGCAGTAATGTGGCCCCTGCTCAGACCCAGGTTGGCCATCCCCTGTTCTAGATAATGTCTATTTGTCCAACTCTGGCCCTCATCAATCAACTCTAATCCTAACGACGCCCTTCTGTAACACCCACCGCTCCAATGCCGCCATAATGCTTCTTCGAGTATGACATGCCTGACCTAGACATCACCGATTGCCGTCATGGTTCGTTCGTCCCTTCTCCCAGCTGTGACTTTGGAGGAGACCAGACAGAAGACGGACGCCAACTTGAAGGTGGCAGCGGGAGGAGTAAATTCAAAGCGATCACAGCGTACGATTGAGCTAACGTAAAACTAAATAAAATAGGGAGGCAAAAATAAGGTCCACTAGCCATATACGGCCCCGCAGTGATTTTATACCACATCAATTTCTTCAAGACGTACACATTCATATTTTTGCCTGCCGATGTCATTTATGAAATCTAAACGATATTTTTTCGAGTACGTGGATGTAATATACTTTTAATATTAGGCGTATTACGCATTACAAAATTTTTTAAAAATCGTAACTAGTTCTTTGAAATTTGCGCATTTACGCCTCATGTGGCCCTTTTAGTAAAACTTTTGGTGACCGCTGGTCTAAAATAAGCTTTATACTCATGTTTCGGACCGAATTACTGCGAAAACTGTATTAACGAAATTTTGTAAGATACTTTATTTAATTTGATCGAATAGATTTTGTGTCATATTGTTCTTGAATTATTACTTACTTACTTCTTGGAGAATGAATAAACATATGGATTGTAGAATTATGAATAAATCATTGCACTTGCTTAAGTGATAATTTTGTAGATTTAATAAATCGTATTAAATTAACAAGAGAATTTAATCAAATGAGAAGATAAATAAAGTTGAAGTGCCGATCAGATAGTACCGTCGAAATATTGCAATAGAGACTCTCCTAAGTGCTACTTTTGGAAATAGGTCATTAAATGTATGGAGAGGATCTCGACTTGTGGTTTACGGAATTCCTGCCGCTGATTTGCGTTCGTGATTTAAAAAACGAAGTTAAAATTGTGAGGAAGTTGGGGTTGCGTCCTCGCTACAAAGGTTTTGATAACTGGAAATCTAAAATGCACCCCGACTGCATAAATACGATTGATTGTGGACCGACTTTATATTCTCTTATATTTGTAATCCGTGAATGCGAAAAGGTTGAGAACCGCTGCTCCACTTAAATATATTCGTTTCCTTATAAAGGCGTTCTTCCTCATTTTTTCTGCCGATTGCTGTCCCATCTGTATTTCCTTATCAGCTCATCAAAAACACCACCTTCAAACTAAACCACGTCACTCACGCCAGAATAACTTTGAGTTTTGGCTTGCTCTGGTCTAGTCGTTCTTTATTCACTATTTTCATAGTGCATGTGTCGTCGTACATTTTTGTAAAATGTTCGTTATTAAACGGAAAGTTATTTCCAGTCTATAGAAGGCGGACATTGCTGGTAAATTTGAACATGGCAAAAAATATATTTTCTAAAAAATATTATATCGCCATCTCTAATGTATCTGAAAATAATAGGAAAAGAAAAATAATTTGATTTGACTGATCAATTTTGGCATCGATTTTGCAGAGTAAAATTTTTAGACGTTCTTTAGAAAAAGTAACAAATGAACGCCTTATGGTCAAGTCATGTCCATCTGTCTGTTCAAATGTTTCATCTCCAAAACTATCGAACGGACTTTCTCGAAATTTCATATTTGGGACTTAAAGGCAAATGCAGTAGGAAAAGGACATCAATGGTTTACTTATAAGCCAATCACGGGTGCCACTCTACCGAAAACAAAAAATGAGCTTTCCGTCATGCCTCGTTAGATATTAGTCCTTCTGAAAAAGTCTTAATATAATTTTATAGAACTAGTCAATTAAAATACTTTTTGTAAAATACATTTTTATCGTAGGAGTAGCCGTTAAAAAACAAACAAGAACGTCGTAATTCACTTTGAACTTCGAAAATTTATTCCGTGGTTTTTCATTGCTGTCAACGAAAACAAAATTCTTAGCAATTGAGGTAAATAAAACCTGCTATAAATACACAAATACGTTAATTTTCTTTCATGCACAAACAGCGTTTAGAAAGTGTGGAGAAATGGATTATCAAAAATTTGATATTTTCTTGGCATACTTATGCTAAAATTACGAAAATACTTTTATTAAAGCACCAACTTAAAAGAATTTTTATGCGTTCCTTGCACGAAGTGAACGCATATAGGGGAGGTCGTTTCCGTCCGTCCGTCCGCATGTTTAAACTCGGAAACCGATGGACGTATTTTGATGAAATCTGGTATTTGGTAGTTTTGCTAAAATTCATCCACCGATTCCAATTTTAGTTCAAATCGGACTACAGTAACGACCACTTTACATGAAGACCTACGTTATTTTACAAAGTGCCTCTTTTTCAACTCGGGAACCGCTGAATCTATTTTGATGACATTTTGTAATGGGAAGTTTTACTAAATTTTGTCTACCGATTCCAATTTTGGTTTAAATCGGACGATAATTATGACCACTTCACATGAAGAACTACAAGTAGCTTACAATGTAGTACCTGTTTCAACTCGGGAACCGCAGGACATATTTTGATGAAATTTGGTATTGGGGAATTTTACTACAATTTGTCGATCTCAAAGAACGCATTTGGAAACTCTGTGTTTTCCGACATGGAGTACACCTTTCCATACTTGTTATATAACAGAGAGACAATTGGAAAGTGGTGTTTTGTTATTTTATGGCGTGCGTTCGTTTAAACATACCGTTTAGTTTCAAATACTCCATCGCATGAAACAGTGATACCCTGTACAATTCCCTACCTTTTTCTGATGCGAAATCAATTTTTAAGCTATTGCAGAGCTTATTGAAGTCTCCCTGATTGGAAACAAAATCCGTTCAAACGGTTTGCCGTAAAAGTCATCACGTTTGAATACATGGCTCGTACCTTTATTCTAAATTTGTTTAATAAGGTAAACGAAATATATCCAATATCATGCACGTGTTCATGAAACAGAGAAGATAAACTCTATCGGAATCATAAATAAGTAAATGTGGAGACTGCGGTGAAATTGATGTTAAAAATAAAAATTTAATTTCTTAACCGTAAGATTAAAAATTTGGAGAATCATGCCTTAATCATGGACTATGATCCGTTTGAAATTTACAAGGGGACGTGGTGAGTATCCGAAGAACGATTCATCAAAACCAAATTTACCGTCCGTGAGTTATTCGCATTAATTCGTAAAGTATTACGCATAGAATAGCTTGAAACTTTTTGAATACCCAAGCACATAACTGTGTTATAAAATACTCGGTAATCTGCCCCTACGCGCCTCAACCCCGACCTCCGCTCAAAAAAAAACCTCCGCCTCTCTCTTCCCCTCCCTCTGTCTCTCCCTCTTTCTCCTTTTCTCTCCCTCACTCTCTTTCCCTCCCTGTCTCTATCCCTCTCTCTTCCTCCCTTTCTCTCTCTCCCTCTCTGTCTTTTCCTCCCTCTGTCTCTATCTCCCTCTTCCTTCCTTTCTCTCTCCTTCACTCTCTTTCCCTCACAATCCCTTCCCTTATCCCAATCCAATTCAATTCTATTAATAATTACGCGATGTTGAATGGTAGTCACATTTGATGACGTCACCTGCATTCATATTCCCAATAACGTCCGATATCTTGAGAAAGGCTTCATCAATTTTAAAGATTATTTCACTTTTGATTAGATCGACATCATATAACGTTTTTGATCAATTGTTGTGTAAAAAAGGTCCGAACAAAATTTCGTTCTTTTAGACGCTCTTTGTTACAAGTCTCGAACTCCTACAATGGTTCTAAATAATTCAAAAATGCAAATGAATAATGCGCTCCACTCATCCCTGTATTAATCAAATGAAGAAAATAAACGCTCCTGTGATCGAACCCATGACTTCTATTAAAAACGCTTAAAATTTTCGCTATCAAAATATATTATGTAGACCGATTCGAATCGTATCTGAAAATCTACGGTAATAAAATGAATTTTCGTTCTTTTGTGCGTTCTTTGGTTCAAGTCCCAAATTTATACAGTAATTTTAAAATGCATATGAAAAATGTCCTATGCTCATTTACATATGTAAATTAAATTGTTGATGGACAAACCTACGACCAAACTTACTATATCGAAAAATGATTACAAGATATTCCTGTCTGTCGAATATGATTTAAAATCTCAGGAGGGTTCTTGCGTATTAATTTTTTCGGTGTTGGTAGCATTTTAGGACGTGATTATGAGGGTAGGGATCGTATATTCATTTGGAAAAAGGCTGTCAGCAACAATAAATGGAGAAACTCTGATGTAGCTCATGCTTAAGACTGCGGTGAAGAGTCCTCCCCGCGGCGCACCTGGCAGAGGCCATCGGGAGAATGATGCGGAAATTACCTCGAAATAGAGTTATTAGATGTCCCGGTTTTCAGTGCTATATACGAAAATGTTTTTCGGGACACCGCATTTTATTTTTTTCAGAAATTCGTTTTGTTTAATATGAGTTCATTGCGAGACAGTATTACACCGGTAATTTGCATTGAATAATATTTGTTCCCATTAATTTCCTGATCAAATATTAGGGGTATACAAAGTTAAAAATGAACGCCATATGGTAGGGTTGCGTCCGTTCGTCCGTATACTTCCTCTCCGACGTTTCATGAAATTTGGACGTTTGTTTCGTCGCAATTTTGGCGAATTAAACGTCTCCTTGCTTTGCCTAAATTTATCATCATATAATTAATCACGCACAATATATGAAAACTATTTAATCATTTTAGACTCTTATCTAGGTTATCTTTTTTCCATATGCTTTGGACGGCTTAATGCAACACAGGAATACGATTGAAACTCGTTTATTCTATTCGATTTCTAGATTCTGCAGCATATATGTTGCAAATTTTAGAAAACAAAACGAAATTGAGTTCAGGAATTTAAAATCAGATTTTAAAACGCATTCTCATTTATAATTATGTGGAAACGAAGTAAGTTATCTATAGTTAACTTTAAAATTCACTTTGTTAAGAGTCCGAAGATTTGGCGTTTTTATGGACTCTAATTTTCCGAAAAATTTGAAATGGATCAATAGAAGTTAATTTATTCTTTAGTCGGTAATAACATACAAGTGGTGATTTGAGTTTAACTTTATGTAAAATGCAAATTTAAAGTCGTCTACACCCTTTGCCCCTATAGGCAAATGTAGATGCGAAACGCTACTGAATACAGACCCGTTCCCATATCCTAGAACAGTGGTGCCCAACCTATTTACATGAAGGGCCGCATCGGTGGTTGCAAATCCTTAGGCGAGTCGCATTGGAAATTGCCAATTCTTCGGCGGGAAGGATTAGAATTTAAATTGGAAGTTACCTATACATTCTGAGGTTCCATATAAGTGAAAATAAATTCCATATACAGTTTTTATGGTTAACATTTCAATATTAAATGTTTTATTATCAACATTTTCATAGTACGAATTTGTGAGTTATATTTTTCGGATACCTTTTTCGTGATAGTTACGCGGGACGCACAAAAACACTTGGCGGGCCGCAAGGTTGGGCACCGCTGTCCTCGAGTATAATTACCTCAAGACTTGCGAAGGGTCTCGACGAAAATATACGAAAGATAGTTGAAGTTCTTGTCTTATTCGCGTTTACATCCATTTTATTCTATGCCGATTTCCAAAACGTTGCTTGCGACCAACCCGTCAGCAAAAAAAACGGTGCAAGATACAATGCAAAAACTTTATATCCGTATGTTTCGAGTCCATATAATAATGCTAGCGTTTCTATTTTGTATGGGCAGCTTAGGAATAGCTGGGAGTAAAACTCGATATAATATTACATCACTGGACCTAGTTTGGTCATTTTATAAGACATATGGTTTTAGTATAATTTTCGGCAAGCTCTATTACTGGATAAATTTTAATTAAAATCTCTTAGCCATTATTGAGTAAATCGACATTTAGTGAAAATAAAAAACGAGACTAAACTACGCCCATTAATGGGTGATTTGGTTCACAAAGCTTTTATTACCGGCAATAGCCATCTGTTTTTCTTAACCGGTGTGCCGCGGCACAATGGTGTGCTGTCAGACATGAAATGGTATGCCGCGGAATTTTGGGAGAAGCGGGAGAGCTACACTGAAAAATGGGTGCCGCCAATATTTTTTTGTGTGCCGTGGAATGAAAATGGTTGAGAAACACTGGCCTATGTTAGTGAGAGATTACTTCAGATTCTGCTAAACATTTAAGTCCCTAGTGGCGCGTACAGTTGACAGACTACAAACAACTTTTTCCTAAGCTAAAAAGAATTTATATACATATTCATAAAAATCTCGAATTGAAATTTTCCCAATAGTACATTCTCTATAGGTACACTTCGTATTTGAAAAAGTAACAAGTACAAAATCCAAAACAATTTTATTACAGTTAGATACAAATGTAAATAAAAATACACACATTATCGTTGACACTTAGTTATATAATAATGTCATATTAATATGAATTTATATTTAGCCATCAGTGAATAAAAGTCACAAAAACTCGTCGCTGAAGATTTTAATTTTAAAATGTATTTTTACTTGAGCATAAAAGTTAACTAATATGTAAGCCATAAAAGATGTAAAAATATTAATTTTTTTGTTTACTTTCGATTTTATCGGAACCATAGGATCCCTAGATTTGAACGGCACCGGAAAGGTACCCGCAAGCCTTTACGTGGCTAAGTACAATCGATATGTCGACACCATCATAGACAGGATCAAGAAAGTACTGAGGAAGAGCTACGACCCTGTGAACGTGAGGCTGCACTCTACCACAAAGGTGAAAAACGGCGGCAAAAACAAGAACAAAACGGGTCCGAAGAGGCCAAAGCATGCGTCGCACGCCCTCGAGTGAGTATGTCTGTCTTTAACAGTGCTTCCCAACATTATAGTGGTATCCTTTAAAAGATAAACAGAATTTCGCGGTACGCTGAAACAACTGTGTATGTTTATACTTGCGCGCATCGCGATTTTGGACGCATTCATTTCTTGGCACTGCATAATCATCATCAATTCATTGATTACTGCCCTATTGACCTACCAACCTTCCCAGCCGTTGATTTATTTAACAACATTTTTCGCGCTGCTCTTAACAATCTGCTATGGCACCCCAGCTTGCCGCGGCTCCCAGTTTTCCATTTCAGACGATTTCCTAGCTCGCAAGCGGATGAAATGGAAAATGCAGTATGAGCATAAAATGAATAGCGATGAAGAATAGTGTTTCACTCTGAGGGATTTACTACTTTTCCAATCATCAAATGTCATATAAATGATTTTCCATCCTTCAAATGGCATATATGGGGCAATTAAAACGCTCCTTCTCAATTCCATCGTCTTCACAGGAGACAGCTGCAGGAGGAGTCTCTCCTGAAGGCCCAGCAGCAACCCGAGATGGCGGAGAAGGGGAGAAGGCCGATAACAGGTGAAGAGAGGCGTAGGGGCGGATCTGGCGGAGGTAGACCATCGGGACACGGCAGCAGACCATCGGGAAACGGCAGCAGGCCATCGGGACAGAGCGGCAACAATTATCAGAAACCGAAGAACAAGAACAAGGTGACCGTTAACGCCTGTTGACCTGCTGAAAATATTTTAAAATACGTGTTAATGAACGCGAACTCCTTTGAGGAATTTTAAATTTAATTCCTTCGTGGCTACACCGACCAGCCAACAATTATGTGAGAATATTTCTAACCCAACTCAAACTTGTGTAATAACAGTGACATTTACGAGCTTTAAGACTAATTTGCTTTGAGGTATATTTCATGAAATCAGTGAAAATAGCGCCTGTGTGGGTATTTTTCCCGATACTCAAGTAAGTCTTCTACAGTCTATAGAAATACTCAGCTGGGTTTCATACAATATAAATGTATGAATTCCTCCCACACGTTTACAATGAATGCACCTTCTCGTTCAATGAATTTGCTTTCGCAATATTATCGTGAACGATCAACGCCGACCCATTTCGAAAAGACGCCACCACAGGGTCCTTGCCTTGA
The DNA here is from genome assembly GCA_028673005.1 of Tanypteryx hageni. Classification (NCBI taxonomy): domain Eukaryota; kingdom Metazoa; phylum Arthropoda; class Insecta; order Odonata; family Petaluridae; genus Tanypteryx; species Tanypteryx hageni. The sequence continues at coordinate 122,504,511 of CM054112.1, forward strand.
AACTCGCTGACGTAGAACCAGAACGATTTAGCATCCTCCTTCAAACAATTTTAAAGAAAGTTTCCTTTCCCGAGCGCCTTATGTTCTTGCTTTAAACCGCGCCTGCCCATAATGATGCTCAATCGCTTCTCGCTCGCGACACTCTGTGATGCATCAATTTTAAATAAGTGGCATTCTCTACGTCTACGAGCGCCCGACTATTATTTGTGACTTAGCAACTCCTGGTAATGAATGAGGATAAGGCAATACGTTTATCTGGTGCAGTGTAGAGACGATTCGACCAGTCAAAAAAGTTCTGCTTTGTTTCCAAAGAGGGGAATAGTCTCTGTAAATAATTTTCACTCTCAGAAAGATTTTCAAGATTGATATGTTAGGAAATATATTTCCCTTCTTCTAAAACCGCCTATGTTCCTTATTATGCATTATTAAATTTGCTTGGTAGTAGTGTGTGTGTGTCTGTGTGTATATATATACACACGTATATAATCTTGAGAAAAAGGAAAGGTAGTGATGACGGTGGCAACAAGGTGTTGGAGGAAGACCAGTGGACATTTACCGGTGTAGGTGGACAAAAAGGTGAAAGCTTGATCCCGCCTTCAGCGACACATAGTAACTCACTACATATTTATATATACATCTTTCAATTCCCTCGCGAATTATTGCCTTTCATGATGCTCAAATGCCTTGATTCGAGGAAACGCGGATATTCAATAAGTAAATACGACTTAATATGGCGGAAATTGGCTCTGGCGAGTAGATAAAACTTTCGTAATGGTTGTAACCAATTCTTTAAATGGGCCGGTACCGTATTTTTAATTCCAGTTTTTATCGTTCCGTAAGTTTTAATGTAAATTATTAACGTGGACCGTCACTACACCTATTCAATCCTCGACCATATGTAGAACGGTGGATTTTATGAAAGGAAGAAGGTCGTAAGACGAGATAGCTTGCCGCAGGACACGAAAGGAGGAAAACGCTAATCGATATGAAAAACTCATGCATCAAAAAGGTTTGTTTTCTATTTTTTTATTTCTTTTGAGAATTATCATTGTATTAGCTATTTATTTTTACGTTAAACTGAGTAACCGAACCCACGTTTTTTATATTATTTGTTAACGTTGTTCACCGTCATGTCTCTAGTATCAAGAGTACCGGCAGTTATGTTTTCGATTTAAAGAACTGGTTTTAACTGCTTCTAAAGTTGAAGTTTAATCTCAGGGCGTACAGCCTTGCGGTAGCCTTCTTCTACTCTTATTACACACTCAGTGTCACTTGTGACTAATAAATCAAGTATGTATTTCGATCGCGTCAACTGATTGCAATAAATGAATGCTTCGCGAAAGTCTCAATTAAAGCTTCGCACGAATCACGTTCCCTGCCCCACGATCCGGAAAAATTAATCATTCCAATCAATCGAAGGTAACTCGAAGACACTTCCATTTATTGCCTGCATATTCCTAACTAAATAATTCCAATCGATTTTCAAGACCGTTGCTGGAGTGAGCGTTCGCGTTATGTGGTCTGTAAAACGCACATCTATAGATTTTATTTTAGACTACTTCCTCCATCACTGAATCATTCACTTTCTACTTCATTATCGCTAATAATCGATACTTATCCGATTATCGTATCGACTGCTATGAAAACGCCTCCACCATACCAAATGCTACGATCTTTCAAAATACCCTGTAATCAAGAGGAAATTTTCTGTCTTCAATAACGCAGCTTTCAGCACCTATCAGTATGGTCGCTTCTAAACTGCGGATAATATCCTCGATCTGCCTCCTTTCTACGAATTCTTTCTAACTATAACACGAGTTGATTCATTTTTTTTTGTTTAAGGTATCATTCGTGAAAAATGTGTGCGCGCGCTTCTCACCCACTCGAATGAATCACGCGATTGAATTATAACGATCGCTCTAGATAATAAACGTTTCACACGCTTTCTTCACGGCTCGCTAAATAGCGAATATTTGTGTTTCAGGGAAAAGGCAGGCCTCGAGCGCGTGCCACACTCATTGGACTCTCTTCCATCAGGAGAGACGGAGACGTGTCCATTAACCTGATGAGCTCGCACACTTCGGTGCGAAGCAACTTCCTGTTGGGTCCGCTTGTGCTGAAGGTGGAGAAGGAGGTAAGGTCGCTGCGATCAGGAGCGGAAAAACAAATGGAGACGTAAACGTTTAAGGTCTGCCCAGCACGCCCAAGTAAATTCGACCGCGTTAATTGTGATTTCAGTTCGGCAGAGGAGAGACGAAGGAGCTTAGGAGTGCTTCCGCTGTCACGGAGGAGATGGCGGGAGTGATAAGCCTACGAATAAGTCCAGAGGGAACCGCCTCGCTCCACAACATAAGAGTTCTGCAGCCGAAACAGGTGACTGTCGTCCCTAATGATGATAAATATTCATATACGTGGTGAATGTTTTTGACGTTATTCCCCATCCCTCATCCTGTTGACTCAAAATCCCATCGCCATCTTCCTTCTAACACGCGCCGTGATTCTATCACAGGCGTGCTTGTATTACATGTGTGTATGTGTTTATTGGGGTGAGCAAATCTTGGTTCAGTTCGCGTGAAACAGAATTACGTGGCCATTGAGTGCAGTCATGCTCCAATGTTATTTTTAATGACAGTTATTCATAGTTACTTAATTTTTAACCTGATCGTAAACAGCACTTCGTGTGGCATTATATAATGAGAGCAAAAAACGATAACAAATGCGATCATGTCCTCGATAGGATTCGAACCTGCTTTGGAAACTAGACACGCTCTCCACGCGACTAGCAAAGCCGAGAACAGTCCATATTAGTGACTTAACGAATAAATAAGCCTAGGATAGCAAAAACTTAAATACACTAGGGACCCGCTATAACGCGATCCCCAAGGTACATCTTGCTCAACTGCGTTATGATGAGACTTTTTCCGAAATATAATGAATGCCATGGTGTTAGACATAATAATGTAGCACTAAAGAAAAAAACTTATTAAAACGGGCTTATAAACCGATTAAATGCCTCATATGACGTAAATAACAGCAATTTCGATAAAAATTCAAATAATTTAAAACTAATCACTTCAGAATCAACTTTGTGAAAATTCTCCATATCAGATGTGGAAATAAAACAAACAACTTTGTAACGTAAAAATAAATACGCGAGCTGCATTTGGTGTGAAGTTAAATAAAAATTTTTTAACCACCTTATACACTAAAAAAATATATTAATAAGTAAATACTGGTGATAGTACAAACGCACACACGTACCCAATTGACGGAAAATTAATTCTCTCCAGGGAACGAAGTATTATACATGCGAGTTTGTGGGGAAATGATTCCGCGCCAGGGACTCACATGCACGCACAAACACACAGAAAATCAGTCAACTACACCAGTATTTAACTATAACCCTAAATGCACATTTCGACATCAACGATGTCATCGCCGGTAGGAAAATTCCCTAATTCATTTAACTTTGTAACAATTTTCATTTTTAAAAGAATATACTTGAATACCTTCGATCCGACTATTTTGCTGAAGTTAGAAATAAATAATTCCATCTGCAGACGATTACAACGCAGTGAATGACACCATTTTCTCATCCTTTACCCCGCTCCTCGAACTGCCAAACGGTTTACGTTTTCTCCCTCCTCCTCTCGCATAGAAACCAATCCCCTTATCTGATCGTACATATATACCCATTGATTATTTAATTCTGTACCTGAGGATGTTGCAGTGCAATGAAATCTAGATCGTATTAATGTCTTCTTTTTTATAGTGAAATTTCTTTACATACCTAGTTATTTGTTTCCTCTCCACATCTGACAAATCTTTTAAAATTTCATTTTTTCGGAGCTAAATCGCATTTAAACAATGAAATAGTTTGCGCGGTGAAATTTGACATGGTTGTGATGCATAGATTCTCATTTTTCTGCGAGTTTTGTCCTATTTAAAGTAAATATAATGAGTAAATAGTGCGCTTTCGTGGTGGCTATGCCTAGTTCTCCAGTAAAAAACTGGAAAGAGAATAAAGTTATGGGCTATCTGTAACATTATAATGCATAATCAGCTGATAGTGAATCACGTGTATTATACGACAGAATATTGTCAATCCTAGAGCATTTATACCTTACAAGTTAACGGAATGTCACAAAAAGTCAGGAAATATGTCCTTAAAGGATAGCAAAAAAAGGGGGTCCAGGAAAAATCCGCGTTATAGCGAGTTCTGCGACACAGCGGGTACCTATGGTGCATTCCTAACTAAAAACAAACAATTAAGGAGGAAAAAAGTAACAAAGAATCGAGTGTTCCCCTGCTGGTTCACGGGCGAGTAGACGGGCGTATTTGCTCACCCCTTTACTTATGTCTGTGTGTGAAAGAGAATATTGAGCATTGTCCTTTTCAAATAACACATCCAAATACGTGATTATCTGTTTGTTTATAAGGTTCGAGTGGAAAGCACGGACGATCACGACAGGACGCGTGAGTTCGTTTGGCGTCGCTCCAGCCACATCGCTCGCCTCGTCTCTCGAAAATTGACGGCTGCCGCTCGATCGTTGCTGGGCAACCAGAAGATTGACCAAAAATCGACCGAAGAGAGCAAAGGATTCCCTGAAACGCAGGCGGCGTCGGCCCCTCTACGACCGGATTTGGAATGGAGATAACAATCCTCGAAAGAAGTTTACGAAACAAGAATCTCGCCATTCGGAAGGTTTCGTTAAATTATTTATCTTAATAGTTCTCAGCGCGACGCTCCATTGCTAGGAATTTTTCTTCAATTGGAAATATTTATATTCATACTTCATCGTATTTATTTATATTTATAAAGATTTTTTCTAAATCCAAAAAGCGAATTTTGCAATGCTTCGAAAGCAAGTGGTTGCAAATTTATTGACTTATGGTAAAAATAAAAATTATAATGTTAATTTTGAATGAAAAACATTGGATATGACTTTATTTTTAATCCTAATGACAGTTGACTACCGCACCTCATCCTTTGTATCGTAATTATAACGCGAGGGATACGTTCCTGGAAAACACCGTATAAGAAATCGCGCTTAAGTCTTTGAGATAGGGATCTGTCGGACTAATTTTCGATATTAAAACTTCGTATAGGTAATGTGGTAAAACACGGAATAATATAATAATAAATCTATATGTTAATATTGAATTACTAGAAATTTTCTTTAATTAATGCAATTACAATAATATAGTAAAAATTACGTTTTTATTAATTTGAGCCCGTCATTTTTGACGGGCAATATTAGTTTCCTTATAGAAACCCTGTGCGCTATTCCTCTTCGCCAGATGATGCCGTATCACGTACGGAACCGGTCTCAAGAATAGAAATCGTGTCCAGCACATGACTTTCTTCATACATAGTAACGAATATTAATGCAATAGTAATGAGAAGCTGCTCTCGATATCCACGTCCTCATGAATAATTATCGGCAATTATACTAGTGAATAATTTTTAAGAATTTTGAATAATTTTCACAGTGAAAAATACTTTGAATCACCTTTCACATTGAAAAAAACAATAGGCAAACAAAATTGTTACTTGTTGCTATGGATAACAAAAAATCGATGCGCAATTAAAATTACAGTTGATGGCGCTGGGATCGCTGTCAATACTTAAAAGAAAACCTGTTTACAAAATGATGCTAGGTGGCATTGGGATAATTTTGATGGCAATTAAAATTAACTTTGTCAGCGTAGGCATCGCTATCAATAGTTATAAAATTTTATCATAGCAACGGAAGCAACGGTGTAACTTAGCGATGCACTTAACAAACTCAGACTAATAATCTCAATATTTCTTAAACAATCCGTTATATGAAATAATGTTTCGTACAAAACTTGTAGAAAATTATATTATCTACAACTTTGATAATAACAAATATTTACACGGATCACGTCCTACAGGAGATATTTGAAAACGTCTTTATGAGACATTAAGTCGTGTATATATTTCCGTTGAAATCACCAATTCGATTATTTCACAAAAATAATACTTTCTTCTGTATTGCATATGGAGAAAAGTAGAACCGGACCCATCGATTTTCCTAGCCGGCTAAAGCAGCGTAACATGTCACAGGTTCTTTAGTCATGTATTATTATTATTAATATAATTCAATTCCTTGCTGTCAGAGGGAGGACAACTGTTTCTCGGTAACCAATCAAAACAACCAGCTCAGCTATGCAGCAGCAGGCATTATGATAATATAATATAGACTACTGTAATTGCCCATCAAATATGATAGGCATGTGCAGATTAAGTATCTATTAAAATTAAGGTATTTCCCATTCTTCCACCCTTTCTCTTTTCCTCCCGCCCCATTCTCCTCCATTTCTCGCCCCATTCTCTCCCCCTCTTATTTCCTCTCTCCCTCCTATTTTCGCTCTCTATTGCTGTCTTTCGCCCTCCATGCATGATATTGTCTATTTCTTTTTCTCATCACTTGTCTTTGTCGTTCATCAGCACTTTCCTCGAAGTTCTCCGTTTCATGTACAAACTTTAAAAAATAGGGAAGTTTCTATTAAATAAACCAATTAAATAGAAACTTAGCTTATCAACAATCAACTCTAATATATAAAGCCTTGTACACACCTACAAACATTGTCGTCAAACAATGTTTACAAACAGTTTGCATACAAGTTTCATGTGTTTGCACGTTACTTCGGCAAAATATCCTATTTAAAGCAGCAAATAACTTCGAATTACCATATATGCCAGCATATAAGCTGACCTTTGAAGCTAAAAAAAATTCTGAAAACTTAAGGTCGACTTATACGCCGGATATAAAATGTGACCATTAAATAACAGATTAAAAACATTGATATTTACAAAAACATTTGATCTTACAGCGTAAGTGATCGCCATTTTGAATCAGCTGCTCCATTGTTTACATATTCTGTCATTTATTTTAGAAGATTTAAGATAATTATTTTTAATAGTTAATAAAAATTAAAATTTTAACTTTTGTTTTTACTACTGAATCTTAAAAATATAAACGAACTATTTTCAATTACAGAAATTAAGGATAAGTAGAAATACATTCTGCCAATAGATGACAATACAGTATGTGACTGATATTCTTAAATTAAACAAATGATTTAATAACTCGAAAATTGACACTGCATTTTTTGGAAAAGGTTACATTTAGGTTTTAAAAACCATAAAATTTCTTGTATTCTTCATTCCAAGTTTTTTTAGCAAAGAAGTGGGGGGTCGACTTATACGGCGAATAAATGTCTAGTCGTGTATTTACAATCTGAAAAATCGAGGTCGACTAATACGGTATATCATCATATCTATTCTATTAAACAAATTTTCAGCAAGAAATCAGTAAATAACAAATATAACATTTATAAACCTTTTTTGCGTATTTCAATGCAATACACAATAATTATCATTACATTTATTCAATAAAACAAATTATCCTCAACAATATGAATAAAAAATATAGTTACCAAATTCTAACTACAGTAAAATCTTGTTACAACATACTTCAGAATAATGTACTTTTTGGATTAACATATCTTTTTTTAATCCCTGTCGAATGCACCACAGAAGCAATGTAAAATTATTTCAGTTTAGCATACTTCAATATTATGTACTTTTCAGTATAATGTACAACTGTCCCAAAATGTTTTTATCAATATGTGTTTTTCATCTGAAAATTACTCTGAGATGCAATCCAGGCTCATTCTAAGGGTATTATTTCATCTACTCATTAAATCAGTAAGGAAAAGAGAATTCTTATTTGATGGACTCCACTCCATTCCGAATTTCATAAACATTTCGTTCAAAGAGTCATCATAGGATCGACTTATGGACAAACAAATTGCTGCCAAGTCATGGAAGGCAGACAAAACAATATGCTCAGTTTATTGTATCCTGTCTCCATCCTTGAATAACACCATGATGACAACCCCTTGGGTTGTTTTTACGATAAGAAAAAACACAGTACTGCAACAGTTCCCAAATTTAATGTATCTGTGATTCCCTCTTAAGGTAGCCAACTTTATCACGACCACACTGGGATAATATTATTATTTAACCATCCTTCTTCTATAATACTTGAGAAGTTTTCTAATGTAGGTGCTAGTTTGGAAAGCATCCTTTTGTTGAGAGATAGTTCCATTGTGGAGATTATTACACAGCAAATTATGGAAATGAGTAGTGACTCTGTGGAGGTGATAGAAATAAAGCACATGTCCTCACTAGAGGTATTGGATAGCGTGGTGATATAAAAGTATTTATTTAGATATCTGATCACATCAGAGACATTATTTCAGTCATCCGACGATGTAGAAAAATATGTAAAATGAAGCAGAGAAAATACATGAACAGCTTAAGAGGCATTAGATATTTTCAGTATAAGTATTTTCAGTACAGCGAGCATAGAGAAATGCATGTTCCCTACATACATTGTATTGAGATTTCACTGTATTTCAATAAAAGTTATTTCCTTAACTTAACCTATTCTTGAAACCAGACTTCATCATCAAAGTAAACAAAACAAAAAGCAAACCCACAAGGCGTGGCATTGGGATTGTCGATTTTCTTCTAATTTCACGAGCATGTAGCTCATCTAATAATGTGAAATGACCAAGGGAGACCTCTCAATCGTTTTAAAGAAAATCGAGGAAGGTTTTGCTTGTATCTTAAGAACCACTATAACTGACCAAATATTAAGTTCTAAGAAAAATTAAACTTCATTTTTTCATCTACAAAACCATTTTTATCCCGAGTTCATATATCAATTTTTAGTAATTTAAAAAAGTATATTTAGAATGCCCAGCGATGAATCCCATGCTTTTCTTATAGGGTATTGAAATGGAACAATGAAATTGAAAAGACCGTTCAAAATGCAAATTTTTGGTATTTTTGATTTTTCCCATTGGTCCATCCATGGTCAACCAGCATGCCAAATTTCAGATCCCTAGCCCTTCTAAAAGTACCTCATAATGAGGCATGGGATACCTAGGAGATTTGTACACAAGATTTTTTTATTATTAGAGAGATAAATTTATACTGTGTCAATCAAATTCTGTAATCAGTAATTCAGATGTAAACAAATAGTAATGGTTGGGTGGAAAAGAGGGCTACTTAGCCTCAAAATCGCCAATAAAGACATCTTTCTTTCTTTCACTCGCCCTCCCTCTTGCTCTTTCTCTCCCTCTATTTCCTCCTACACCCTTCTCTTCTCCTATCCTCACCCAATTCATCGCCCTCCCTCTTTTTCTCCGTCTGCCCTTACCTAATTTTATCCCTCCCTTTCACCATATCTCCCTCCCCACATTCCCTTCCTCTTTCTTTACCACTACAAAGTCATTCAGATAAGCAAAATAATCTACATTAAATGCCAGTCCCATTAGGCTTACATAACTTTGGGAAAAATCCAACAATTAGGGCGAAGGTTTTTCCTTCAAATAATGAGACATTTTGGCATTAAAAATGAATTTGTGGATCAATTGGACATATTACATTCAAAAAATAATTTGAAGAAAATAAATTGTCATTATTTAAGGGCTCTGTGGTTAAAGTCCCAAGTCTGTGTGATGATTATAAGTAATTTTAAAATGGCAAGAAAATAAGATTGCACTTTAGGTCTCAGCTCTTCCTATGTTACTCAAATGGAGAGAAGAAACGCTCCTTGAAAAAGTGCCATAAATTCCTTCTTTCAAGGAGAATAAAATAACAAAATTTAATACAATACACATTTTTGAGAGTAAAGACAATATTCATTTGATTCAATTCAAAATAGAGAAGGCTCAACATTTTATTCATGAACATATACATGATACCCAAATATGTATTTCAAATTTCATATCTAAGTAAGGAATTAAGAGTGAAAAAATTCACAGGTATCACTAAAAGTTAAAGTCACAATTTAAATTCCAGAATTATAGATCCAAAATTTAATTTAAACTTCAATATTAATATAGCAAACGGTTTACATACCCAAACCCTATTGTTTAATATTGTATTATTGATTGTTCAGATATTCCATAAATTTCATTAGCACTGGCATATAAATATAGTAAATCAAATATAGGCATCCAATCTTAATCCAAAATGGCTGAGATGAACAACAATGGAGTTTCAACCAAGACCAATGCTAATCTTCCCATAACTGAAAAGCTAAAAACTACAATAATGATATACAATCATTGAAAACATACATCAGCCAACCAAATGTCTTCTTAGACTTCAATTGGGAAGCTTCATTGGGTTAATCAAATGATTGTCAAATCAAAGTAATTACTGTGATTGTTGTAACATTGTTCCTAGATGTCCCACAGTATCCAAAGATTTATTTCTCCTTGAAATCCTTTTTGCCTGGTGTGGAAATAAATATATAACCATTTTAATAAATAAGTGTACTCAAATTAAGATTTTCCAAAACATTATTAATGATATATTACTTGTAGAAACATAATGCAACAATTCCACTAAAAAATAAAATGGATTTCTAAGTACAGGTTAAAAATGGAAGAATAAAGTGGAAGTATTGCTACAGTAGGCTTTCGCCTACTATACACTTATAGAAAGCAGATGCCAAAACTAAAATATGTATACAGAAACCATAGGTCATATGGGGGAATTTTGTTTCCTAGCTCACAATATTAAAATATTGTCAACTTTATAAGAATGTAAATTTATTACAAAAACAAAGTACTGTTATGTAAAACTCATTAATCAATAAAATTAAAAACAATATTAAAATACTTTTTCGAGATATCTTATAAAACGTACAAGATCTTCATATAAAGAAGGAAAACCCACATTCAAAGGGTCTAGAAGGATTGTTTATTCCTTACTGGTTAACCTTTTCCCAAAAATTCCTTTAAAATTACCACCATCTTACTTAAATTACCATTTGTGTACAGGAATGGTATTTCACCCTAAATGTTTTACTTTTCGATGTTCGATGTTTAAGGAAAAGCAATAGAGCCTCTAGTTTAACAGAAATTTATGGTGTTGAAAGAACTACCATTAACGATTTGTAATGGGATGGTGACAAAATTGTGGACTCGGTAAGTAAAATGAAAGAGAACTATAGAATCATAACTCGATGAAAAACGATGAAATGTGTTACTCACAAACAACTTGATATTGCAGTGTTTTGGTGATTCGTTCAATGACAGAGTAAACGAATTTCTCTAAAAGGGCCAATAATAGCACAAAAGGCCCTTTCTATGAATGCAATTCGATCTGATATTCTATTTCTCTCTCTATTATTCATCTATTTCTCACATCCGTCATTGAGAGTGAGAAGGGAGACAGAGGTGAAGAGAAAATGTAAACTGGGCTGATAATCCGTAGTTAATCCTCAAACGTTAACACAGGTAGAAAATCTGTTTTGTAAACGCTGCCGATCTCAGATAAATGTAGTCCATCCCAAAATTGTTGGGTTGGTTTTCTGTACATGTTGACTTTGTTCACACCCGCAGATTGGGTTGGGTAGTACACGCTGACTTTGTTCCCACCCTTGGTTGGGTATAACTTCATTCGTTCGTTTCGTCAGTATTTGTTATTATTTCTACTTAAAATACCTCCAAGTAACATGAATTGCCAGTTGGAGAAGAAGCAAAATAATAAACAGTACTGAAGAAATGAGCGGAAGAATTTATACCAACCGAAGCCGCAGGTGGGAACAAAGTTGACGTGTCCTACCCAACCTAATCCGAAGGTGGGAACAAAGTCAACGTGTACAGGAAACCAGCCCAAAACTAACTGATTCAACCTAATGCGGGTGGCCGAGGAGGACAGAGAATCTCCTAAAGCTAAGAGTCATCTTTCCTTCATTCATTCTCGGGACTGTACTACATATAGTGGAGGTGGTGTTTAGATGAGGGGAAATCCTGCGCAAAGGACAGGGTGGGAGGAACATAAAGGGGGAATACAAATACAGTCGGCTGAGATTACCTCACTCTAGAACGTAGGTAGAATTGGCCAAGCTTACCTTTCCCTTTTAAATGAAAATATTTGAATCGGCCGAATTTACATTATGGATTACCTGAAACTACTAATCGGTCGAGTTTACAATTGCAGGGGGAGAGAGAGAGAGGAGGGAAGGGAAGATGGGCGGGGATATAACTTGAGGTAAAGCAGCTGTTCCCAACATGAGGTCCCCTGGATATGAGAGGTCGGCGAAAATGTTGGGTAGCCAACTCAAGAAAGAGGCTGGACCGAGGTAGTATTGGCAGGCCGTAAGCTGTGTTCAAAATTTCAATAGGTCCCAATGTAATTCGTGATTTACCCGCATTAAGATGGCCTGAAGGAGGGGCAGAGATACACCTTGCGATAGAACAGTGATTCCCAACTTGGGGTCCTCGGGCTAAAAGCGGTCCACGGTAGCGAAAAGGTTGGGAAGCCTAATTCGGGAGAGTGGAATGATCAAGGTAGCACTGTGAATCTGTAAGCCATGTTCAAAATATCAAAAGGTCCCAATGTAATTCGTGCATTTACCCGCATTAAGACAGCACGAAAGAGGGATGGCGATACACCTTGTGATAGAGCGGTGGTTCTCAACTTGGGGTCCTGGAACTCAAAAGGGTCCGCAAGGTTGTGAAAAGGTCGGGAACCACTGAGATAAAGGACAGCTTTCGCATCTCAGGTAGCAAATGACACTCAACGTTCAACACTCAACACTTGTTACAAAATTAATTATATAGATATAATAAATTCCTGATGCTATTTTCTGATTTCAAAACAAATGCATTAGTATACAATTACACTACAGTGAATCATACTATATAATAAAGCGTTAACCTCTATATGTCGATAGGTGTATGCAAAAAATTTCTTTAAAACGTTGTAAATAAAATTTTTAGTACTTTTAAATTTCAAATTGCAGAATACAGGTGGCAGCACAAAGTAATTATTATTTTATCGCTCATTATGAAATATGGTTAAGAAAATCCGAGAAAAAAAATATCTAACTATTTTAACTACTAATCAATAATAAGGTTGCTAATCAATAATAAGGTTACCAACTATATAATCAAGCATTAACCTCTATACACCTCTATATGTCGATATGTATGTAAACATTTTCTTTCATGTTGGAGAAAGTCAAATAAAAATACTATTAAAAATATTAGCACCCAAGAATGTCGACTCCCTTACGATCAACAAAGAAATCCTCGACAGAATGACTTTGACTCCAGGACAACATGAAGCGGTGTATGTCAGCATCGATGAGGTCATCAACTGTACAGAAGATGAATGAGTTAACTTTCCAACGGAATTTTTAAATTCGCTTACTCCGCAAGGAATGCCACCGCATAAATTACGTCTCAATATTGGCGCTGTTGTAATGCTTCTTTGCAACATTAACGTTAAGAAGGGTCTGTGCAATGGAACATGTTTAAATGTGATATACTTTGGTCAGGACACCATTGAATGCACGATTGCGACCGGAAGTAATAAAGGTCAAGCTGTTATACTTCCTAAATTCAATGTGACACTGGCAGGCAATAGCGAGCTTCTGTTCAATTTTCCAATAACGTTAGCCTTTGCCATGATGATTAATAAAAGTCAAGGCCAGACATTTGATACTGTGGGATTACTCTTACAAAATCAGGTTTATGCACATGGACAGCTGTATGTCGCCATGTCACAAGTACAATGGCAAGAAAATTTAAAAATTTTATCGTCGTGATAACAAAGTTAAGAATGTAGTATATCCTGAAGTTTTTAAATTGACTTTTTAATTCATTTAACTTTATTATGTTACTTTTATTTTTCCATTTTTCATTATTAAAATTGATGAAAAATGAAAAGTAAATTTGACGTACTAATTGTTTTAAAATGCAAATTATATAGTTAGATAAAATGAAGTGTTTTATTTCTTTAACAAGAATGCTGTCTTTGATTTGCGTCATGTGACGCACCCCAGCTAGTTTGACAAAAAGCACTTCTGTACTATGGGAAACCTGTGTATACCCCTACTTGTTTCCTATATCCTCATTTATTTTAATTTTTGATTCCCTAGGCATACTGAAATTCTTAGAAAAGATATTGCACATTTACAAAATAAAGGCTTCAAAAGTTTTTTTATCTTTGTTTTTTGTTCTGCCATGTCCTATATCAACAGTGTTTTTTACTGTATGATCCTTGGACAAATCAAGTATATGATATGATGATAACATCTATAATAATAAAAGAAGCTGTGTGTGTGTCTGTGGCAGCCATAACTCTTCAGAAAATGTAGGAGCCTCAAAATTTGGCAGCAGCTTCAGGTTGATCATGCGAATTGCAGTGCCAAAAATAATTCAAATCGATCTACAGGGTCAAGGAGTCTCCATGGAAAGGTCGGTCCAAATTTCGTTGATGCCCATCCATCCCCATATGCATATATCAGGGAAGAACTGGCCAAACCGATTTCAATGAAATTTTGTACGAAGGAATGGTGAAACATAAAAAAACAAAAATCATGATTTTTAGTATAGATATAGAAAGCAAGGCTGCCACAATTAAGGTGAAGTCAGAGTGATATTATTATTATAGCACAATTTGTACAATTCTGTTAAGTAAGGATAAAATCAAAAGTTCTATTGAATCAGCCACTGCAGTAACTGCACATAAACTCACACGACCCTGTAGTAATAAGAAAAAATGGGGAATAGTGTTGTGGATCAATTGTAAATGTTCCGATGAATGCATACCCCTTAGTCAAGCAGTCATTTGGACTATAAATAGCTTTATTTATGTGAACATTTAAAGCAAGGCGATTCTTCTGAAACATTTAATGCCAGTTCTGGTTGGTTCCAAAATTTCAAACGGTTATAATAGCCATAGCATTTGTTAATCTGGCAAATCAAATAGCTCTTTAACATTGTGTTATTTTACAAACTAATAATAAGTAATATTAATTCAATATTAATCACCTAAGATTATTTTCAATAATATTGTGTATTTATACATTATTTATTTAATTTAAAATATAGCGAACTGTGCCATATTGTGATCAAATCCCTATGAAGTATTATGTTATAAACTGATTGTTTAGCGCATATTTGGCTAAAGGCATGATTGTAGATTAAATTTCATTATGAGTTGTAACGTGACTGGGATCAGATATGATAAAATTAATGATTTTTTTGCCCAACATAGAGGAATATATGATACAGTAAAAGCTTTAGGTACTTATTCGTTTGACCCCCCACTCGAGTTTTCTACTTTTTCATTTCGCAGTGCGATGTTCCTTCTTTTTGCTTGGGTTGGTAACACAACTGGTATATACACTTCCCAACCCAAGGGGGGAACACAGTGAACATGAGGAGGAATCAAAAACACTTTGATCAACTTACACAATCCGTTTGGGCCGAGCAAAATGTTCCTCATGTTCTAATTTCCCTTCCCTGGTCCAGCTGAGTTCTAATGGAGTACTGCTCCACGTAATTCTTTCATGTTCAAATTTAGTTTAGTTAGTGTTACTAACCCAGGCAAAAAGAAAGAACAATGCACAGCGAAGTGAAAAAGTAGAAAAACTCAAGTGGTGGGTCAAACGGATAAGTATCAAGCTTTATTAACCGGCACCTAAATATCCGGAAAACTTGAATAACCGGCATATTTCCAAAATTCAAGTTTTTGGAGCTTGCCGCTTGGCTGCGTTTGAAATGTAAACAGTTCACCATTGTGATTTGGTCATTCCAGTTGGCTTGTGAGAGTTTAACACTTAGCTGCTTTTTATCTGTTCAAATTTTACCCATCTAAGCCAAATAGCTTCGAATAAAGCATCTACAAGTTCAGAACAAAAAAGAAAGTTGTGTTGAGGCTTAACCAAAAAATAGACATTATTATGCGATTGGAAAAAGGTAAAAAATCGGAAATTGTTGATGGATAAATTTAATATTGGTTCTTCATCTATTCCATCAAAAAGTGATATTGATGAAGAGAAGCAGTAAATGTTCAGTTACATACAGTATGTACATAAATAAAAGGTTTTGAAGTGAAGTTCATTACAGTTTTTAATAAAATATGATTAAATTTTACTTGTCCTATACATACTCAGCAGAGCGTATACATTGGTTTCAATATGGTTTACATTAGTACATATCCACAATTTCAGTTTTACTGTTGTTATCAGTTGGTAAATTCTAGGTAGATGAGCAGTTTAGATAACCATAAAATTTGATTATTTGGCACCCCAAAATCCCCAAACAAAGCATTTACTGTACTATGTTACTTAATGTTAGACGCTTTTTCTAAGAATTGCAATTACCATTCATATATATTCTAAGATGGACAAAAATAATATGTTCGAAGAAACTGTCCTTTCAAAAGAAGAAATGTGTATCTCGATTATTATAACAAGATTTCAATAACATGAAACAAAATTTTAAATACACTATCATTGGCTAGAATAACTTGAAATATTATTTGAGGGACCAATTCATGACAACGATTCAATGTCAACATACCAAATGGCACAAATTTCAAGGAGTGGCTGAATATTCAAAATCTTGATCCACCATCATCTCTATCCATCTTAAATTCATGACCAAGTCCATTACCACATTTCCCACAGGAAACCTGCAACAAGCAATATTGCATTAGGAACAACATGGTTCTTAATGGAATAATATTAAATGATTAAAAACAACCTTTAAAGCCATGCTCCTTCCTTCTTCGGGAACTTTGGTGAGCGAATTTTCATGTACTGGCTCCGTAAAAGCAGGCCAAGGAGAAGTGTGGTCATACTTTGCTCTGCTTGAAAATAACTCGTACCCACACTCAGAACACACATAAATACCTGAAAGTGATACACCATGGTTATCAATTATTACTGGCTATACGAAATGTTATTCATGGGATTTGGTGATATACCGGGCTTAAAATGATCCTTGTAATGTTCTGAACTTTGCCAAGTACAAAACGCCATTGCTGATAAAATACAACTATAACCTATAACCTTCAAATAAGTAACTATCACCACCAATGATCATCGCATGATATGATTTTCGCAATGAAGTGCATTACAGAAAGTAGGTCTTGATAGATGGCAGTAAGAACAGTACAACTACTTTCCAGATTGAACTGTCAAGACGATAATATGTTAAACATAAACGAATATTAATCTTTTATATACATTATGTATACTTCATTCCGTAATTCGCGCAGATAACACAGTAAATAACATCCGTGAAGTTATATACGATATATCGATAGTCGGCGACACCAATAACAATTGTTACGTGACAAAATGTTATTAGAAATTATGAAAAACAATGTACACAAACTCGTACAGATCATCAAGTAATTTAAAGTATATTATAATTTACCAATATAATAGACATATTATGATCTAGAAAGGTACGAAATGAAACTTTTACTCTGATCCTGAATTCTTATCAATGAAAAGTACGAAGAGGATATGAATATGAAGAAACAACTAAACAGTGTTGGAGATAAAAATTAACAGAAAACACACAGCAGACCATTTTATCTGTTGACGTGCATACCTATTGCCTTCCAGATGTCAAATGCTTTATTTGAACATACTAAGACAGCACCAATACACGATTATTCAATAGACTTCAGTTATAATCTGTGAATAAAGAGAGCGATGTCGGATACTAGCCTTAATAGCTATCATTAAACGTAGATTTCTACATATTCTGACGTATAATAGTGGTGCCCAAAGTACGGTCCGCGAGGATGAAAAACTATCCGAAAATTTTAACTCGGAAATTCATACATTTTATGAAATTTTTGATAAATATAAAAACCTTATTTAGATTTGATTTTCACTTATATGAATCCCTAGAACATACAGATAACTTCCGATTTAATCTCTAATCAGGCCCACCGAAGAATTGACAAGTGCCAATGGGACCCGCCGAAGGAGTCGCAACTAGCGGCCCGCCGGTAAAAAAAGTTTGGGCACCACTGCTGTTTAACCCGGGGAGTAGATAGCAAAGACTACTACCCCTTCTTTAATGCCTACAACCTATCCGATTTAGAATATAAAATATTTTGGTGACAAGAACGCATTGGGGCAATTCGAATGCGGTCGTCTTAGATAATGTCTGTTACCTCTGAACTACGTAAGAAAGGAAATTAAGATTTCAAAAAATCAATTAACCAATATTTTATAACAGTTTGAATAAATTTATAAGACCTGAAATTTAGAGTAGGATATAGTTACCAGATTTCGGATCGACGAATGGGGACGAAAACCAATTCCAGGCTAGTCTATGCATGTTAATAAACAAGATTTGTAAAGAAAATTTTTTTTTCCGTTTAAGATTGAAAAGGTATAACTAATATTAGAATCACTATTCTGCCATTTCGAATAATAATGTAGTACATTAAAAACGTTAAAGTAATGAAAACACAACCAACAGCAAAAAATAAAAATGGTACTTGTCCTTTATCTACCCGCAAAATTTTCTAGTAGGGAATGGCGCAGTAGGTGACGAGAAATGGAACTACGTGATGATTCCGTTTGTTTATTCTAAATTATTTTGTTTTGCCTAGCTATTGTGGTATTGTTGAAGCAAGCTACTAAAAGCGAATAAGTAATTAACCACGAAGAATATGAATCTTAAAGAACTATTTAAAGGTTGTTCTATGATGAAGTGTTCTTTAATTAAAAATCGAAAATGGAAACAACGGCGGTATTTTACAAAAAAGTCGAAGGTGAACGGTCAATAGCAGTAGGCTTTGGTCAATAAGTTCTCTTGTCAACAAGTGTAGTGTAATTTTATTGATTACAGTCATGCAGGATGCCTTCGGCGTCCTTCCTTAACCAATGTCACCCTCTCCTGCCCTCATCTACGAGTTCTGTCACTTAAGGCCAAACTAGTGATTCCTGTGACAAGTGAGTTACCCGTGGACAACAAGGCATAGTAAAGCCTAAGAAAATGTGACTAGGTCCCAAATTTAATAATGATATCTGTGGATCACATCCAATTAATCTCTTTTATATAAATGTTGAGTTTAAGGAATAAGATATGTGAATTGGAACACCACCTTAGCTCTAAGCAATTTGATGTGCTATGCTTTAGTGAACACTGGCTTCATGATGATGAAGCTGATTTATACCCAATTCATGGTCTTTCGTTATCTGCAATATACTGCCGCAAAATTTTCAAGAATGGAGGGGCTTGTTTATACATTTCTGACAAATTACCTTATACATCTTTAGATTTAGCGTGCTTTTGCATTGATATGCATTTTGAAATTGCTGTTGCCCTTGTTAAAGATCACAATACTATTGTTGGATCAATCTATCGATCACCTTCTGGTGATGTTAGTATTTTTTGTAAACAATTTGAAATGGTCCTTAATCTTCTCCAAAAATTCAATGTCTCCATTGTCATTGGGGCTGACCTTAATGTTGATGTGCATCTTATAAACAACAATAGTATCATGCTGAGTAACCTTTTCAGTTGATTTAACCTCTATTATGCCAATCATGAGCCAACAAAGAAGTTAGCATGTCTTGACAATATCATTAATACTTATGAAAAAAATACTATAAACTAGAAGTTTTCGATCCTTTACTCTCAGACCACAGTGCCATTACATTTAATGTAAATACAAAAGTTAATAACAGCTCTACAAAGATCATTTCCAAAACCTTGTACTCCAGGCCAATCATTCCATATGGTGTTGAAAACCTTAAATTTCTTTTATCTTCTATTGACTGGGTGTCCTTACTCGGTTATGAGGATGGGCTTTTAAATTTCACAGTTTTTTGACATATTTATCTCTATTTTTCAACATTCTTTTCCACTAAAACTTATCAACTAAAATGCGGAAAGACTCACAAAAAAACTGGTTTACCTCTGAGCTTGAAAAGAGCTAATTTAATACTTGCATATCGTGCCTACAAATCAATGAAGACATTAAGTCTTAAACAATTGTACAAAGACTTAAAAAAGGATTACCACAGTAAACTATCGCAAGCAAAAATTAATGCTAACTGTAATTTTATTAACTCTGTGTCAAACAAATGTAAGGCTGCTTGGTCTATTATTAAAAGTGAAACTGCTATAACCCAAACTCATATCGATGTTCCCTTGGATCCACATGAACTTAATAGCTATTTTGTTCTGTTGACTGCACTCTTTCTTGTGTGAATAGTCCAAAAGCTACTGCCACTGAATTGCTCAATAACTTCCCTGTCAACCCAGCACCATTTCGATGAAAATATGTTACATCCTCGGATATCCTTAAAGTAGTTAAACATTTCAAAAACTCCAAAAGCAAAGATATTTATGGACTCTCAAATGTTATAATTAAATCTATAATTCCCTTAATGGCCTTTTCCCTTTCAATTGTGATCAATACTTGTCTTCAATCTGGTTATTTCCCTGAAGCACTAAAATATTCTAAGGTAATTCCTGTCTATAAAAGAGGTGACGAAAATTCTCCACACAGTTACCACCCTATATCTATTATCCCTGTTACTGGTAAAATTTTTGAACCCATTGTTAATACACAAATCCTTGCTCATTTTGAAAACTATAACCTGTTTTATACCTCACAATTTGGTTTCCAACCTGGTAAATCCACTGAACAAGCTGTTGAATATGTTACTAATCAAATACTTCAGGCCTTTGAAGAAAGGCACTGTATTTCTCTTACTCTGCGTGATCTTTCTTCAGCCTTTGATTGTGTGCCCCATTCAATTCTAAAGCATAAACTGGAGTACTATGGTTTTTAAGGATCTGAACTGAAATTTATGTGCTGCTATCTGTAAAATAGAAAACAAATAGTTGAAGTCAATGGTGCTAAGTCTGATTACCTAACAGTAAAGCATGATGTTCCTCAAGGATCTGTACTTAGTCCTTTGTTATTCTTTATTATGATTAATGACCTATCTGTCAATTTTACTTCTGAAGCGGTGTTATATGCTGATGACATGACCTTCGTTCAAAGATGCAAGAATTCCTGTGAGTCCAAGTTGTTATCTACAGTAGTCCAAAGCCAAGCGAATGATTGTTTCGGTGCTAACCAATTCCTTCTTAATTAGGACAAAACTCAGCACCTTCTATGTAGCCTTAAAAACCGAGATGCAAATGATACAGTAAAACTACTTGGGATATACATAGACAGCAAACTTGACTGGAGCAGTCATGTATCAGCAGTCTGTAAGAAACTGTCCAGATCTCTTTATCTGCTCCTGAGGCTTAAAACATGTGTCACTGAGCACTACATTAAGTATGCTTACTATGCATTTTTTCACAGCCACCTTAGTTATGGTTTAAAACTCTGGGGACATTCTGCCAGAAGCTAAACATATATTTACCTTACAAAAAAGGCAATTAGAATTATGACTAACTCAGGCCCGCAAGAACATTCTAAACCTCTTTTTAAAGATCTGCGTATAATGGCACTATTTTGTCTCTGTATATTTTATAACTTATTGTACGTCAAGGCAAAACTTTGTTACTTTACGCCCAGATGTAATACTCATACCCATAATACCAAAAAGAAAAATGACCTAGATGTTGCGCAGTGCAGACTAACTAAAACCTATAACAGTGGCCATACCCTGAGCATCAAGCTATTTAATATGTTACCATCTACTGCTAGACTGTCAAGCAATGCTATGTTTAGATGTGTTATTGAAAATTGGCTTATCTCTAACCCCCTCTATTCTACTGATGAGTACTTTGAATGTTACTTTTCTGAACTTACATTCTGAAGTAAGTACTTGATTTGTAAATATCTTTTATTTCTCTCTTTCTTTTACACTTTATATTGTATTTTTCTATATTTGTGACGACATCTATTGTGGCTGTGCCATCTAATGATGAATAAAGCATTATTATTATAGTAATCGGGTGCACAGGGCAAACGCCCTAAAATAACGCCTATGAGAAGCTCATACATACACTACTTAGTTCTATTTCTCGTCACCTACAGCGTCACTACCTACGAGAGTTTTGCGGATAGATAAAGGGCAATTATCATGAGAACTAACAAATAAAATGGCACATTATGCCACAATTATTTTTCAGAGTTACTGATATTAAAATATAGACATTCCTCGCAAATAGCTATTACATGAGAATTATGAACCGAAAGCCAAATTTTTGTAAACATTATTATTATTTAAAAATAATAAAAAATATACCATAGCATATTAAATAAAAATCTTGGTACATACTTTGGTTTTAACGGGACTTCACCTCCACAGCGCCTCTAGAGGCAAGTTATGGACCGCTACACCGTTCTTCCGGTACTGGCACTAATTTATTATTTATAATTCAAGTATTGGTAACTTTTTTAAGTACAAATCACTAAGCT
Source organism: Tanypteryx hageni (assembly GCA_028673005.1). Classification (NCBI taxonomy): domain Eukaryota; kingdom Metazoa; phylum Arthropoda; class Insecta; order Odonata; family Petaluridae; genus Tanypteryx; species Tanypteryx hageni. Next base: position 122,526,787 of record CM054112.1, read on the forward strand.
GCTGCATTTATGTATCACATACAAGTAGGGAAGGTAAATCTGAAATGCAATATAACAGAAATCACACATTTTGATAAAAAAATATGCACCAATAAACGGCAAAAAGTATTTTTCACAATTGAAAGGCTAGTTTAGCAGGCACATTTTGAGTATCAAAATATTTTAGCAATATTAGCAACATTAAGAAATAACTCCATCATTAATAACGGTAATGTTCACGCTTATAAGGACCCTCCACATCTACTCCCAGGTAAGACGACTGATCGGGAGCTTGACTCCTAAATGCTCCAAGTGAAGTGCAGCAACTTCTTCATCAAGCTTTTTGGGTAACATATGCACACCCACAGTATAGAAGCCTGGCTTTGTCCACAGCTCAATCTGGGCCAAAACCTGGTTTGTAAAAGATTTGGACATCACAAAGGATGGATGACCCATATCACATCCAAGATTTACCAAATGGCCTTCAGCAAGTAAAATGATGATCAGTGGCGGAAAACTCCTTCAGCCAAAAATTATAGGATAAGCCCTATGCATTTCGCCCACTAAGTGGGCATCTTCAGGGGAGAACCTGCCTTGGCAGTGAACTGGGTTCAACATTAGTCCTGGCATTTCATTTTCAGCCAATATAATTCCTTTACGACCTGCATCTTTCAAGGCTATGTCAGCGACTTTGTAGGAAGGCTTCGAAGGCATGGTTATGGTAATGCTTATGAAACAATTAAAATGGAGTTTGCATTATAGAATGCCATAGTGCGATTATCTAGTAGGTACTCTGGAAATGATTTTTTAATCACCTTCGTTAGGTCTAGCCTCCTTTCCAATTTAGCATCTTCGTGAATGATGATTAAGTTCAATAGTCCTTTCTGATTTTGTTAGCATACGAGTAAAAGTCTTAAATACAAACACATAAGGGTTGTTTCTCCTATCCTTATCCCCTTATACTCGACAGAACGCTTAAATCCTTGTTTAATTAAACAATGTTGGTACTCTTCTATTCTGCTTCGAGTTTGCGTTGTTTCTGGGATTTATATATATTAAGATGAATGCTACCAAACCCAACCAGAGGAGAGAAACACAGTGAACGTGGGAAGGAACCAAAAACACTTCCCTGAATTTACCCAACCCATTGGGGCTGATTACAATGTTCCTTCATGTTCAACATCTCCTTCTCTGATCCAACCATGTTCCAATGAAGTAGTAACATTGTGGTAATAATAATAAATGTTTATTTATTCCATTGGTCCAGGTAGATATGGAATAAGTCATGTACAGTACATAAATGTAAAAATACAATTATATATATATATATATATATATATATATATATATATATATATATATATATATATAAAGAAAAAAGGTACGGGAAGAAATAATTACAATAAGGAAAACAGAATGTACACACTAGATTAAGAATTCACATAATGAATGGCATTTAATATTAGGATAATTGCTGTAAAGATAGTGTTACAATATATCCTTTAGGTCGTCAATTAGGCACTAATTAATGCTATAATAGGTTTTACTTAATAACAGATTTTTCAATTTATATTTGAATTTTTTTGGAGGTAGACATTTGATGGCTAACGGGAGTTTATTATACACGAGGGAAAGAGAGTTATGGGGCCCATGTTGACAAGTAGCAAGAGCGTAATTATTAATATGAATGTCCTCGCTTGTCCTTGTATAGTGGACATGTATGGAGGAATTTTGGGGAAACAATGAAAGATTGTTTTTGACAAAGACTGCACTACTTAATATGTAGCCTGATGAGAGTTAAAATCTTAAGAGAGGAAAAAATGGGCCTACCAGGAGTTCTGTAAGATACCCTTTGCATGACTTTCACTGCTCTTTTTTGCATTGAGAATACCTTAGATGCTACACTCGAGTTTCCCCAGAAAATTATGCCATAGGCTAAATGAGAATAAATATGGGCATAGTAACACATTTTTAGAGTATCTATGGAAAGGATTTGAGCCAGCATTCGAATCATGTAGAGACCAGTAGCAACTCTTTTAACTATTGATTGAACATGAGGGGACCAATCAAGGTCTTCAGAAATCTCTAGCCCCAAGAAATTGGTAGACGAGGCACAATGGATGACCTTATCATTTATTTTTAGTCGGTGGCTGAAATTAGGAGATTTTTTTTGTGAAACTGTACAAATATATACTTGTTGTTATTTAGTTGAAGATTGTTATCTTTGCACCAGGAGGACATTTTTGCAATTATGTTCTCAATTGAAGTATTAGGTTTGGCAAGTTTTCAGCAGAGGTTAATGTGGATGTGTCATCAGCATAAAGAATGGATTTGTTACTTGACAGATAAGTGGGAAGGTCATTAATGAAGATGATAAAGAGTAAAGGGTCAAGAATGGAGCCTTGAGGAACTCCAGACTTGACATTAAGGGGTGAGGACCTAGCAGTAGTAGTTCCATTGATACTAGTGTATAAAGAACAAGCTGTTGACAGTTTGAAAGATAGGATTTGATCCAACCAAGTGCATTCCCAGTTATGCCTAAGTTTGAAAGCTTATTAAAAAGTATTATGGTTTAGGCTGTCAAAGGCCTTACTAAGGCCAAAAAAGATTCCTGTGCAAGAAAGTCGCTTGTCGAGAGATTGACATAATTCATCAATAAATTCAAAAATAGCTGTAGTAGTGGGTCTAGCTTCCCTGAAGCCATGTTGGGCAGGCATAGTAAGTCAGCATTTCAGATAATTTATAATATGGTTATAGAAAAGTTTTTCAAGAATTTTGGAGAGAACTGAGAGAACAGATACTGATCGATTGTTATCAGAGTTGGTAATGGAACCTTTCTTATGGATTGGGATGACAGAGGCAAGTTTGAGACAGCTAGGGAATTGATAGTTACTGATAGATAAATTGAAGGTCTCAGACAAAGGGTGAGCAATAAATTTCGCAGCCCTTTTAACTATGGGCATGGGAATGCCATCTAAGCCAGCAGACCATTTGCTATCAAAAGAATTTATGATGCTGGTTAGTTCTGAGGGATCTGAAGGGAAAAGGAATATTGCATTATGAGAGGTACAGTGTTCATTGTAGGTAGAATTGTTTGTTAAAATTGTTGGCGATGTCGATTGGATTGGTGGTTATGACAGTATTAAAACTAATATGTGTAGGACCTAAGTTCCTTGTGGTTGCAGAAGTGAGCTGTTTAATCACAGTCCATGATGGTTTATTCATATTGGTGAACATATTCAGGAATCGTTCAATGACAACTGTTTTTTCATGAACTAAGCAGGACTTCAGGTCCTTGAGGACTTGCAGATACTGGGGTCGAAGGCCGGGGTCAGAATGTTTGGTTTTAGAGAAAAGGTCACGTACTTGCTCAGCCATTTTTATAATCAGTTGTGAGTAGATTTTCCTTTTGCAGACGAGTTGTCTAATTTGTTTGAGGGGGGAGGCTGCATTAAAATGGGCAATGAAAACATTAAAAAAATTATTAAATTTAACAACAACGTTAAGTTCATTAGAGTTATCAGACCATGACTCCTGGGACAATGAGTACAAAAATTTCTCTAAAGCACTAGCAGTAAAAAGTCGTTTAGACACACATAAGGGGTTAGAGACAGCAGGAGGCTTATGAAATTTGGCAACAACTTTGATGCCCAAGTGGTCAGAGAGTCCTGTATTGATGGTATTACTAGAGAGAGAGGGTAGTTTTAAATTGGATATAACATGGTCGATCAAGGACATTGATTGAAGAGTAATTCTGGTGGGGTCATTGTTGATTATGCCTAGCCCAAAAGTTGAAAGAAGATTAGAATAATCAGTACTTTCTGATGAATTTTTCAGTAAATCTATGTTAAAATCACCAACAAGTAATAATCCTCCAATTTTCATTTAACATCTAAACATTAAAGCATCACCGAGGACTTGGAGAAACTGGGAAAAATCGCTATTTGGGGAACGGTACATACAGATACTGAATAGAATTGACTTTCAATAAGGCCATTGCGACTTCACAAACTTTCTCATTGTTGCAGTCAAAGTCAAGACTGAATATTTATGCCGGATCTACTATATATGGCCACCCCACCACATTTGAGATGGTTCCGACAAAAGAAAGAAATAAGGCTAAAGCCATCAATATTAGATACAAGATTCTCGTCCTTAGTCCATGTCTCGTCACTCACAGCGCCGTCGTTGCAGATATCTGCGCTCGCAAGTTCTGAGTCGAGAGCATAAGAGTACCAACATTTTATGAAACATTTCAACGAACATTGGCCATTAAGATACGTCCTTCATAAACTATTTCAAAAGCTGCCGTTTTTCATACGTCGCCTGCAATACCTATAACTCCTAATAAAATAGTTTGTTAGATATGGATAAACATATTTAAATAATTGAAATTATAAATTAATCCTTATTGATACCCTTAAATGTTTTGATAAACATTTCCTAAAACAACATTACCATTCACTTCCCACATACTTGTTCGAACGTGTAACCTGCTGACCGATCGTATCGATATTCTTTTGTGTACAACAGCGCTTTTCGATCCTAACTATGCGGATATACAAGGGTTAATAGTGTATTTTGCGATTTTGCTGCGACAGCCTATTAATACCTAGTTTGGTAAGGTTTGAAAGCAGTTTCGTTATTCTCTCGATATCATGTACGATTCGATCCTATAGTATAGATAACTTTCCACATTCTTTTCAAGGTAATATATATTTAAGGAATGGATACGTGTGAATACGAATTGGATTCTTGCTGCAATTGCTTTGTGCAAATTGCTCTTTTCCGTAACGTGCAAAATACAAAACAATTAAAGGATATGTTATTATCCGGGAAACTACGGTGCTGCATTGTCAAACCTTCTTTAATACTGGATCCTTTTCAAGTTGTAGTTGCAGCAAATAAAGCTGTTATTTGTGAAAAGGTACAAAAAATGACTACAAGAAGTGTGTTTACTGAAGTACTTTATAACCTTTCGATTTCGAAAAATATTTCGCAGTCGCTTGAAAAATTTGGGATAGGTGGAGGAGATAGCGATCTAATGTTAGTTGTGATCCGCAGAAATGCTGAAAGTACGATGGACAGCATTATACCTTTAGTGGTTGGTGATCGGCTTTCTATAGATCAGTTAAAAGACATTTCAGACTTGGCGTTAATTAAGAAAACTTACAGTATTAAGGAAGAGGAACTTGAAGTTTCGCCATTATTGGATTCTGTTATTAGTAGAATATCGTCAAAAGACATTTTTGCATTTAAAATGTGATATTTCTTTTTCCTTGTATTTCGATTGTGAAATTACAGCTTTAATCAATAAAAACGTAACAACTGAATAACACTGCTGTATTTGTACATGGTAAGATAATTTTCTCCAAAATGTGACATTTCACAACCTCCTGAGTTTAAACGCAAGAACACAAATTATTACATCATTAAATCTATAATTCACAAATTATTGTGAAAACTTCTTTGGAGATGGAAAAATAAATCAAAAACTCTCATTCATCTCACTTTCAAACAGTTTGTACAATCAATTAGTTAATCACTCATGTTATCACCTCACAAACACTAGAACATTCTTGAAAATGTGCAGAGTGTGATTGAATTCATTTTACAACTGGATACCCCACCAGTTTTGGCAGTTAATTGCCATTACACCTTAGGAGAAAGGATTTGGGATAATCACGCCACTATTGTTATAAAATACTGTGTCCACAGTTTCTCTTATATACAATTAGCAAATTGAAAACATTCTATCTATACTAGCATGCACATTTTATATTTCTTTTTAGGGACCTTAGTACAGTGAGTCGCAACTTTATGGGCATCAATATGGATGTTTATTAAATCTAATTTTGCCTATTGAATATTTTCTCAACTGTTAACCCCCATGTTTCATTGCACATTAATTTTTTAAAGGATTTTTATCATGTTGTTGTCTTGTGTGCTGATGCTGAATAGTGCTTGCAAATGGGTGCAGTATTTTAGTAGGTTTCAAAAGTGTTGCATTTTTTAAGTGATGCATTGAAAGGCAAAAACTTGTAATCTCTACAAGATCAAGCTATCTCTTATATAAAACAAATATATTAGATTTACTTCAATGAATTGTTAACAAATAACCTCAACTCAAAAATTAATGGCATATGGATATAAACGAAACTTATGCAAATGGTTGCACACTGCACTGCAGCTGAGAAAACGTGAGTAAAATCACTAGTGAGCAAACAATAAAAAGACATCCAAACTCACAAAGGATCCTACATTTTTACTGAGATTAAAATTAATCGTAATATTATAGATTCATTAAGTACTCTGCACATTAAAAGACATTATTCACCAATTTCAATCTAGATGCCACATCAGTACATGCTTTCAAAAGCAGAGCCTCAAATAATAGAAGCAGATTAATAGCACACATTTGACCCATAACAAATCTTCATTTTACGACCTCACTAAGGTACAATCACTGGCCTATCTACCAATCCATCAGGCAGAAATTGCATTGTTAAAATTGAACTACCCATGTCTTGACAACAAAAACATTTCTGCAGGTAGAAATTATATTTATATCCTGGAGTAAAATGCAATATTCTGCTGCGAAGGAATTACTCCAACAGTCTCATCACCGCCGAAGGTCCAAGGAGTAGACGCCTATGGCACTGTCCATACTTCCTGCAGCAAGACAAACTCTGTGAGAATGAAAAGCTAGACAGCTAACAGGCTTGATTCTTTGGCTCATGAAGCCTTCATGATACTTGATCACATTCAATGGCAGACCATTTGTGTTGTATATGCCGATGAACTGATTAACAGAGCCACTGCAATAAAAAAAATATGCATAAAATATTTTCAGAAGCTGCAGACAAATTAGAAATTTTCTAGCAAAAATTGAAATATCTTAATCAACACTGCTTCATAACATAATTCTTACTATTATTATTTCAAAAAAGGTTATAAGGTGGCCATAAGGCCAGGTGGCAACAAACTGGGCTACTTCATATACAAAATAATATTTGCTATCACCATACTAAGATTTAGAATTTTTTTATCTTATTACAGGCTAAAACACTATTGTATTAAATTATTTACAAAATTGATTTTAACAATTACACCAACTAAGATTACAAAATTTTGCTTACTACAGTTTCAAACCAGCTAAAAAAAAAATTCTATTACGATCTTATGTAAAGATTTTCAGGGTTCCTTGAAGGCCTACACAGCTACTGAAGTGATCATGCAACCCTTGAAGTCCCTACTGCACATCAAGCCCCCAGGCTATTCCATACTTCTCCCATACCAGCATAAATTTCCCGAGTTACAATTTATGAATTACGTTTTTAGTGCTTTTCGTCATTGCTGAAAATCACTATTATCTTCATGTTGTCTGTCCATCAGTATGCATATATAGTGGGCTTACTGCAAAAACTCACTAAGTCATACGTGAATAGTTTTGAGTAATTGGTACTTAGTGAGTTTTTGCAGATTAAAAATTGTATCAAGTTACTTAATAGCTAAAATAATTTCTCATTATCTCAATTTTGAAGTGAAATACAACTTAACGAGTTGGTGCAGAGGAAATAGCGGGGTTTCTTACATACCTATATGTAAATAACTCAAATAAAAAAAGATGACCGAGTTTTTGCAGTAAGCCCACGATATCAGGAAAGAATTGGCTGAACCGATTTGAAGCAAATTTGGTACATAGAATCTTCACATAAATACATGATGAAAATGACATATTTGGACAAGACCCACTCAACAGAGATGCCACAATTGCAAAATAAAACTTTTCGGTAACTATGAATTTGGAAGGAATTGGCCAAACCGATTTCAACAAAATTTTGTGCGAAGGAGGCATGCAACATAAAAAGCGAAAGCAAGATGTTTTGTATAGATATGGAAAGTAGGGCTGCCACAACACAAGAAACAGAAAATTTCTTTTTACAAGTACATATTTGTATTGAACTGTCCACAACAATTTTAAGCAACTCTAATATTTATAATGCACACATATTTACAAAAACATTATAGCATATTTGCACTGGATCAACCAAACAGAAGTGCCACAATTTCAAATTAAATTCTTTCAGTAATTATGGATTTGGAAGGAATTGGCTGAATGGATTTTTGGTGGCTATTTCTCCATTTCCCTGTCCAAAATAGAGAATGGATTTAAGAAGAGAGAGACATTGTTTCTTTGAGTTTCAAAGTCTTCGAAACAGGAACTAAATGAATTATATAGCACTGAAATAGCGGAATAATACCAATCAAAGTTCAAAGAAATTATTACTTCCACTTTGAAAATGTTTTCAAGTTGAAAAGTGGTCCTGTTTTTTCTGAGATAAACTCCTAGAAAACTGTCATTGTCTGTGTAATATCCTCCATTATGAAGATGCCTAGGACCAATTGTGCTATGAGAATGGGCCATTGGCCTGTAATTTCTATTTTTGCACTGGGTGTATAAGAGCCTATTTTTTTAGTTTTAAAGGTGGATCTAGGAATAGGTAAACCAAGGCAATTGTCTAGGGGCGCCAAAGCAAATGGGGTGCTTTAAATTGCATAAATCATTAAAATAATTTTTAATGTTTGAATACACCATATAAATAAATAAAAATCAATGATCTAATCCAAAATGTGCGAAATATATCCCGCTACATTAGCCAATGAATCGTAATTGATCACAATTCAGTATGAGTGAATACCCATGACACAAAGCACTAGTAGTATGCCACAGCTGCAACCGCTGGCCGGGGCGGTGCGCTCATCGCTATTGGACTGTGTAATTCACCATTCGGTGTCACCCAGTTGCCTTGTGTGTGATGTGCCATTGGTGCACTTTGTTGTCTTAAAAAAACATGTTTTTGTGCTATTTAAAGTGTGAACATCAATTAAATTCATTGACAATTTTATCAATTGAGACGTCATACAATAAATATTGATTGAAGCTTTTGCAGAAATTTATTTCATTTTATTTTTAATTTTGCGGAAAGGGGGGAGGTTAAATTTTTGACCTGGGGTGCAGAAATATATATTGCCTGGGGGCACCAATAACTCAAATCCGTCATTGCTTATACACCACAATATATAGTAAAATTGAAGAGTGTTAAATATCAGCTGCAACAGAATACATAATCCAGAGATCTAATAAAATTTTTTGAACTAACTAACAACATGCCTAGTTCAATAACGGATACAAACCAAGCAAAACAATCAGCCTCTGGATGCACAGCCATGGCTGTCATTCCTTGAGAAGTCTGATAAATTCCAACTGATGAATTTCTGCGAAGATCGAAGAACCGAACATCACCAGCAACACTGAAAAAAGATGCAAATATTGTAGCAAAACTAGTTTCAAGTTAATAAAAACTGCACAAATTACAAAGTTTAATCTTTTCCTTTAAATATGGTTAATAATACCACAAAGTACAGGCTAAATTTATACGACATATTATACAAAGTAACTTGTTCAGCATTCCAAATTTCATTTCTAATGAGTTTAACACCTGGATGCTTAGATGGGATTTTTTTCAAAAAACCTTTAGTTTTAACTGAAAATGTCTTTAGCAATTTGTGATAGTAGCATAATGGGAGTATGACTAAAATTATGTGGCAATAAAATGGAGGTTACTGAGAGCCATATAGTGAATCAGCGCTAAGTGAAGCTATAGTGAAGGATGCTTATACAGGTTTCCCTCTCTTTATGTGGACTCACTTTATGTGAATTCGCTATTATGCGACAAACTTATTGCTACCGGAATTTCTTTTTATGCACCTTTGATTTGCTCTTATGTGGTTACATGGCCAGTGCAATACAAATAAAAGAAAGTTCTCCACTACATCACTGGGCGACCACTCAGTTTCTCATTGTCTCTTATGCTGTGCATATTAGTACTCCAGTAAAAGAGATGAGAGTGGAGTGGATATTGTAGAGTGGAGATGGGACGGAGATTTCATGTGATACTGTTTGAGCATGCCAGAGAAGTTATGTCTCCTTGCCCGTGGAACTTTCGTTGGGCCAAGACAAACCTCCAGCACTTTAAACCTCCACAATTATGTCACTCACAACAGCCACCACTTGCGCTCGTCTGCTTCCTTTTATTGGCAAGTATAATTTACAGTGTTAATTCTTTTAGGTTTGTATTTAGCGCATAAGAAGTCATTATGGAGCAAAAGAAGACCGTCTTGGAGGGGAGTTAGGATTGCTTATGGAACATATCCCTATCTTTTACATGTAAATATGGGTTTTGTTTATGCGAATTCGCTTTATGCGTCACTTTCCTAGAATGCAACCCCCGCATAAAGTGAGAGAAACCTGTATTTACCGTTTTCCCCAAAAATATTTCATCAGAAATATGTTATGTGAATTGATGATTCAACTCCGACCATATACAAAAGGAATTTAGGAATTTACTTGCTGTAGTCTCCTCTTCTATTTATTAGAAATATGTTATTTTGCTTAACCCTTTGAGTGCCACGCTGATTTTGGTGGGTGTCCAAAAGTGCCATGGCTATTTCAACAATTTTGCATCAATCTCTAAGAAAAATCACATACACGCTATATATTCATATTCTTGCCCGATTCTTTCAGTAATTGCACAAATGATTACAAATATTAATTATATTAAGGAAATGTTAGAGTTCATCTTGTGGTATTTGGTTTTTAAAAAATTTTGTTTTTAATTTTTTTAATAAAAAACAATGAAAAGTCAACTTTATATTGAATCAAGTATGGTAATTTATTCTTTTTGCTAGTATATTTAACTTATTTTCATCAAGGCAAGACATCCAGGTAAAACATTGCAAAAACTCACAAAAATATTAAAAAATGAAATTACAGAAAATTATTATTTGCATAACTGCAATTTTAGCACTTTTTTATCAGCCCCTATGAAAAATTACATACAGGCTATTTATTCATATTTTTACGTGTTTATTTTTCGATAATAGCAGAAATGATATATAAAACTATATATTCATAACATATTTATTTATAAGTTTAAAAATATTTTGCTATGATTTTACATTAGAAAAAAAGTTTTTAAATCACAAATATCTTCTAAAATCTCGAAATTTTCCTTCTCTAAATAACATTCGTCGTCACTTAATGAGTTTATATAACAAACCAATTCATCATCCTCAATTCTAACAGTGAAATTATCAATGCCTAAAGAAGCCACCATGAAAGAATAGAAGTAATATTTTGCAAAATCATAACGCAACAAATAATCAACGAAAACCAAAAAGAACAGAAGATACATGAACTACGTAGTCTACTCTTTCGATTGATACCATCATATTTTGCCATGTCATTTGCATGCGAAACTATTAGAGTTTACGCTTACTCAGCATGGTCAACGATTTATCGTTGTTGCCACTTTGCACTTAGGAAGCAAATGACGAAATATTGTCGCGTGGCTCTGAAAGGGTTAAGTACTTCAGAATGAATGCATTGAGTTGCTTGGTTGATATTTTAGTTAATATTAATTGTAGAAGATCATTTAAAAACACATGTTCAGTGTGACAATGCATAAGTATTCCTGAATAATATTTCAGTAAATCTAATATACAAAAGGCAAAAATCAAAAACCCCCTTCTAACCAAAATATCTCTGGAAAAACCAACCGATTTTAATCAATCTTTTTTTAGGTGACAGGGCAGGCCCCAAAGTAGGTTTGGATACCCCTCTTAACCCCCTCCACTCTCGTGCAGCACAGTCCTGGTGAGAAATACGTTTCTGTCTGTCTGTAACTATGTTCCCTTATAACTCGAGAATGGCTCAACTGATTTGCACCAATCTTTCAGTAATTTGTTCAGCATTGCAACGAACAGGTTTATGTAAAAAATACAGACTATACAGCATGTTTAAGGCAAATAAAGTTTTTACCTATAGTGTAAATATGTTTCACGTACAAAAAACATGAATTTACATTCTGATCGAAAGTTATGACATTTTTTCAAGAACCCTTTTACGGAACAAAATACTTCTCTGTAGGTAATTTTTAGAAGCAACGCTTTGTATGTTGAGTGCACAGGCGGTGCAAGGGTATATAAGTTGCAGTGTCGGCCACGAGAGCGTGTGCCAAGCACGTGGGCGGTGCGAGGGTATATAAGTTTGTGCAATCCCAAAATGCACCTGGGCAACACCGGGTCACACAGCTAGTTAGCAATAAAACCAAATGTATTCTCTTTGTTTATTAGAATAGGAGGTTAAAGGACCTCTTTTGTGAAGGCCACCCATATTTGGTTAAGATTAGCAAGAAAGGGTTTAAAATCTTTAGTAACAAGGGTGTACAGAGGAAGAGGGTACTCTCAAGGAAAGTGTGGTCACAGTTAAGAGTCATGAATTGAATATATAAGTTATAGAGTAGGATAGAAATGAAAAACAGATTTGCTAATTGTGAAACATTGGCAGTGGGCCACATGTCTCATGTTTCCTGGAAGGTAGTTCTTTCCTCTGCATTGTTGACCCCTCTTATTTATTTTTTTACGGTCAGTCTCATTTTGGTGCCTGATGATGACATTCTACATTGAAACCAAATAGTATTATTGCTGAAATAAAATCATGTAATTACAAAATGCAAAGTTATCATTGTGATCATGGATTACCACTAAGTCATGACCCATTCGGTTAACTAGTTATATAATGGACGTGGATCACCGAGACACGCATCAAACCATGTACTACTCACTGGAGCCTACTCTGAGTCACTGCCACTGTATATTCTTTCCTTCTCAAAGGTGAATAATATTATATGTCTAGCATTGTTTTCTGGCGCATATATGGAAAAAAGATTGGGAATTACAATCTAGCTTATATATTTAGGTTCTGCCCAGAGGGAAATTTTCATCTGTGAATCTAGAGCTCTTGGAAAGGATACCAGAGATACTCAAGGCATCTCTGGATCACCTCTTATGATTATTTCTTAGGTTAGCCATTATATATAACTGATATCAGAGAAGATCATTTAAGAAAGATGATGAACAAAAATATGAATCAGCAGGACATTTTCAAAAATAAGATTCCGCTCTCCCAGATTTCAACTGACCATCCACTTATAACCCGTCCAGCAGATGGAAGATCGGTGCGAAGGTATGCCCCAACCACCCAGCCTGTGTGCTCCCTCCATGTCATCACACGACTCTCCTGTGGCCCCAATCTGCGATCAAATAACCGAACAGATCCATCTCCACATCCCACAACCAGCAACGGTCCTCCTGTTGGTGTAAATTATTGAGTTGTAGCTTCTGCCACACTATTGAGTAGTAGCTTCTGTCACACTATTAGAATTTTATATTAGTCCATGTAAATAATATATAATTTTGGAGAAAAGGTTGTTAAAAATTCAATGCTAATTCTGTTTAGTATTCAAAAGAATAAAATTTAATTTGATTAATAATCTGAAAATCGAAAAATTTGATTTTACAATAAATTAACAAAAATGTTATTAAGAAATACAATTAACTTAATGAATAGCCACTTTCAATATCAAATGGCAATATAACAAAAAGCAGTAACTACATTCTTGTATGACAAAATGAAAAAAAAACGATGAAAAGCGATTAGATGAAAATGCAACTGGAAATCCAATACATTTCAAAAATCAAAACTGTAAATAAAATGTCTATGAAAAATTAAAATATTTGATCAGGTTAAGATTACATCAGATAAATAAATAAGTTAAATTCTGGAATACAGTGAAAACTCAATCTATCATACAACTATACCTATTTTCCATGATGTATCATTCATTTTGCATAGTCAAAAGTCCCATATGAACAATGTTAAATATTATCGGAGTCATTGCTCCTTGAAGTATCGTTTTACCACATCAACAAGAAGGAAAAGAATACTCCATAAATGGAATACACAGAAATTTCTAAGGCATTCTTAATAGGAATTCATATAAAATGGTATGGAAACATAGGGCAGTTCTTGAATTTTTATCTCCAAAACTATAAGTTGTAATCATGTGATCTCATGAATTTCTTTAGGGTATATGTTGTTCTCTATTCCAATAATTTTTTAAATCTATAGCTCACTGATCATATAAGAACATGGGAGAGGAAAATATGGCTTTTTAATTATTGTTTGCTAATAGAATGGTTGTATTGACTGATGAAAACAAAGTATGCGATGTTATGCTTGGGATTTTCTCAAATTTTTATCTCTGAAACTGTATGTCATAATGATGCGGTCTTGCACTTTTTGTGGTAACTGTGGTCCTCCATATTAATACATTTTTTAAATCTATACCTTTCAGATCATATAGGAGTCTTAAGAAATTTGAACTCCCTGGGTTAATAATATGAGGCACCCTCATAATGATGGTGTCACATTTTTTTAATGAACAATAGAAAATAAATAGAATTATAATTTAATATTTAATTTATTGATCACAAATAAAAACAAATCACATTTGTTTATGATAAAATTAATGTGTGGCTCCAGTGCCCTTAAAAGGCTGATGCCAATGGGCTGAAGCCCATTTAGCCCAATGGTTAAGGGTACCCTGGCTAGGGAGTGAAAAATATGGTATTTAATTGTTGCTTGACAGATGCCATTTAATGAGATAGGAGTATAAGTTTATTTAAGTGCTTATATAAATTGGAAAGAGAGGGAAAGGGAAAGAGAGTTATCAAGATATGAAGAGGACAGTGGAAAATAGGAGTATATGGAGAACCAAGTTTAACCATGAAAAATCATGGACCTGTCTACGGACAGACTACCTATAATGATGATGATAAATTCGAAGTTCTAATTGGCAGATGCAGTTCAAAATCACAATTGGGAGATAAATATTAATAAGGATCACTTATACTTAATTTAATTATAATCTGTCCAGCAGTTAAGGATATGAAAGTTATGACAGACAGATGGACCGATGAGATGTGCTCATCAGGTGTTTAGCTGGTATTGCTTTGCTGGTAAAGAACACCTAAAAATGGTCAACGTGTTGGATCAGGCGGAGTGCAGATATGTGAAGGGCCATATCCCTCCTCAGGTGACACAATGCATGGGCATGGTCCTGCATGTAACAGTAAAGACCGAATGCAAAGAGGCTTCGGGACTATTTTCTCCAATTACTTTTTGTCAGTTTTTTAAAAGCTGTTATCGTGTTCAGTAACTGCAAATAAGTGCTGCATTATCATGCAATTTCATTGTGATTTCTTGTGAATCACAGTGTTATTATTTAGTGTAAAATTCTCACAATCCATACTTAAATATTATATTAATTTTAATTTAGTTTATTTAGCATTTAAGATGAGTTTGAGCAGTGAAGGGGAAAGCTGATAATGTTCCAAATCGTGAATTTAATAGTGAGTGAGGGAAGAATTTATTTTTACTGAGGGAGTGGATAAGAAACTCTTTGCCTTGTAGTACTTTGAAAAATATAAAAAATATGATATTAAAAAGCATTATGAAACAAAACAACGATCATATTGAAAGGCAAAAGTTAACATGTGGTACAAAATTATACACACAATATATACATAATAAAATTTTGAGCATCAAGAAATAGCAAAATATTTTCATAAAGTATGCGTATCTATGACTGAAGAATCTTATGAAATTGCATTTTTGTTTGCTTAAAAAAAGAAGCCTTTTTCAGATGCTGAAGAATAAATCAAACCCAGAATTTAAATCGCCGTTAGGCAGCTGGATGGTACTACCACAGAAAAGAAAATGAATATCTCACGACCAAGAGAAACCATCACACGGTAGGTGGAAGAGATTGTGTATGATGTCTGCAACCAAATCACAAATTGTGCATAGAAATGCATATATTTTTCAATAGCAATGGAGGAATCCATATGTGATTCTGCACAACTATGTATTTTTATTAGGGCAGTCAATGATAAATTCCAAGTCATCAAGGAACTTCTGTCTTGAAACACCCTATGGAACAACAAAAGGTACTGATTTGTTTGAAAAATTAAAATCTTGTTTAGAAAGGAAAAATCTTGATTGCAATAAGATGGAGAATTTCTGCACTGATGGTGCACCAGCCATGGCGGGTAAAAAGAATGAGTGTACGGCTTTATTTGAAATTTTTTTGAATTGACCCTTATTAACACTAGAAATCTGACCATTGAAAATCAATGTGAGTGTTACATTAGTTTCAATTAACACAGAAATTGAAGCACTTGATATTTATTACATTTGAATACTTTTACTACTAAAACTACTGAGTATTCCATAAGGTCATTGTAATTTTCTGGAAGGTTAAATTACGGCATCTATATACCTTGCTCTTTTTATTACGACTTGATTAGGCAGTTTTTGGGTCTGTTGTTCTTCCCCCCTGTTTTCCTGGTTATTTTCCAGCATCATGATTTGATCAGCCAGTCTTTTAGTTCATTGTTTGTTGGCTTCAATTGAACATTTTGATCTTTTTATTAGAGATTGATCTAACATTGTAAGGCTAGTTTCATAAGCAGAGTAAAATTCAATTTACACACAACAATTCATACGGTCAACAATATAGCAAATTGTAAATAAATATTGTAATCAACATTTTGAGATAATCTCATGTTATAGTTTATTTGTTTAATTTTATAATTATTCCAATTTATTACGTTATTTAATTAAATTAATTTAACAAGAAGATATTTTTACTGACAATAAAATAAACTATATTAACAAAATGAAGGACCGATCGGCTGTTTCGTCATTGAAGTTTATAACAATAAGTCTCTGATAATTATTTATTTATTTAGTTAAATAAAATCCAAATACAGTTGCCATTAGGCCTATTACAGTGGATTTATTAAAATATAAGTTACTAAAAATAGAAAAATCAACAAAACAGGAAAAAAGAATGAATGCGTATAATATTAACAATTAAAGCAAACTGCTTATTATTGGAAGGAATAAAGAACAGTGGTTAAGAGAGCAACTAGTCGCATCCATGAGTGAGAAATAAAGAGGGAGAGATAGTAAACATTAGGATTTGACAATTAAGGACCGGAAGAACATAGGAGGATTAGAATATATCGAGGGAAGGATAAAGGATGCTTAAGGAGTTGTAGGAGTGTGGAATACGGTGGAACATTGAGCGCTGTGATACAGAAAGACGGAATTTAGGTAGGTGCAATACATTGTGGCTGCGAGTAGGACATTGAGGAACGTGGAGAGAGAGAAGCATGGTAGCAGGTCATTGGATCTGAATTTACCATTCATTACTGAATGCAGGAATTTGAGAACTTTCACTTTTCGCCGGAAAGGGATAGAAGAGATTCTGAGTGATGGTAATATATGCTCGCGGGTTGAATTACGGATTACAGTAAAACCTCACATAGCGCGAATTCACAAGATGTAATTTCGCTAAGATGTGGTGTACATTTCCCTACCAAACCTCAGAAGAGCGGTGGTTCGCCTTGCTAAGACACAGTTTGACAAGTCAAAGCAAAAGATAACCTTTAAATTTCTCGTAAACTATAAATGATAAAAAATTCAAAACATTTTAAAGAAAAATACTGACAAATTGATTCATGTAATTATTTTACCTAGTAAAAATTTTGCGTCGAGGAGAATCGTATGTGTGCTTCTCATATTGTGCTGATATAGCAGAGCTCTGCAACCAGTGTGCCATGATAAAGCCCTTGATGTGCCTCGATATATTTTACGTTATAAGCAAGGGAAGGATATTACTGTGTTGTTATCCTCCAGCTATGACTACAGAAAATAGATTTTTAATAAACAATGATACTTTATGGCCGAATTTCAAGGAATGCAACTACCGCGCTATGTGAGGTTTAACTATAAAGGGACATGATTTGTGAATTAATTTGCGACTCTTTTGATGATGAAATGAAATTGAAGAATTTCTTCATTTTGCCTCGGGAGACATGT
Source organism: Tanypteryx hageni (assembly GCA_028673005.1). NCBI lineage: Eukaryota > Metazoa > Arthropoda > Insecta > Odonata > Petaluridae > Tanypteryx > Tanypteryx hageni. The sequence goes on from CM054112.1 coordinate 122,544,620, forward strand.
CCACTTATGTAAATACAAATAATACATAATTTAACTCAAATGAATCAACATTAATTTAGTTAATTGTAATTGTAATAATAATTAATTAAATATAGTTCTGTTTATGTTTATTTCTTTGTCATAGATAGTTGATTTATTTTTACTTACTAAACACTTTGTTTGCACAGAAATAAATTAAATGTAAATTATTCACTTATCTTTATTTCTGTTTATTGGCAACAATACAAATGTTTTCTTTTACTGATATTCGATGATTGGGACTTCCAAGGCAACATAAATGTTTCTATTTATTTGAGATAATCAAAAGAAAATAATTATGGTTACACAAAAATTTTCGCCCTAAATATTTATGCTTTTTTATATTGTGTATCGCTAAGTGTTAGTTTTTTGTGAGATGGCTTGTGAAAATCCTCCATAGTGGTAATTTTGATTCATTCCCTCCAATCATACATTTTATCTTTGATTTTGCAAAGACGATGGATCGTAAGGATATGTTCTAAGACAGTCATCTGATTTATAAATTTATGCAGAATTGGTTAAATTCGGAAAAAATACACCAATTTTTATTTTAAAATTATGATTATGAGATAGTTCAATTCCCTGACATCAGAGGAAGGGATGTTGCTTCTCAGCAGCCAATCAGATTCTGGACAGACAAACTCACACTTGGTCCATTATATGATATCATTGTATCATACACCAAGTATCTTTGTATGGAAAATTTTTTAATAATGAATGATGTCATGCTGTGGTAAAGTGCAAATATAAAATTAGAGCAAAAGGATTGAATCATTGCCAAGTTAAGGAATATTGCGAAATGTTAGAAGAAGAGTATTTTATACTAGGGGGCTCCGCCCCGTAGTTGCTTTGCATGCCAACCCCTGGCCACGCTTGCTTCACTCACATTAGAATTGTAAAACATTTTATATTTTAAAATAAATTTACATATTCCTTTTTTTACATAAACATTTTTATTAACAAGTACTTAATTACATTGCAAAACATCTTTAAACAATATTTTTAATCATGTTGCTTTCTTCTGGATTTTTTGCACTGATTATGTGAATACTATTGCAAAACATACTACAGCACTGAGATAGTATAACAGACCATGACTAAATATTGGCTTCTCTTCTTTGTTGCCGGTTTTGTTGTGCTCTTTGACGTTCAGCCTGCTGGTTTTCTTCTACTGTATAACGATTACGCCAATATTCACGGTTATTAGTTCGTACAACTTCACAAACATTTCATTTAATCTGAGATGATGTTGATATTCATGCTGATTTGCCCGAACATTTTCATTTGCACAACAATTACATTCATTTTTGCATAAAACCTCCAGGTGACATTGGTGATATCTCTGTTGTCAATTCATGGCACTTACTAATAAAAGGGTCATGTTATCTCTAAGAGGTCATGAATCATGGCCCAACTGTTTGCGTTGTCATGGTGATGCAACAATGCAGCAGTCATGTGAACAACTGGATGTATGAACTATTGTTGTGCGGTAGTTCACACAACCGCCACATTGTGGCGCCACTATGCAGAGCCCCACCACGACACAGTATTCTACGATTATAGAGAGAAACCTGAGATTTTTTTGTCTTTCCGCCTGTGCAATCTATTAAATTAAAACTGAAAGTAAACAGTAAGAGATATAAGACTGAAATATTTAGGGTGTATGTGATCTATGATGCCCTTTATTACGATGCCATAGAATGTTTCTAGAGAAATCGGTGGGTGGCAGGGGGTGCCTTAAAAATATTCAAGTCAAAATTCTGAGCAAATGATTATAGATAGAAAGTTAAAATTATTAAATTAAGTATTTTTCGGCATATAAGACGCACCCCGGTTTTTTAGAAGATTTTCAGAAAAAACAGTATTTTAGTTCACAAACACTTAGGAAGGGCCATGTCATATGCCACCATCAGAAAGGCTTCAGACAGAGGGACAGAAATCGACAAATTATTAGTAGATATTAATTAGCTAGCCAACTAAAATCTTTATTTTTTACAAATAACGTGAATTTTGCTTGCTCTTATTATATTTGTACCTTCAGCTGAGTCTATGAAATAATTTACCACATAACCTATTTTTTCTCATAAGCTTTTAGGGATCACAATTTCCTATAATTTCTAGGAATGTATAAATAACAGAGGAGACTACGGCGAGTGAAACTATGACCTGAAGAGTCGACTCCGACCATAAACAAACAAAGGATTTAGCGAGAAGAATGTAGGAATGTAACTCTTGGGAATGTTGAAGACCTACTATACAAAGAGTCATTGGAAAGTAAGAATATAAGGTCTGTATTTTGCAAATGAATTATTATTTGCAAATGATTATAATGCACATTTAAACTTGCTTTAATAAACTATTTTCCACAGATGAGACATTGCCATAACGTGAAATCAAATTGCAGTAAAACCTCTATATAGTGAACCTCTGTTTATCGTAAAGCTCTATATTTCGTAATATCTTTTTGGTCCCGCCAAAACTGTACGTTAACGGTATAGGCAAACCTCTTAATATCGTACCTCCATATTATCGTAATTCTCCATATATCATAATGGGAAAATGTACCCCTGATGAAAAACAAACTCCATATAATAAAATGGCTAAGCATGAAATTTACCCAGCCAACTTCCCCGATGTGATTTTCGGTCTTTTTCTGAACTAGTGAATTACCCAGTCATCAAATATGGCTATATTGCTACAAAGATACATCATTTAAATGTTTTAATTTTATATTAGTTTGCATATTTTATTCCCTAAGGGTAAAAACATAGTGGAGCCTCGCACTAGGTATCGCATCAAGCATCGACTCAATCAGCGCATCAAGCATTGCATCAGGGCTTTCATAGTGGAGCATCGATTCACGACTTTCTTCCCAGTCTGATTCTAGAACTCGACATAGAAACATATCCTTCTACTTGTTATAGCTGTACTAAATGTTAGTGTGTGGTGTTGTTTGTAATACTTTTTTATATGTATGGATTTACTTCAAAAGTGTCACACCTCTCAGATTTGTAATGTCTTCAGACAGTGAAAGTGATTTGTCGACAAGTATGACAGTTAAATGGTGGCTGATGAATAATACAAATCTATTGTGATGTCCTCTATCCCGCTTATCCCACACTGCTGTGCGAGGAAATACTTCCACTATCAATCTTTCTTTTTCAATATTTAAACGGCAACCCTTAATTCACAATGAACTGCGCCACACTAAATAATCTACAGGTGTCTGTGAGCCAGACTGGGGTATGGGATGTCCTTAAACGCACCAATTAGAAGCCAGATTTCAGACATCAACCATCACACTAACCGCAAGGAAACAAACAAATTTGATTTCTTGATAGATGCGATGCTTGAGTCGATGCTTGGTGCGAGGGTCGATGCTTCACTATGAAAAGGCACATTTAACACAATGTTTGATTTGGGGACAGATGCGATGCTCGAGTCGATGCTTGATGCGATGCTTAGTGCGAGGCTCCACTATGTTTTTACCCTAAGTCAGGGCCTTTCGGGTAAACTCCCTTAGGCTTACGTTTAACCTCTAAAAAGAAATAGGCATAGCACCAACCATCAATTCTTTTGCGATTCTCAGTTTACACACCACTGCTATGTACATATCAGTTTTCACCACCTCTGAAAAAACCCATGAAAATATGACTACAGTATTGCTAGGATGTATCATTTAAAGATCTTTTACTATTTACTATGTTAACATGGATTTCTCGCTGGGTAAACATGGAGTTCTGTCAAATCAGCCTCTATTAATAAATGTTTTATAAAGGCAGGATTTATGAGGGCAATATATGAGGAAGATGAAGTATCAGATGATGAACCTATGTAATGGGATGAAATCAACAACAGAATTCATCTTCAAACATCATTTTATGATTTTGTTGTACCAAGCCAAAAGCAAACTTCACATTGAACCTCAACATCCAAATGAAATCTGTGACCACAAGTTGCTTTTTAAGGGGTTCAAACTTGGGATGAAATCAGGACTATAGGAGATGGAGTGTCTGAGAAACCATGGAAGTGCTCAGTCGGCCACTTCGGATGCCAATGTGAACATCAACTCTCCCAGCACTAAACTGTCAACAGCATTTTGCGACATTCTGATGCTTCATTATATTGTCACCATACACCTCGACAAGTTGTTGATGAATCTTTGATGCTTGCATATGTTTCGCCCATAAAAACCGAGCTATTCTATGCACTTCCTTGTGAGGCCATGTTTTTAAGTGAGTCATCATTTGTAACTGCGATTGTGCATAGTTAGGGCAAAATAATAAAAAGATACAGCAAAATTGATTTAATTGCCAAAAAATCCATTTTGCTGATAATTTCAATTGCCAAGGTGAAACGCAAATGCCTTAAAATAAGTAAGACAAAATACTTCATTAAACCATATTTTCTTCATGAGATACAAAATGGACCCTTTACTGTTAATCCTCAAGCAATCATAATACTACATAATACGGCCTCGCCAGGTTTCCTCTTATTAGGTCGTACTTCATATAGAGCAGTCAATATGCATATCCAATGGAGAGACAACAGATTATGTGGAGGCAAGGCTTTTATGTATGAGAGGAAAACATTACCTGAGGTGTCAGAGGAGACTCCTGTCACACAAGAATCAGCTCCAGTGGGCAGATCTTGGAGGCGCAACTCTCTCTCAGCATCCCATAGACGAATGATTCTCACATCACCAGTCACTACAACCTGCTGGCGAGACTGTTCCCAGCTGACCACTACTCCAGCACCTGCACAGGTAGTAATAAATACATTGAGCAATAAAAAAATGACATTGCTGTTTAGTGGGATTTTTAAATATAATTTTAAACAAATAAGCAGAAAGCGATAGCTTTTAACACCTTTCTGTATGAGACTGAAGTAATTCATAGCATGTTTAAGCATTGCTTTATACAGCTCCCAATGCAATATTACACCTAGATTAGGTAAATACAAATATAAATCCTCTGGATAGAGTATAATAATTATTCATCTTATGGTGGAGTCAATAATCCATTTCCACGAACAGATATATTGCTGAAATTCAAACATAAAGAGTTAAAACCTTTCATGATGACATTTTTTTGATATTGACATTTTACAGAATATTACAACTTAGGCAATCAAAACATCCTGCAAATAGGTCTCCAGCTCAACAGTAAAGTGAGTGCTTCCAACAGATGTATTATTTATTAATGTTAAAAATGCTTATCATAAAAGGCTGCTAAATGATGCTTATGAGCCAATTATAAGATAAATGAATAACAAAACAAGGTATAAATTCCTCTTCATCCACACTTATTTTGGTGTGATGAACAATTTCAGGGAAGAGAAAATCCAGTTAATATACACAATGCATCTAATGCATGTTACTCCTTGACAAAATGTAACAAAACCCCTTAGAAGAGGCATGGGGAACCACCAGCCCACAGGTGGTCCATGAGAGCGTTTTCTGTGGTCCATGTAAAATTTAAAACACAAAAATTCATTTCTTTTTTAAATGCAGCTTGTCGTTGGGGAATAAGTTAGAAATCGTAAGGGCTTACATAGGCCAGAAAAATACTGTATTTACTCAATTGTAAAATCTCATTCTACAATAGGAACCCCAGTAAAATTCTAGTAAACAGTAAAGACAATTTTGAAATTATGAGAAAATGTGGCATTTATAAGCTGAATTGTACGGATTGCAATGCATCCTATATTGGCCAAACCAGGAGAAATTTCCTTATCAGATGTGATGAACACATGGAATGTTTCCTCAAAGTTTTGCCTGTATTGCACTTTGCTAAACATCTCTTAGACCATAGCCACACCTCTGATTTTTACCACAAATCCTCCGTTTAGAGAATAAAGGAATAAGGTTTATTGCCTTAGAACAGCTGGAGATAATTAACCATTCCTGTACTTCACTGTATGACTTAGTAAACAAATATCCCTTCTCACCTCCCCTCACCTGCTATACATCCAGCCACAATCCGTACCTACTTTAACCCACATGCTCCTGATTTCATTCCTTCCCTAACTCAACCGCGTCCTTCCTTAGACCCAAATGCCTCTGAATTCTACCCATACGTATCTCCTGGTTCCGCATCTTCTAATCTTCTCCCTATCACTAATAAAAGCTTATCCTCATATTGCAATTCCAATACAAAGGCCATTCTATCTGAACAGTTTAAGCCCTTTCCACGCTCCCTCCAGATCTTATATTTAAATGCTCAAAGCCTAACAGCACATATCGAAGAACTCCGTGGTATACTACCTAACAATAAAGTACACATCATCGCTATTGCTGAGACCTGGTTGAAACCATCTATGTCTTCCTCTACTGTTAACATTGACGGTTTTAAACTTTACCGCAACGATCGCGTTGGCAAAGGCGGCGGCGGTGTCGGAGTATATGTAAGAAACGATATTTCAACTAAATTTATTGAAAGTAGCGAATGTAATTACAGCAAAAGACCTGAATTTCTCTTTCTTGAATTGAAAATCTATTCACAGAAAATACTTTTCGGTATTTTCTACCGTCCACCCAAAATTGGTCATCTATCCGATATTGATGAAGTCATCTCTAATCACATTAACGATTACAATCATTTAATAATTACTGGCGATTTTAATGCCAATATACTCGCACCAAACCCTGATTCGACATATTTATATAACTCCTTCAACTCTCTAGGCCTTAGTATTCTACCTCTAAATGCTACTCACCATACTCCTACTTCCTCTACCCTAATTGATTTAGCCGTTACCGCCAATCCTGACAAGGTTCTCGCGCATGGCCAACTCTCTGCTCCGGGAATCTCCGCACATGACATAATATACATTGCATATTCAATAAGGAGCCCAACTCACAAGCCGAAATATATCACCTATAGGGACTTCAAAAACATCAACAATGAGAAGTTAATTGCTGACGCGTCTGCCATGCCTTGGTATTCTATTGAGTACATGGACGACATTAACGACAAGGTTGAGACTTTCAACAATTTTGCACAGTCATTAATCAACACTCACGCTCCACTAAAGACTAAAAGAGTCTCTAAGCCCCATGCACCATGGCTCACAACAGACATCAAACTGATAATGAAGAGACGTGACAATGCCTTCCGCATTTTCAAAAATACAAAAACACAGATCTCATTCAACCAATTTAAAAAACTAAGAAATAAAACTAAGCAACTTATCAGAAACTCTAAAACTCGGTACATTCATTCACTGTCCCATCCAAATTCTTCACAATCTGCTCTATGGAGTAACTTAAAATTATTTGGTATTGGAAAATCTAAGGATACACAACTTCCTCCTCATATTTGCCTTGATACACTTAACACTCTATTCACCACTCCCCCAACTCCTGATGACAACGAAATAAAACAGAATCACATACACCACCTACTTCAACACACTCCTCCCACCACAGCATCACCACCATTCCAATTTTCTCCTGTAACTCAGCTGGAAGTACTGAATTGTTTACGTAAAATCAAGTCCAGAGCACAAGGTGCTGACGAAATTCCAATAGTTTTCCTTCATAAGATTATTCATCTAGTGCTACCCGTCATCACTCATATATTCAATTGGTCGCTTATGCAAAACAAATTCCCATCGCAATGGAAACTCGCCATAGTCCGTCCCATACCTAAGAAAAGTCTTACTTCTGACATAACCGACTTTCGGCCCATCAGTTTACTTCCTGTATTATCAAAGGCATTTGAAAAGGTTTTACATGAACAAATCACATATTTTCTAATTAGTAATAATATCCTCGATTCTCTACAATCAGGATTCCGAAAATCACACAGCACTACCACAGCACTCCTCAAAATCACTGACGATATCAGATTAGCAATGGACAAAAGAGAAGTCACTATTATGACTCTTCTTGACTTTAGTAAAGCTTTTGACTCTGTAGATGTAAACATACTTCTAACCAAACTGCGCCTCATGAACTTCTCCTCAGATTCCCTAAACTTAATTAGTTCTTACCTGAATGATCGCTATCAAAAGGTCGTAACTGACAATCATTCCTCAAGATGGATTAAAGTGTCACGTGGCGTACCACAAGGTTCCACCCTCGGGCCACTGCTCTTCTCTCTGTACATTAATGATATATCTTCTCAGCTTGCTCACTGTAAATACCACCTTTATGCTGATGATCTCCAAATCTATATGCACTCTCGCTCTATTGATCTCCATCTTATCATTGATAAAATGAACCATGACCTCACTTCTTTATCCAAATGGAGCAATGTAAATTTCCTCAAAATTAATCCTTTAAAAAGTCAGTCTATTATTATTGGGTATCCCAAACTTCTCTCGTCACTAAACTTCTCAGAACTTCCCCCAATTCTGCTCAATAACTCTGTCATTCGTTTCCAAAAAACTGCAACCAATCTCGGGTTAGTATTCAATGACACATTGACCTGGACTGATCATATAACTAAAATATGTAATACTGTTAACAGTTCACTTCACTCACTTAAAAGAATTAAAAGCATTACCCATTTCTCCCTTCGCAAGCGACTTATCACCGCTCTTGTCCTTCCTCACCTTGATTACTGCGATACGGTCTATCAAGATCTATCTAACGAGCTATCTCTAAAATTGCAGCGTGCCCAAAATTCCTGCGTAAGATTCATTTGTGATCTCCAAAAGAGAGACCATGTCACTCAACCTCTATATACGTTAGGCTGGCTTCGCACTGAAGCTCGTAGACGTCTTCACCTCCTCTCGTTATTTTACCGAATTATAACTCTTCAAAACCCGCAGTATCTGAACTCCAAATTTTCCCAAATGAACTCTGTACACAACGCCAACACTAGGGGCACCAATCTCTTCCAGATCCCACATCACAGGACGGAAATTTATAATAAATCCTTCCATGTTACAGCTTGTAGACTTTGGAACGCCCTACCTACTGACCTCCAAAACGCAACATCTCTCCACATATTCAAACATAAATACTTTAAATTGCTGTTCTCTGCCCAAAATTCAGGTCAGCTTTAACATTTTCTTCTTACCAATTGCAAGACGGCTTCCTTCACTCTTCCTTACTTAATTAACATTAATTATTTTTTTTGCAGGTTATCGAGTTCGCAAAGTGTACGCCTCCTTCGACTGTTACCTTTTCATTGTCTAGTGTCTACTATGTTATAGTGTTTATGACGGTATACAACGATGCTGTATATACGAAGACTTACTGTACATACTCCTTTCTATTTAATGTTGTATTACTATATCATTATATGTACACTATCTAGGGTTTTCGCAGGTTTTTCACACCCCCCTTCTCAGTGGGTGTTTTCCTGCGTGGGTTTTACTAGGGAGGACATGCCTGTTTTACCTAGGTTTTCCCCACAATCTCTAATCTGTCTTCAATTTTATATATATATATATTTTTTTTTACTCTGTATGATTTAGGTATATACTGTTTATGTTATGCGTATTGTATATATATATATATATATCTTACTTTACCATTTTTTTATATTTTTTATATTGACGAAGGGTTAAATGTAAGAATGGACCTTATGGTCTAAATTTCGCCCGAATAAAGATGATTATCTATCTATCTATCTATCTCATTATCTTTACTTTTTAAAATTAGTCCCTAACCATTTTATCTTCTTTCTTTGGGCCTTCCCTAATTAATTTGATTAATCAATCAATTTGGCATCTCCCCTCCCCCTCCCACCTCATTTATATTCCATTTATTCATTGTATTCTAACTTACTGCTCAGTACCTGATGATGACTCTCTGAGTCGAAACCTTGGTAGTCACTTTCATTTTCCATAATGGAATTTGTACAAAGTCTTCCAAAAAATGTGTTTTTAGAAATTTTTCATTTAAATTTACATTATGGAGTTCCATAAAATAATGGCTAAAACAGTCGAATATGATCTGGCCCACAGAAGCATTGTCAATGTCCATTACAGGCCTATGAAAGATTCAAACCACCAATGCAGCCCATCATAAAGACAACATTGCCTACCAATGCCTTAGAATGATTCAAACTTATTTATAATTAGTATTAATTAGATCTCATACATTCTATGTAGGATGTTTCTGTTTTTGGAGGGGAGAAAGAAATTAAGGATAAATGATTGACAGAATTCATAAAGACACTGGATAGACAAACTTGATTTTTTTACTGAAATTTCTGCATACAAGATCATCTTAAAAGCAAAACCATCATTCCAGCACATTCTAAATACAAGTTCTCATTATAACCTGGCTCATATAAGAGCTAAGTTTTGTATTTAAAGTATTTATTAGTTGAAATAACTTTAAAGTGAGGCTGGAAGTACTACTGCAACAACTCCATATAAAGCACTGTTATACAGTAATCAGCAGAGACAGAGGCATTTTATATTTATAGGCACCGGTTCTCTTCATATGTAAACTCCAACAAAAAGTGAAGTTTTTAATGAAATTACAATTACATTTTTATAATGAAATTTTAGTATAAAAACCCAAGGAAAGGTTGAAAATATGGATGAAAATGCAATCCTTTACAAAAAAGTCATAAAAAATAACTAGAATAATATTACCATTAACCCCCTTCGCAGCCATCGCAGGCTGTGAAATATCAGAAAGTGCCTGCCATGCAGAGACAAGGCGAGGCTGAGCATGAGAAGAAACTGCAGATGAATGGATGGAAGATGATGTATATGCAGCATTGCAGTGTAAAGAGAAAACGGATGCATAGTCTCTCCAGAGTCGCAACGATCCATCATCTGAAGCAGCCAAAAGGAGGGACACATCATGCCCATTGGCAAATTCAATGGATGTAATACGGGATGCCCCTGGCCGGGGACCACGACTGGCACAGTGAGTGAGTCTTGACCCAGCAGTTCCAGTTCCACCACTTCCAGTGCCGCCAATGGCACCTCCACCCCAGTCCCAAACTCTATAAAATAATTTCATTTCAATTAAAAATACATACATAATTTAAAAAAAGAGCAATTAGATTAAAAATTTCATCAATTTAAAACATACAAAGTTAACCCTTAAATGCTGAATGAAACATATGTTCCATCAAATGTATTCAAATGTATTTGCTCGCTGCATAATGCACCACATATGTTCCGCTTATTTCTGAGGCTGCTGTATTTGACCTGGAATCAGAGGCTTGGGAAGAGAACGTTCCAGAAACATCAGGCCACAGAAGGCTGAGGCCAGGGACATAACTACTATGCTGCCAGGTCTGGCACCGTGGGGGGGGGGGCTGCAAATCCGGCTCAGGAGAGGAGGGTGCACCCGGTGCAAATAACCGGGGCCTGTGACTTAGAGGGACCAGAACTCGAGCAGTCATATATAAACATTCCTGCATGTCTAACAAAATCATATTATAAAGACTGAGCTATGATAGACAATGGAGAATTAAAAAAAATCAATTGCTGAATCTTGATATCGGAAAATTATAATTATGTATACAATTATGGTGGTGGCAATGGGACTGAGAGCAGGAGAAGCACCAATGGGACATTGTTCACAAGTCATTACTGAAATTCTTATTATTTTCCACTCACTATTAACTAGCAGGCTGCTCAACCTTATGAAGCTATATCTATATTATTCCTCGAGAGCCATCTGGGTGACTCAAATGGAAGACAAAAGGGCCTTTGATTCATAGGTATGAGAACAAAACAGGGAAGAAGGCTAAGCTCAGAATGGTTGAATCTAGTTGGTGTATTGCTTGATGTGTGGAGAGGTTATTCTGCGAGGATTGCCAAAAAACCTGGAATATTTTTTGGTCTCTTTGAAGAAAAAATATTCGAGTAATTTGGTAAGTAAAACACAACAATTTATTCCTTATTTTACTGCATTATAAAGTTATATATATATATATATATATATATATATATATATATATATATATATATATATATATATATACAGTCAAACTCGGCTATAACGAGCGCCACGGGACCGTTTAGTTTTGCTCGTTATAGCCGTTAAACTTAATATCCGTGAAGGCAAAAGCAAGCATGCGTATGGTGAAATAAGACATAAGAAGTAAAAGTGAATATATAAACAGAAAGTTTATTTAGTAAATTTATGAAAAAACCTAAAAATGAGAATAAACTAGAAAATTTAAAGTAAACATACGTACATATAAAATTTACTCACAGCTGCATCCTTAATCACTCCCCTTTTTACAAAAATAACTTTGAATAGTAGCCTGTTTCATAGATTTCACTTTGAAGTCTCTTGAGTTTCCTCTTATTACACTTAGTGCACTAAAAACACCATCAGAAATGTCAATGTTTTCAAAAAAATCATTTAATGTTTCCACGGCATCCTGAGTAAGGATTGTCTTCGACACATTCAACATTGTCTTCATCACTGTCTTCTGTGCTTTATACTGTCTGTATTATTTCACTCTCCGTAGGAATTCCACTGGTAATCAAATCATCATCAACATGAACAAAATTGTCAATGTCATTTACATGGTCAAAATTCGCAATTCCATTTTCTTTAAGCCATTCTGATCTTCATCAACGTTATGGTTATCAATCGAAAATTCTCCCGATATTAAACCAGACATTCGAAAACAGTTTATGATCGTTGTAGGTGAAACATGCATCTGTCATCAAATGAATTGCATCCAATACAGAGTCGTTGCCATCTAAACCTCTTTCCCTCCTTGCAATCAACTGTAGAACAAAAAATCGCTTGAAATGGCATTTAAAACTTTTAATTATCCCCATGTACATTGGCTGCAAAATAGAAGTCGCATTTGGAGGCAAAACACCTGTTTTACATTGGATAACTCCTGCATATGTGGGTGCGCAGGACAGTTATCGACAAGGAGTAAAATGTTTCTATTTTTCCTCCGTAACTCGTTGTTCCACTGACTTACATATTTCTGAAAAATTTTGGAAGTCACCCATGCCTTTTTATTAGCTGCATATTCAACGGGAAGCTTCTTTACATTTTTGAAACAACGTGGCTTTTGTGACTTACCAATAACAAAAAGTTTTTTTTTGTCAGTCCCGTTTATGTTTGCGCACATTAAAACTGTTAAACGATTCTTAGGTCTTTTGCCACCAACACATTTGTCACCTTTGAATTTAAACATTGCATCAGGCATCATGTTGTAAAACAGTCCAGTTTCATCGGCATTGTAGATGTCTTCTTCTCTGTAACCTTTTCGACACTCCTCCCAAACACTTTTCACCCATTCACTTGCCGTTTTTTAATCTGCTGACAGGGCCTTTCGCATAAACAATGTTATGCCGATTTTTAAAACGATCAAGCCACCCGTTATTGCATGTGAAGTTCTCGTGTCCTAACTGTTTTGCAAATTTATCTGCCTGTACCTTGATGGGGAAACCAGCATTTCTCTGCCTCTTAAACCACTCCAGAAGTGCTTGATCAACAGTACCCAAGTCACACTTCCTCATTTTCTTGTTCGTTGTTAGGTTGTTCTCTAGTGCAGATAAAATCGCTTCTTTGTTTTTCCATAAGGTTGAACCATAGACGACGATAAATTAAATTTTTTACACACTTCAACATTTTTTTACCACGTTCTAACTCTCGAATAATATCAACCTTTTCGCGAATAGAAAAACACTTCCTTTTATGTATGGACACATTACTCGTTCAAGGGCAAAATCTCAACTGATTTTTGTGATCAACGCTACGAACTTTCTTTGCAAACTGTGAGCATACCAATTCCAGGAAGAGTTAATGAGGAGACGGATTAAACGTGGGATTTCCCATCATTACGTGGGAAAGGGTGTTGGGTGCATTCGGCTGAGCGACAGGGGTGGGCGCCATTGTACATGCCCTTACCCCCTTCCAAACACAACCTCCTGGCTGTAAAAGAGCTGGGGGTTGGGAGGAGAGGACAAAGGACCTCCGCGAGTGCCACTGTACCTGCAAGTTGGGAATTCTTGGTTTGGACGAAGGGATTATTTTTTAACAACAACGCCGCGGACTTTAACCTCCCCGAGGGATAGGGTGTAGAGGCTGGACTCAAGAACACAAGGTTACATATTTTGGGTAACTATGAGGATTGAAGGGGCTGACCGCCGCCGCGTTTGAGACAGTGAGAAGTGGTCAAAGTTTGCTCGATATATCCGTGAAGCGTGCTCGTTATATACGTGAAATATTTGTTTGTAAATGCTCGTAAACTTATCTTGGAGGTAGCATTTGCTCACTATAGCCGTGAACTCGTTACAACCGTGCTCGTTATAAACGAGTTTGACTGTACATACAAATACAAGCATATCAATGCCTGATGAATCTGGGGAAAACTTCATCAAGTTTTTGATTAAAGAAACTTATCCTACAGACAAAGGGCATTACGAATTTCCAGTTTTGAGTGACATATTAAAATAACTCATCATTAATCATAGCCCATGTAGACCCAACAGTCCTTTTCCAAAAGACAAAGAAAACAGAAGTTTTTCCACTTACTATTATTTTAAAACTGCTCGGACAGGAAAACATGTGAATGTGCTTTGGTTATGCTATTCTCCTAAAGAAAATAAGGCCTATTGTGAACAATGTTGGTTATTTTCAAATCAAATACATTCAACGTTGGTAACAGGTACACAAAATTGGAAAGGACTATCTAAACAAATGAAAGTGCATGGTACATCTCAATGACATCTAAGCGCTTGCTTTATTTATGATCAATGGAAGAGTAATAAATGCACTGACAAAGTGGTAGAGGAAGAAATTCGTAGAGAGGAAACGTTTTGGAGGAAAGTTCTTTGTAGGCCAATTGACATAATGTTAAGCTTAGCTAAAAATTCAGCGTCTTTTAGAAGACAAAGAAAGTTTTGAAGAAATTTATAATGGCAATTTTTTAACTAATGTACAACTACTGGCAAAATATGATCACATGATGAGCAAATTAATGTTTAAACCAAAATGTTCGATAAAGTACTTAAGTCCCCAGATTCAAAATGAATTAATTCACTGTCTCGCCAATAAACTGGAACAAGAATAGCATCTCAAATCAAGAGTGCTTCCTTTTATTCCATTGTCATGGACACTACACAAGACATAACTAAAATTCATCTTAGTAAAATAGATACATATAGATTGAAGAAGATGAATTTGGTAAGCATGTAAAAATAAATATTGAGGAACGTTTCTTTGGATTTACAAGAATAACAAATCAAAGTGCTGATGGAATATCCACAGAAATTGTGAATTATTTACAGGAACTGGGACTAGATATACATAAATGTAGAGGACAAGGTTATGATGGAGCAAATGTGACGAGTGATATAAATTCTGGAGTTCAGAAAAAATAAAAAACATCAAACCTAAAACTGACTATATTTGCTGTGCTGTTCATAATTTAAATTTTGCAATTAACACTTGTGTCTCTGAAATTAAAGAACTTCCCAATTTTTTTCTGACTATTCAAGCATTATATACATTTTTAGGTATGAGTATAAACAGATGGGATTTACTAGCATTTTTCACAGGAGAGTCAACAGTAACACTAAAAAGACTAAATTCTATTCAGTGGGCACAGCGAGTAATGTCATTGTTAGCAGTAAAATTACATTATTTAGATATTATAAAATCATTGACTGAGATCATTTTAGGTAAAATCTAAAAAGAAAGATGAGCATGATGAAGCAAAGCGCTTACATAAGTATATGGGAACATTTGAATTTGTATTTCTTTAAACAATTTTATGTAATATATTACAACAAATAAATGGCACCTCAAAATTACTTCAGGCCAAGAATGTGGACCTGATGACAGCAATGAAATCTTTAAAGTTATTAACGGAAAATCTTAAAGAATACCATAATTCATATAGTACTGCTAAAAATGAATCAATGGAAACTGCAAAAAAATGGAATATTGAATCTGATTTTAAACAAAAACGAACAGCAAAACATTACGATGAATCGCATGTATAATGATTTTAGTACGGTTGTTTTGAAAGGGTGAAGGGGGGCCATTCGAAAATCTTGCAGGGGGGCCAAGATTTTGTAGTTATGCCACATGTTGTAGTGAATTTACTATTGATACTCGCAATTTAAATAACCTTAAGAAATCCTCATGTAAGATGGGCAGCTCCTTTTTCTTCTAACTGATATTTTGGTACATGAGCAAATACGTATGTCAGAACTTGTAATTGACTGGTAGGAAATTTGAAAGGTGCAGCAGTGAAAATGGCTACACTAAGATTGCCAGTGTTTTACACAATTCTTGTCACAATTTAAACATATTTGTTACTTTTCGATTGATGTGCCAGTGGCAATGACAAGTACACCTGCATAAGTACTGCAGCTACATATAGCTATATATAGATTATACTTCATAAATTGTAATCAATAATTAAATATTTGGAGAGGAGGCTCTGCCCATACAAGATACAGGCAAATCAGACCAGGAATTAATCCCATTAAAACATAAACAAGGATAGACAGGAGGGCAAATTAAAGTGATATACTAAATATGATAGAAATCTAATGTATAGAACAACCCTTTAGCAAGAAACCAATCGTCTATGGATTTTTAATGCATTTATATCCAATGGGAAGCTAATTCTCTTTACTTTGCAGCGAGTCAAAACACACATCCACTATAACTAATCTGGAATAATAGATGAAATGAGACCCTGTAGATACCTAGTTAGTTCATAATGTACTCACAAGGAGAGGCTACGATCTTCGGGTCATGGATTTTGATGAAAATTGACCAGGTGATTCTATATATAAAATAAGGAGACGTGTTTCAGGGTTTTTGTGAATGGGCTCTTGGGTTTGGGAAATCAGTCTCGAAAATATGCAAAAACATTGCGTGCAACTTAATAGGCTTCATTGTTGAATTGTTGCTAAGAACGGGAATGGGTGAGCAGATAACATGCTTAGCTTCTACGACATAGGTCAGGGTTGAATCCCAAATGTTTTAATTTTTTTCAATTATCCAGGAGTTATTTGAAAAGCAATATTCTCCGATAAAAAGACGCTGTATAATTTTTATTTGGTGATAATAAATGCAGAATAATAATGAGCATTTTAAATAATTCAGTTGATGAAACAATGGTTCATAGCAGGAAGGTACTAATAGATATACTTCTGCATAAAAAATTCTTCTTTTAACACCTACTTCCTCCAAATAAAAATTATAGAGCATCAAATGCTCATATGCAAGTTTTTTACTTGTTAACTTACTAGAGTGCAAAATTTTCCTTTATGTTTATGCTATACACAATATAACATTAGGCAGTATTTTCCTGAAGCAGTAATTGAATATTGTACCATGTATGAGCATGTTTCCTTATTAATGTCTCCAAAGTTAACTTACGTGTTTTTGGGAAAATGAATAAAATGTTTGGTAAAGAATCCACTTTAATAACACAAAACAGACGACTGGTTTCGACTAACACTTAGTCACCTGATGATGACTGTTTGTCGAAACCGGTCGTCAGTTTTGTGTTATTAAAGTGGATTCTTTACCAAACATTTTATTCATTTTCCTGAATATGGAGTTCCACCACGTCAAGGCTGCATCCATCGATTTTTACGTGTTTTTTTTACTAGCGTGAGTTAACATATGCAAATAATTCACAGAAATACACAATATTTATTATTTTCTATTCCTATCACTGCATGCCAAGGCAAGACTAATATGATCAATAATATATAATTAATATAACAATGAAGTTAATAATAATATATAATTATAGATAACCACTCTTGCACGACCATATTTTTCATGCTCTGAACCATTGGTTCATCAACTGCAATATTTAAAATGCTCATTATTACATGTTTCTGCATTCATTATCTCCAAAGAAAAATTATACAGTATCTTTTTATAGGAAAATATTGTTTTTCAAATAACTCTTGGATAATTTGAAAAAATTTAAACATTTGGGATCAAACACTGGCCTATGCCGTAGAAGTCAAGCATGTTATCTGCTCACCCATTCCCATTCTTATCAACAATTTGATAATGATGCCTATTAAGTAGCATACAATACTTTCGCATGTTTTCGACCCATTCACAAAAATCCCAAGGCACGGGTCTCCTTATTTTCGATGTAGAATCACCTGGTCGCATTTCATCAAAATCTGTGATCCAAAGGTTGTAGCATCTCCTTGTCAGTTAAAAAGACAAATATCTTGCCCTGCTGGAAAGCAGTTTTAGATTACATTTAGTCATAAAATATGATCAAATATGGCTTACCCAAAACAATCTCGTCCAGCAACAACCAAATGGTTATCATATGGATGAAATTGGATGACCGATGGAGGATCCGAGCTACGAGCAGTAAATATTTGGTTCTCAATTCTGGTACCATTCACCAAGCGCTTCTGCTCTTCCTTCGCTTCCTTACGTAAATGCATGTTACGCATATACCTTAAAAATACAAAAAGCATTATATATATATTTAACATACTAAAATGCTGGAATACATAGCATGAAATAAGTTTATCCACCAAGAATTTATCAAGCATCAGAGTTTAATGTATTAGAAATTTATCATGAAACAGTATAAAAGACCAAGCAGTATCAATAAATAAGATGCAATGAGGAAATGATCAGGAGAGGAAGTGAAAATGATGGTGTTTAATGAGTTTAATTGTCAAGACTATGGCATGCATGTGAATTTAGAAATGATTACTCATTGGCAATTTGTGATATTATGGAAACTACGTCATGTGATTGTCCCTGGGTGAGTATTGGGTCTAATAGATCTCTAAACACAGTTATATTCAATATACCAAGTTTCTGGGACAAGATAACTTTCTTTTACTAGCTCCTTCGACTTTACTTGAAAGTATTTTATTTTAGCATAAACAAATTTCTATGATAATTCAGCACCAATTTGAATTTAGTCTTCAAAAATAATAAATATCATTCCTTTAGCTAGAGAGCTGTTTAAATCCCGAGCTACTATCTTAGTTTTAACTAATCTAATCTAATGTCTAATTTGATGATCTAATGTCAGATTTACCGTGTTTACCCGAATACAAGATGAGGTTTTTCTCAAAGTTTCAGTTTGCAAAAATTGAGGGTTGTATTAAATTCGAGTACGAAGTTGTATACCATCAATACATCGTGGTCAATTCTTCGCACGTCAATTCATCACACAACAAACTCGAAGTGCATCAATACATCGCACGACAAACTCATCGTGTGTCAGTACGTCGGGCTTAAATTCACTGCGAGACAATTTCGTTGCAAGACATTCGTCGCGAGACAAGTTTAAAGGCAAGACACAATGACTGGTGTACGGCAGGGGGAGACACTTGTTGGGTCTGCGATAAACCATTCAATATGTCTCGCCTTGTGTAATTCGCAAAGAGAATTGCGATTCATCCTGGCATTATAGAAATATAAAAAAACATTTTTTTGCAGAAAAATGTCTCCCCCTGCCATACACCAGTCATGGTGTCTTGCCTTCCAATTTGTCTCGCGACGAATTTGTCAAGTGATGAATTGACACGCCATTAGTGTGTCATGCAATGTATTGACACATGATGAATTTTATGTGCGACGAATTTATGTGCAACGAACTGACCATGATGAATTTACGTGTGACGGACTGACCATGACAAGTTATTGTAGAACCATTAGAAGTATGGTTACGCGTTTCATAGATGTTTTTTAAACAAATGAAACAAGATGAATAAACTGTATCTACTGTAATTATTCACTGCTAACTTACGATCTGGATTTCAATTAATGCAGTATTAATTTTAAAAAATACATTTAAAAATTCTGCTAGGGTTCCGTGTAACCCAAATTGACAAGCACTGCCATATGGGGCCCCCTACTTCATGGGACCTCTGGTACACGCCATTTGCATCCTCCCTAAAACCACCACTGCTTTTGTGCAGTAATACTGGAGAAGAAAGAGGAATTAAGAAAATAGACGTAATATTTCATCTCAGGACTAGACTGCATGATCAAAGAAAAGTAAAGCTACTAATTTTTCAACAATCTAAGTATGTTACCTTGTTCAATAAACAGTTAAATCATTATATGTATTACACATTTTGGTTACATTGCTAGGTAATAGCCACTAGTTGTGCATGAGTGTAGTGAAATGTGAAGTTCAATGTTTAACTACAAGTTGTAATTCAAATGTTTTAATTTGTTTCATACTTTGTTTAATTTTAGTTAGCAATACCTGGAATAGTGTGTAATAATAGTATGCAGCAGTAGCAGCAGTGAGTGATAACTGAAAGAAAATGTAAGTTTATAACTATTTCCAAAAAGTAATTGTCACGTTATGAGTACAGACATCCCTCACTAATCGTTGTTTCACTTAATCATTATAGGTTTTATATTTAATTTAGATCCATAAAATTAGTATTTTATTATAATATGTATTGATTTATAATATTTAAAATGCTTTCTGGGTTTTAATAACTTTTTCTCATATTATAACAAATGACTGTTTTTTAGATAAACTGATGGGGAGAGGGGGGATGGGCCAAAAAATCTTTTTGCTTAGGGGCCCCAATTTAAAGTTCCACCACTGATGCCTATATGACAGAAATTACCTTAAAGTACCTGATATTTTAAAAACTGTCCTGGAACATTTGGGACCTACCTTGTAAAAATAGATAAAAAAATAAAAATTTTCATTCCATACTCAAACCCTATAACTTGATGAGAGAACAGAAGAACTATCTAGAAGTAGAAATACTTTGTGAGCAAAGATGTTATTTGTGATATTTCTTTACAGGAGGACAGAAGTAAGAGCTAAATAAATCTTCGACATCCTTCATAGTTAATCCCTTCTTGTTTGATTATATAGAATCATTTCCCCCTGGCAGCTTGCAGAGTAATAATATAAATGTAAATTTGAGTATATGTACATATATAATATTCTAAAGAAAAAGCTCATCGACATGATAACCACACTAAAACAAATATTTTATATTTTTAAGTATGTACTTATTTTTTGACCTACCTAAACAAATTACCTCAAGTAAAAAATTTCTTCAAAATAAACATGACAACAGAAACAATTTACCCTAAGAGTTCGATTTCAAACACAAAGTCATATTTTATCTAATCAGCATAGATTACACAATAACAAGGAATATTCTAAAAAGCAAATAATAAAAAAACTAAATTAAAATGTGTGGCAATCCTGTGTGCTAGGTCTTCTTACCTCCACTCCCTTTCATAATGCTGTTTACTCTCAACATCATCATCCTCTAGGAACTTCATAACAGGTTGTGCAAAGTATTTGCAACTCCACTCGACAAACTGCGTGAATACAAGAGGTTTGCGTGTGCCACCAGCATCATCTGCTTCCTCAGATATCTAATAAAATTTAAGGAAAGAAAATTTTGACATGTAATGTGAAGATGATAATAGTTAACCCTTGAATTACCATGTGACAACAGTAAGACACATAACCAGGCAGGGTCCATTTTGTAACCTTGTTTATTTACCATATATTTAACAATATTTAATATTTATTATTTTATCATTACATAATTCCCTTTTGATCATTAAAAATTAGTTTCTGTTTAGAAATATTTACCTGAATATATGACACACACAGTTTGTCGAGGCCAAATTCTAGGAATATTTAATGTACCCATGCCATGGACACGTATTTATTCCAGTTCGTGTTCTTCTTGCAAATATTTTAACAATTAACAATGAAACTGATGAGTGAATTATTGAATGCCGTTGTCATATAAGAAATACATTAAATAAAATTTAGATCCTTTGTCTCGTAATGCAATGTTTATCAGCTGGGGGTTCACATATTAATTCTTGGTGGTCAGCAATTTGAGAAGGATATAATGTTTATTTTTATCTGTAACTTGCTTGATATGATGCACAGCTCTGATTAATATTTCAAAGTGAAAACATGTGACAATGCATGATAAATGTATGAACTTTGCACGGAGAGAGGGTCTGCAGAAATTGTGAGACTTCATAGGGGGGCCACTGCTCCATAGATGTTGATAAACAAATGCATATGAAATAGACTAGATGGCAATGAAGATAACATACTATGGTAGGATGGTGGTAAAAACACCTTGACTGTGACTACAGAATCTAATACTACTAATCATGGGGGATGAATTGGCCACTGACCAGTAATTTCATGCTTTTTTAATGTGATTTTGAAAATTTTAATTTGTTTTATGATATTTAAATAAATATCTTTTAATGTACCCTTATAAATAATCAACAAATTGTAGTTTGCTGTTGTTTGATTTTCTTTTCTCTCTGAAGACATCTCTGAGGAAAAACAAAGTATTATGTACTAGTTTATAGTACATACCTCATTTTGAGTACAAAAACTTGGGGGGAAAACACATCCTATATGTGGGTATTTTTGGTATTGGTTTTTATGAGAAAAAGATATGTTCACCATATGGGGTCCATGCTTTATCCCATATTTTGTATCATATACAGGGTGTCTCAGAAATAAGTGCAATAAATTGGAGGGTATGTTCTATAGACTAAAACAAAGAAAAAATGTTGTATAAATATGGGTCCAGAAATGCTTTCTTAACAAACTAGAGCCATTTGAATATTTTCTCTCCAGCAGTAGGATAGTAAAATTTTGTTTCAAAAGTAACTTGTGCAGTGGGACAGACCTTGGGTTAAGCAGTTGTAAGACAAATGTTTTAATAAGAAAAGAGTCTGTTCAAGAATATTTTATTCACACAAAAATGACTAAAATGTAATTTTACAAGAAAAAGGAATCCTCATGCCATTCCAGTGACAGGGGGCAAAAATTGTAGTTAGCGTTATAGTAGATGCTCAAAATGTTGACCATGCACTGTAACACAAGCTTCAGCCCATCGATGCATGGATTGACGGATGGACTGAAAAATACCAGGAGCATTGCAGACTGAAATGAAGGCATTTTTAACTCACTGAAGCAGTTAATTTCTGGTATAAAAATTCAAGAACTGCCCAATCTTTCGATGCCATTTTGTATGTATTCCCTATAAAGAACGCCTTTGAAATCTCTGAGTATTTCTTTTATGGAGTATACTTTTCCATTTTGTTTCCTTATGCCGAAGAACTTTGCTATGCAAAAATTGCCTGGAAACTTCTGAGAGAATTGGATTTATCTACCAAGTCAAATAGGCAATGCTGACGAAACTTCAGTTTTCTTCTACATGCCATCTTATTACACTGTCAATGAAATAGGTGCAAAATCTGTGATAATAAAAACTAAAAGTAATAAAAAAATGCAAGTTACAGTGTGTTAGCAGAGGGCTGAAATTGCCATCATATGCAATTTTAAAATGGAGAACAATGACCAAGGAACAAGTACCAACCAAAATAATAGTTAGGTGTCATAATTGGTGGATGTGAAGACTACTTAGGAGGGATTGGTTTCATATGGTCAGGAATAGAAGACCAGGGCAATTCTCAAGGAAAAGATGGATGATATTACTGGATGTGTTCAAAAGACACTTAATTCTCCACTTAAGTATTCAATTAGGGCAATGAATATTGGCCTTGTACCTGGAGGGATAATATTAAAATTTCAAGTTCTTTTTTCAAGGTGATTTAACCATTAATGCTGATGCAGAACACGTGTTCTGGCAAATGTATTTGTTGCTGGCTGTGAGGAACACATATGTCCCCGAGGGATTCTAGTCAATTCCAAGCAAATTAGCTTTACTTACATAGCAGAAATTCACGTGATATTTTTTAAATGCACTTTAGAAGGCCTACCAATTGATATTGTTTGTGACATCACATCTAGTGTTAATGTTTTGTCAGTAAAATAACTCCTAATCAGGCCTACATCACTGAATGTGTGCACAGTTGCATCAGAATTCTCTCTTTTAAGTAAACAGTTTAAAGAGTTTCGGGAATAGAGTCCCTCTACAGTAAACATGTTATTTTAATTCGAAAATAAAAAGGTCTATGAAAAATATCACTTGCATTAAGTTCTGAGTTGTCAGACCAGTAGTTTTTTTACAAGTTTTCTTTTTTTAAATGTTTCAAACCCATGGAATTTCATTAGATTTTACAATGTTTTTTATTTAATAATTTTTATTTGAATGCTTTATTGTTAATATTTCTCGAGAAATGCAACTTAATGTGAAATGATGCAATTTATATAAACACAACATTTAAATGCCCAGCCATCAGGAGTTACATTTCAGAGTTGACTCCATCTTTTAAAGGTTAAGTGTTCTGAATGGTTACTGGCTGGAGACTATGCCTTAATCAAAAAGGAAAGCTAAAGAAAACTAATTTTGCAATGCTTTGCCACTGGAGAAAAATTTCAAGGCAACTGATAAATCCAGAAGTATGCATTTAAGAAGTGCTGCTTATGTAATGCCAATGATGGAAGTGAGTATAATACTTTGTGGTAGTCTATGGATTAAGCTGGGAGATATAAGGAAAGAGAGATTGAGAACATTGGATAAGAGTTCGATGGTGAGTGTTGGAGATTGATCAACTACTACTTTTATGATATAAAAGATAAACATTGGATTCAGTAAGCTTAGGGTAAAAAATTTCTGTAAATTTTGTAGATCTCTTGAATGTTTGCAGGAATCATGTGGACTTGGATCATAAAGATTTTTTTCTGTATAGACAGTAAAAAGTTGGACATCATCTTAGATGTGACACTGTCTTAGGTTCGGTTAAATACAGTATTAACAAAGAAAAAGAGCTCTTTTTAATAAACTTTTTTCCATAGAAAAGCATGTTTATCATAATATTCTATACATCCATAACAATGACTCTTACAATTCCAACTCCATACTGTGCATTAAGTTTATTTACTTAATTATGAATAATAATTAACTACTATTTACCACAAAATGATTTTTATTTAAGAAATTAAAATTAATGTATATTTCCATAAATGAGCTTACTGTGTTAGGCATATTCTTTCGGACTCTGGAAGACAGCTGTGAAGATCGAGATGACAAGCGATGCAAATCAGTCGCTGACCCTGTTGGTGGGGATTCTCCTCTATTTCAAAGATACAGATATGAAAGAGAACACTAAATTCCATTATTTGAATAATAATGTAGTATAGCTAATATATATCAACTAATTGATCTTACTACTATGGAGCTATCTAGCAATTTTTAGCATAACAATGAAATCCCAATTTAAGGTTCCTGTATTTTGAGTGCATCTTCATCAACTGTCTTAATATATTTGTTAAACACTTGTTATAATGAGCAATTTACACAGAGGTTGATTCCAGGTATCTCTCAAGGTTCAACCACCAGAAATATGCTATTCTGCTATTAAGACGTGATGAAACTGAGGACATGCATTTGATATATGCAACTTTCTCTCACAAAAAAAATCTTTGGCATTCAACTACTATGGAAAAATTATTCAGGAAGAACCAATTAGGCATCAAGCACAGCTATACCTCTTATAGCACTACCTCTTTTAATGCTGTTTCATTATAGTGTTCAACATTCTAGAATTCTGCATGGGAATATGCAACCCATAACGCTTTCCTCTTTTATCTGAGCTGCGTTCAACCAATGAGAGTGGCATGTGCTGGCTGGCTCTATGCCAATCAACACCAGCCTACCCCAGTTTTGAGGGTTTCCTGCAGTTGTGTGTTTACTCCACTATGATATCTCTCTTTTTTGCCACAGCATTGATATGTGTCAAGTTTCCATCCTGCAATGAGGCGGTACTGCGAGAGAAAAAACTTGAAGCCCAGAGCATTGTTGCTACTTGACAACCTCACAGGTCACCCAGAGAATCTTAACACTTTACACACTTAAATGCCAATGTGAATTCCCTTTTCACATCTGATGGATCAGAGTATCATAGAAAACTTCAAAGCATATTACCTGTGGCACATTTTTAAACACTTGGTGGGGTTATGGATGGCCGAGAACATGCCATCACATATTTTTGGAAGTCATTCAACATAATAAAAGCAACTGAGATTAATAGCACTTAGTGGAAGGAATTCTGCAGCACCTGCATGAACAGTCTGAACCTGTCGTAATGAGTGACATCGTTTAGCTGGCCAACCGAAGTAGATTTGAGGAATCTGACATCCACACTGTGAGGTAGCTGCTACATTCTCATGCAGAGACCCTTATCATTGAGGAACTGGAGGGGCTAGAAAAACAGTGTGATGGGAAGGATAAAGTAAATGATCACGATGCCAAAGTTGCTTCACCAACAAGGAATTTGATGACAACACTGTTGTCAGATGGCATCACCAAGATAAATGAAGTCCTTGAAATATTTTCCAAGAATGACCCAGACTGAGAATGCAGCAGCACAGTGAAGAGAGAGATGGCCATCTCCTATCTCCTGCTACCAAGAAATGCTTCAGGAAGTGAAACACAGGGCAAGAATAGACGCTTATTTCATGAAACCTGATGTTTCTGAGGATGGGCCACAGCCTGGCCCATCCTCCCAGCTGTAGCTCCTCCTTTTTTATTAATAGACTGCCTTAATAAATTTATTAAATGTACAGCACCATCATTAGTGGTATGAAAGATAAACATGAAGTGAAGAAGATTTAGGAGAAAATATATTTATCCTGCATTAAAATGCAGAAGTGTTCCCAATCAACAGCTTATTAAGGTATTTAATGCACTGCTATTGGGTATAGCCCCATAGCTTGAACAATTAAGAAAATAAAAAATGTGCTTACAAAAGTTTCCAGTAGGTGGTGTGGTAGTGGCAGCTAAAAAATTTAGTTTTAAAAATATCTCTTCAACAATGTATTATATGGGAAATTATTTCAAACAAAGGTTGTAGAAAATTAAATTACCTACAACTTTTATTCCAGTACATTTGTACATTTATCAAATATTAAAGCAAATATTTCAAAAAATCTGATGTGGCCACCACATGAATTTCTCCATACCTATATTATTTCTAAAAATTCCAAATAAGTTACATGATAATAAATATTTTAAGGAACTGAGAGAAAAATTTAGACTATAAAAAGAACAGAAATAAACTCCAACCATAGACTTCTGATATTGGATATAGCCATGAAGCTCCAACAATTAAGAAACTATAAAGGAGTGTTGCTAAGACTTAACTAAGCGTTAATTGTTAACAATAGTCGTCGGTAGGTGGTGGTGTGGTGGCAGCTAAAATATTTAGTTTTTAAGATATCTCTTAAACAATGCATTATATGGGAAAATGTTTCAAACAAAGGTTGTAGAAAATTAAATTTCCCACAACTTTTATTCCAGTACATTTTTACATATATCAAATATTAAAGCAAATATTTCAAAATAACAGATGTGACAAGAGTAAACACCCACTTCAGGTTGACCGATTTTTACCAAAAACTAATCAGTTCTTCTGACTGTCATAAAAATGTTAAATATAAAACTTTGCGTGGTCTGATTAATAGTTTTTGAGTTAGAGCACCCACAAAAAACTGTCACATGCACACTCACTCAGACATCATCGAGAAAATGATCAAAACATGTTCAGGGGATCTCAAAACGCGTATTTTCATTAAAATCTCGAAATCGTATGGAGAAAGTAAAACCGGATAAGTGACAAGAGTAGACACCCACTTCTGGTTGACTGATTTTTACCAAAAACTAATCAGCACATCTTCCTATAACAATGATGTCAAATATAAAATTTCATGCTGGTCTGATTAATAGTTTTTGAGTTAGAGCACCCACAAAATCCCAGTCACAGACACACACACACACACACAGAGACACACACCCACAGACATCAGCGAGAATATAGTCAAAACGTGTTTAGGGGACCTTAAAAAATGTATTTCCATTGAAATCTCAAATTCGATTTTTTTCATGAAAACAATACTTCGTAAATGGAGAAAGTAAAAATCAGATCATAATGTTCCGGTAACTAGTGTTCCAGTTGTTAAAGTTTTCCAATTTGAGCAGTGGGTATGACAATCAAGTTACTGACAGAAAGTAACTTCCCATAAACCTGTAAGTAGAATCACTTAAAAAGTTTTCTTCTGCATGTGTGCTTCTGTGTTAGCATCTAATAGTTCCCTGTAATGGTGAAAAAACTTAAGATGCTACTGTGTATTCAACATCCAGGTCACTGGCATGAAATTGTTTCCAGTAAACCTGAATAAGTCCTATATTTTCAAAATGTCCTTTATTTTTCTCCTTTTCCTTTCTTACATTTCTCCCTTTTTTCTCTCTCCGTCTCGTTTTCAAATATAATTTATTTCTCTAAATATTAATTTTTATAACACAGGATGAATTATTCCATAACAAAAGTTGGCAATTGTCTCCAAAAATAATTATTATTTTAAATTTATTTCCCAGAAATTCATTAAATTGGGATTTCATTTAGCAGAGGCATATCTCATTACTCAACAGGATGGATTCTGAGAAAATGTGTCACATGACATCAACTTTAACTATAAAAATTTGTCATGCAATAAGCGTTAGATTCCTGAGTCATTATTGAGGACCAAATTTATTGATAAATAGCCAAAATAGCTCTTGAAATATATTATATACCAATGTCTATTCACTGCTAGAAACACAAAGCAGAAGAAAAATTGCATGCAATAATCTAAAAATGAAAGCACAATGATAAATATTCTCTGTATTTACAAGCACTGGATTTTTATACATCTATTGCAAATGAGACTACAATTAAGTATATAATAATTGTGATTAAATTTCTCATTGCTAGACCTAAAAATGGTAGTTTGTCCGATTCCATGCTAATATAATTATCTCTCGTTATAGTGTGCTTCACTTAGTGTCATTTTGTTATAGTGATCTCATTAAGTGCTAAATAATTGACACATTGAAGAAAGAGGACATACAGAAGACACTCCTTCCACAGGAAGCCGTACCCCCCAGACTATATGGCCTTCCAAAAATTCACAAGGAGGTGCCATTACGCCCCATTGTCAGTGCCATAGATTCTCCAGCCTACAGATTAACGAAATATTTGACCCCACACCTCAACCCTCTCATTGGAAATTGTGAGCACCATGTGAAGAACTCAGCCAATTTTGTCAAAACCCTGCAAACGATGAAAGTCGCCCCGAATGATATCCTTGTCAGCTTCAACGTGGTGTCACTTTTTACCAGGGTGCCGATCAAGGACACTTTGAGACTGTTAGAGTCCCATTTCGAAACCGACATCGTCAACTTGTTTTGCCATGCCCTATCTTCATCTTATTTCCTCTACAAAGGACAATTCTACCAGCGAGCTGATGGCGCAGCTATTGGTTCCCCACTCTCCCCAGCGGTAGCCAACTTCTTCATGGAAGACTTTGAGGAAAAAGCCCTCACTTCAACACGACTATGCCTGAAATACTTCTACCGATACCTTTGTTATTTGGCCCCATGGGCCTGCGGCACTCCAAGATTTCCTGAAACACCTAAACAGCTTACATTGGAGCATTCAGTTCACCATGGAGACTGAAAAGAATGGCTGTATTCTGTTCCTCGATATTTTGATCCGCCGCCAATAGGACAGCAGCCTAGGCCACAGCGTGTATAGAAACCCACCCACACTGACCTCTACCTCAACGGGAAAAGCCATCACCATCCCTCACAATGCAGGTCGGTTGTGTCAACCTTGGTCCACCAGGCCATGACAATATCTGACCAAGGAAGCCTGCCAACCGAACTTCGACACCTCCGGACCACTCTCCGACAAAACGGCCATAATCACCGTGACTTCAACATGGCCCTGAAAAGAGCCGGCCAAAAATCCAACAGGAAGGATCTGAACATGAGAAAACCAGTAGCCACAGCTTGCCTGCCTTACACATCCATGATTTCTGGCAGAATTTCACGGATTCTATCCAAGTATGACATTAAAACCATTCATAAGCCACCGAGAAAACTCCCGAGTTTTCTACTCCCCGTCAAGGATGGCCTAGGCCTGAAAACTCTGTGAGTTTACAGGATACCCTGTGAATGTGGCAAGACATACATCGGGCAGACGGGGCGCACCATCGAGACCCAGACTAAAGAACCTGACCTTTGCATAAGACTTCTCCATCCGGACAAATCTGCTGTGGCCGAGCACAGCCTCACCCAGGGACACTGCATCAATTTCCCAGACAAAATTAATTTCGAGAACCCACAGGTTTTGAGATCACATAGTCAAGGAGGCTATCGAGATTCGATTAGACAACAGCACCGTCAACAGAGACACAGGCTTCATCCTGAGCGATGCTTGGAAGCCGGTCATTTCGTCCCTGGCCAAGAGCATGACGCCCATTGGCCGAACCATTCCAACCAATCAGGTGCAGGCACCTGACACACCGGCAGGTATATAAACCCTCCGAAATCCTCTCGCGGCACTCAGATTCCCTGATGACGACGACAGAGATAGTCGTCGAAACGTCGGCAGAGATCGTCGATACAACCCTGCTCGCCACCCGAGAAAGCTTCACCCAATTGACAAATTGTTTTGGTCATATAATGAATGCAAAAAAACCTTCTCATAACATTTATTATGCCTAATTAGTATTTGCAGGTAAGTTGATTAAATTAAGCATCATTAAACTATCTAATCAACAAAAAAAATAATCTTTTCTATAGTTTTTGGTGCTATTTCGATGGCAGTTTATCTACATTAGATTTTGTCTATATCAAGATTAATAGATCTTAAAAAAACTTCACTGTATTGGCCTTTACTTTACTTTAATTAGTGTTTAATTTTATTTCAAGCATTAAATGAGTTTATCTGGCAACACAGCATATGCAATAGGAGAGTTTCTTAAAAATGAAAAGGGTTCGTAGGGAACCTGGTTGGATTGGCTGGTTGATTGTGTCTTGCTCAATTTGAGGTGTTCTTTGTGGAGAAGTACATAGAAATTTTGAGAATCCGTGAACCTCTGGATAAGCAATGTTGAGCTTTGGATTTGAATACAAAGTTTGAGATCCTGAATGTAGATGGATAACCTGGTGGTTGCATCTGCAGCGGTTTTTTGAATGTGACATAAGAATGCTAACATTAACATAAATGTACAGGCCACAATGTATCAAGAATTTTATTCATTAATGTATTCAGTTTTATATTACATCATCTGTTCCAGAGATGGCAAATTTCTTAACACATCAGTTTTTGCTGAATAGCATGGGCCTGATAAATTGATTCACGAACAAAATCTGGGGAGGGGGTAAACAGTTTGACCAGTTTGTTTCTTTGGCATGATGAGCATAATGTAAGAAATTCCTGTGAGTAATTTGGCTGATATAGTCTCTTGCATGGTTGAAATTTAGTGATATGCTTTGTAATTCCATTATTTGTGATTGACTTGATTGTTCCCCATTCTATTAATGAAGCAGAAATTAACAATGAAAATTGAATGTTTAAAGAAGGTTGACCTGAAAACAACTTAAATTGCGAGGATAAAATTTTTTACCACTTTTAAGTTTTATATTTGGTAATTTTATAAACAAAATATTGATGTTAAACAATTGTGCTAATTGAGTTGTTTTCATTCATAATGAGCATTTTTTCAATTCAATTTCAATTCTCATTATAGCAGAATTTTACTGTATTTCAAACTGAAAAGTACCATAGAGAAATAACAGAATGACTACAAAATTGGAGAAAGTAAGTTCATGTGATGAGCTTTTCCTCAAGCTATGAGCTTATGATATGGCTAGTTTATCAGATACCTGAATCATCTCTTTTGGTTTGGATTCTGTATTCAAACTAATAGTTTCCATAAATTGACCAAAGTGACAATCTACCTATGCAGCACCTAGTGATTGTGTAGTTAAAGCTATTTATTGTATGTACTTATGTTTAAGTATGCACAGTTTAAGTTGTATCTTTTGATACTTGAACAACACCAAACATTTTTAACCAACAACATAATGACCACTATTTTAAATTTAAAACTGCAGCTTAGCTTGGTCATTTTTGCTACTTTTATCACTTTTCCTTTTATTAACATTCATTTTGGATAAATTCTTAACCTTTTGAAGAGTCAAGTTCAAACTGTATGATGCAACTAAGTCAAAATGAGCATGAAAATGGCAGTTCAACTTAAAATTTTCTAATTTACTTTTAGCTCCCCTTCTTGAACTGAGATTGTTTCACACAATAATAATTTAACCCTTACAAGTCGAGCGATTCCATTTGGCCTTGAACATGCTGAGCATGTTCAAACACACGTGCATGGAATGCTCTTAAAATGCATTATGTACTAATTCTTTTCATAATATTCTACTATGGTAATCAGAGCTGGGAATTTCTGGTTCCACCCATTCCAGTTCCGACTTTAAATTTTCGAACTTGTTCCATTCCATGTTCGGTTCCGAGTGATAGAAAGAAGGAATAGTTCGGTTCCAGTTCCTCAATGGTTCCAGAACCATTCCTAGTTTTAAAGAAATATGCTTTTTATTAAAAATTTTTTACATGAATTACAACTTTTTTCAATTATGTTAAGATGTTATGAAAGTTTCTTATAAGTAATGTGACCAAAGAAATTTTCCTTTTTTAAATCAAATTTTTTTCCTCTCTTTTTTGAGTCTTTCATCTCGTCCTCATTTTTAGGTTAAACATATTGAAATTATATTTTTACGCTTTCAATTTCTTTATTCATCCAAATATGATAATATATTTCAGTATACATTTGCGTAGGTTCAGTTATAGGTATTCCAAATGGTTGGCTATATAAATATCAGGCATTTTCAGGTAAACCTCTACGACAGGGCTGAACAACCTTTAGTTAATAGCCGGCCACATTCGCAGTCATAAGTATTTAAACAACCTAAAGCTTCATCAGCTCACATTAAACTTAAATATGGAAAAATAACAGAGATTCATTTTCCATAGAAGAATGCAACAAACATTAGAAACTCGAGAAAAAGGCAGAATTTTATTCCTTTCCATGTTAAACATTTTAAAATCCTAATATCATAGAATTATATTCTTAGAAGTGTTACCACGGGCCAGATTAAACTGAGCAATGGGCCAGATCCGGCCCGTGGGCCGTAGGTTGCCTACCCCCGTTCTACGAAGTTTGTTGAAACAAAATTAAAGTAAGTTAAGTGATCTTATTTTGAAAACAACTAATGGTCAAAAATAAAATTTAATAAATGATACTTGAATTGTTAACCCTTCAAGGGGATGTCAAATAAACCTATGATTAAGATTTAGTTTTCTTTTGTCAATTGAATCAAGATACATATTGGTTTTATATTTTTGTCTTCAAATCAAAAACTTTTCTCGAGTCATCATCTTAAAAAATCATCTTTGATCAATTAAACAAATTCAATTATTTAATAATATTCTTCTAATAGATTTCTTTCTTTGGATTATGGATGATATTAAAATATCAAGAATCCACTTCCAACCCATTATTCCGTTTTTAAGGGTACCATTCCGGAATGGAAATTTTGACAACATTGTTCCGGTTCAGGTTCCAATGCAATTTTTCTGTTCCTGTTCTGGATCCAGGAACAGGAACCATTTTGGAACCGTTCTTTGTTCTGGAACCAGAACTTTCCCATCTCTGATGGTAATGCATATTCTTGCTTTCTGGTAGGTTAATGGGTGAATTCAATTGTATTTTCAAGAGACTTTTACTTTTATATTTACTTTTTGACTTCTGCTCTTGCCTGAGTAGCCTGTTTTCTGATTTGAAAACTCCTGGATTTCCAAGTAAAAAAATATGGAGTGGTGAACCACCTACTTCTTTCAGGTTTCCTTACTTGAGGTTCTACAGGGGCCTATTCTTCTCTTGGCCAATTGTGTATCCTCTTTTATTTGCTATTAATCACTCAAAAGCAGATTAGGTAAGTCATCGGCAGCAAAAATTTGTATACTGCTTGTTTATAGTCTATTCCTTTTCTCTCTTCTCTTTTTATGGTCTTTGGCGTACTGCGAAGATGTTTGTATTTTTTTATGCAATAAAATAAAAAAGCAACACATACACAAACCCCCATAGAAGGCAATAAATAACCTCAGTCAAGAGAGACTACAGGGAGATTTAAACTTAGGCTCATAAGGGTTAATGTGCATGCCCTTAAAGCCATGTCATACATACAAGTGAAAATAATCTTGGAAGTGGATTTTCCCAAACAGCAGTATGACTTTAACACAAGGATGCCTAATATACATCAGATTATCAAATAACTAGGAGAACAACCTGTTCTTTGACCAGGGTTATTGTGATTAATAACTTGAAAAGATTCTGTTGGTAGGTACCAATCATCATTCATGACTCTGAAGTCATGACTTTATCTTCTTCAACCACCATATTTTAGAAAAACACACTGAAAACCCTTTTACAATACTTCCTCATAGCCTATGTTGATGGTCTTGCCACTCGGCGAGAAATTAAACAAACTATTTTGATTACTTACTCTTGAATATGCTACCTAAAACTGACCATGAGAAAAGCAGTATGCACGTAAGTTGACCTGGCAGTTTTTAGCGATTGACCTTGAGCCTTATTAATAGTCATTGCAATACAAACCTTTATTGGACATCGAAGATGTTTGAAGTGAAAAGAGCAATCGTTAGGAGTCATAGAGATACGTGGTATAAAAACACTGTCTTATTGCATATCCTGTCAAAATACCTGCTTCAGTAGCATTGGGATATAAAGTTTTAACCTGAAAACAGGCCTCATTATAAAGATTTGGAGCCTCTAAATTTCAAAGTAATATAATATAACTGCTTCAGTAGCATTGGGATATAAAGTTTGAACCTGCAAACAGGCCCCATCATAAAGTTTTG
Organism: Tanypteryx hageni; assembly: GCA_028673005.1. NCBI lineage: Eukaryota > Metazoa > Arthropoda > Insecta > Odonata > Petaluridae > Tanypteryx > Tanypteryx hageni. The sequence continues at coordinate 122,579,283 of CM054112.1, forward strand.
GAGCCTCTAAATTCCGAAGTAATATAATCGATGCACCAACCTTTCAAATTAATTTATGAGGAGGCATCCCTGGAGGGTTCTGTGAATTTAAGAAAATCAACCACTTAACTTGCTGCTTCGTCCACATTTGTTGCAGTATCCACAGAGTTATAAATTGCTTCATAAGAATCTCAATGAGTGAAGCCACCGTTTCATATTTGGGGCATGAATAGTTCTTTCAAATAACTATGAAACTGAATTATCACTCAAATGAGAAATTTTGGATAAACTTTTGATTCCAGGTTATCAACTTATTTAATCACATCACTTAGTTTTTCTGGTATTTCAAATTCACCATTTATTTCTGAAATATTCCCATGACCTATTTGCCACAATAGTTCTGTGAATTCACCAGCTGCATTGTTCCCTTTTAAATTTACTCAGATGTTTGTGTAACATACACACATGATAGAAAATTTAAAAATTAGGCCGTTTTGCAATAGCGATATAAATATCAATCATAACTATAATTCTGATATGATTTGTCTTTTAATGTTCGAAACTCAAGAAATAGTATTTCACGTCATATTTTATGTACTTAGATAATTAATAAGTGCATCCTCCTTCTCTATGTAATTTGGATTAGTGTATTCTTAAATTGGGAACAATTGGGTTGCTAAAAAAACAAAAAGAAATTGATTAAAAAACTTGAAATTTTTCATTCTTTTCCCTTATTATATAATAAGATTGAGTGAAAAAGTGACTCAACTTAAATGGTGAATACATGTAAAAAATTTTTAGTCAAAAAATGGTGGTTGACTTAAACACCAAGTCGTCTCATAGACTGGCATATATGGTAAGCATCCCGCAAGAGTGGGCAAAACATGCCTAAACTTGTTTCCACTTTCTAGACCTTTTTCAAGAAGTCGTGTTAAACCAAATGACTAGTCATGTTAGTCAAAAACCAACCCTACTTCAAAATTTGTGTTAAACCGAAATTGTGTTGGTAGAATTTGTGTTAGTCGGGTGTTGGGCATATTGGCTTAGCAGCCCATAACCTTAGCTAATATATTTTCACCTGTGAATCTTGAATGTAACTAACTATTGTATCTCAGGTGGACCTTATTTTCCCACCCAGTTATTTCCCCTACTGGTAGTATATCATAAATTTGTATTTCATTGGCATGAATTATGCATTTAATGAATATTAATTGACCATTTCTTGCTTTTGGTGCTAAAGTGAACATTAATGTGAAAACATGACTATTAATTACTATAGCAGCAGTGCAAATAAAATTATTGAATTTTATCAGGAAATGTGATGATATGGATCTTTGAGAATGTAGAAAACCATAAATATCCAGTATGCTGTGCTGTGTGCTGTATTTTTTACATGTGCAAGTATTTTGACATTTTATCATTCAGTGCTATGTAAAATGATTTAATTATTTAATAATGACATCAAATAATAGCCCTTTTACTAGCCAGGAAATGATGAGAAAGCGAGTTTTATTAACATTATCACAAAAATCCATACAGTCATACCCTGTTTAATCCTGAAAATAAGAGTGCTAACCGAATCAGTATTCTGTGGGGTCATTTTAGTATAGACCTTATGGAGATGCGTTCCTAAAATCATAATTTATTACCTATATTCAAAATATTAGTATAGTCGCTGTTCTCTCCAATACTCTAAAACTGTACTGTAAATAATTAATCCTTAAATGTGCAGTGTAGCAGATCTGCTACATACCAGAAATCCTGCAATATAACACCTATCACAGCTTTTTTGTAATTTTCTCATAATGTAACAGATTCCACACACCCTCCCCTTGTAAACAGTGCCCAATTCCACCAATAGATGCACAATTTCATGAGATACGTAAACAAAACCATACGTTGCTCTGCAGTCTGAGAATGTGGTGTTTCTGCTGTGGTTCGTTTGACGATTTTGGCAGTTGTTTTCACAGAAAATTTCCTGCTACATACTGAAAATTTGCAATCAAATCATCTTTAATTTTTTAATTATTTCTCCATAGCGTAACACTTTAGAATTTAAAAATGTTAAATATGAAATTTGGTGATGATTCGGTATGGAGAAAGTAAAAATTGGTCTGAGAACAAAGAGAGTTATAATGAGTCAGGATTGTACAGGGCAGCCTTAAATGGGATATTACTGTATTTGTAATAAGTTAGTTCCATGTGTTAGTAGCAATGCTATAATGTTGGAATTTAATATTGAGTCTTCTACAATACAGGTAATCACAGTATTTTTTATGTTTCCAAGCATATCTGTAAATAATAACTGGAATTTAGACCCATTACAGTTTTGTTTTGTAATTTGTACTTAATGAAGTATCATGTATTAAAAAACTAAAGACTATAATGTAAAAAGTGTACAAGTATTAAAGATTGTGCTAATTAGGCCTCATTCTGGAGCAGTCATTTATAATCAACATAGGTATCCTATATTCAAGGCATGGGTCTGCAACCAGCGCATCACATCTAATCTGGCATTTCTAAGGTCCCAAACATGCTGGATAAAAGGAATTTTACAGTGTATTATAAAAAACCAGCTCATAAACTTTAAGGTTGAGGTATTGAAAATGGGGAGTACCTGACAGTGAGCCAGTTGTTATAGTACAGTGGGCTGAATTAGAAGATAGAACAATGAAGGGAGCAAACAATATCCATTAGTACATTGTACCAAAAAGCAATAATTAAGTTCTTATAATAAAATATATTTAACAGCATAATAAAATGTAAAATCCGGAATGGAAGCTAATAACTAAAACTAAAGTTAACAACCATTGAATAAAACTAAATCCATTGATAAAATACTTGGCTAACCAATTTGGCCAACATGAGGCTTTTAAGCTATCAAATTTTTGTCTGCAAATAACCTAGATGAAGAGGCTATAAATATAAAAAACAACACAAGTACTTATAAATACTACGCAATTTTTCTTCACACTTAAGAGAAAAAATAATTTATTTGAAAATACTGAAATATCATATTAACTCAAAAGGAAGACGAGATTTTTTTCAAAAAATTCGGCAAAAATTTAGTGATTGTCTTAAAATCAAGCACCGTGTTGTAAATGCTGCATGAAACACCCCCATGCCAATTCTATGTCTACAAAACACATTTATTTATAAATACACAATATGAATCAAGGAAAAAAAATCAATAAAATTCATCACTTGAAATAATTTACTAAAATGCAATCATAATACTGTTACTTACGCAAGAAAACTTGGCCTACTGGATGGGGATGGTGGAAGAGAAACAGAGGATGATGACATCTTTGCCTCATTCACTTCCTTTGGAGCAGTATATTCTTTAACCTTTGAAGTATGATATTACAATTAAAAGTAGTAAAGAGATAATAATTTTTTAGGTATTCCTTAAATAAAAAATTTGATTTATTAAAAATAACAATTCCAAAATTGTTTGTGACTGAAGTTCTTATGATTAAATGACAAATAGGGTTATGTCTATATTACAGCATACACATTCAAAGACAACTAGAAGGAAATGTTTAATCCATAAATGGAACACACAGAGCTTTCAAAGGTGTTCTTTACTGTATTACATAGGAACATTTTATTGAAACTCTTGCTTTGGAACACATTCTTGATGTGAGAGTAGGGCCTGAGTGTTCCATAGACCTTGAGATCTACAGCGGCTGGAGTATCTGCTCCTGGTTGGGTCACCCATGCAAGTAAGATCAATAGGTAGGGACTAGACTAAGGCTGTGTCCATACTGAAGCTCAAAGTAGTGCTGGGAGCTCAGCTCATAGACTAGATCACAGCTGTGCCTGCATGTCAAATACATTGTTTCAAATTGGGAAGTTCATACTGGAGCGGCACTCATAGCTGTTAGTGGTGGGGGGACAAGCAATAACAGCTCAGATGTCATTGTGATTTGTCTTCTCAGATAGTAAGCATTGCTCTGTCCTCAGGTTATTCAAGAATGTTTCACTCTTCAATATGGATGTAGACGTTTTAATAACGTCAGGGTTTGTCCTACCAGTAATATGGAAAAAAAGAAGATTCTAACCAGTATAATCGTTATAAACTGAATAAGGTGTGTGGTGAAATAGCAAGCGAATGAGGACAACAGGTAAGAAATATTTATATAAACTAATAGAGAGCCCGCAGTTCTACTGCAGGAAATTTTGAAAAACCTCAAAAAGTATTATATTAAACGAAGAATGAACAGAAAAGAAGAAGCAAATGATGGGAGAGAGTTGTAAAATGAGAAAAAAACAAATAAAAACAAAGATAAAACCGTGAAGACAAACAAAAATGATAAAAGATGTAATAAACAAAGAGCAAAGAGAAAAAGAATAGCCAAATGTTGATAGTGTGACAAACCATTTAGTTAGTTAGTTTAGTTTTCTTGCTCTCTCTCTCTTCCTTCTTCCCATTCTCTCTCTTCCTTTCTCCCATTCTCTCTCTTCCTTCCCCTCATTATCCATTCCTTTCTCTCTTGCTTCCTCCCATTCTTTCTCCCTTCCTCCCATTCTCCATCCCTCTCTCTCTCTCTCTTCCTTCCCCTTGCTAGTCTTTTAATAATTGAAACTGTAGAAATAGCTTACTATGCCATCTCTTATTTACATGGATAATTAACTGACCTTGAATTAATTTTAATGTCATAGGCTTACGATATTGAGTTTGGCAACAATATTGATCGCTATGGAAAAGAAAACGTTTTCATTAAAAAAAAACTCGATATTTTGTAGTTTAAAGCTCAATTTTGGAAAAAATCGATCCGTATTTGAAATTTCACCATAGGAAAATGTAACTTCATTATTTTCTTCATCCTCGAGTTCAAGTACTGACTTTGTACGATGATTTTTAGTAATTTTAATGTACAAATGAAAAATAGTCTACACTCATCTCCATGTTTTTAAATGGGGAAAATGATAGCAGAAAATATTTTTTTAAATAAATAAATTGATACATTAAATCGGTTTGAAAACCAATTTACCACCCTATACTCTTTATTGTGATTAAAATGACACATTCCACTTGTCTCTACATTATGTAGTTTTTGAGTTATAGACACATACTTATGCTTGACCAGACACTGCCTCAGACACTAAATTATTTTTATATATAGCATGATAATATAATTACTTTTTACAGTATAATACTTTTCTACATATATTATTTGATAGTATAATTTAATTATTAATTGTGTTTATTTATACTTTTACAGAAGTTTTGAAATGAAATTTTTCAGTGTGTGCTTCCTGAATTAAATTGCAAGTAAAGAAAAATTACTTTGTGAAACAATTAGGCACTACCATGAGTGTTATTATTGCTTGTGTTTGTAAGAAGTACTAAAGTACTCCTTAAACATATTTCTCACATATTTTGCTCGTATGGTCGAGCTATTGTATTCTCGTATTATGATATTTATTCTGAAGTGGCAATAGATATTCGTAAAATTTCTCTGGATGTTTCCGCAGTTTTGAATAGAGATGGTGGAATTCACCTGAAGTATCCCTTCTTTGGTTTATGGGATGTGCTGAACAACTTCTACCTCGACTCTTGCAAAATACACCATCATTGCTTACTGGTTAGAGGCATATCAGCGACTAAAATGATTACACATGATCAAATATTCTCTGCTCCAGCATGGCCACGATAACAGTTCATCTCTGCTGTGAGCTCAGCTTTCCTCTATGCTCTCTGCTCTGGTCTTTGAGCGACAAGCTTCAGTATGGACGCAGCCTAAGAGTAGTCCAGCAGTGTCTATAGCTCAGAAAGGCGGCTGCAAAAGGAATCTGTACCCAGAGGTTCGGCTTAATTAAGTGATGGTGTCACGTTAAAAACACCATTGATTAAGACAAAGAGAGATCACCTCAAATAATAACTCAAGCAATATGGCACAATTAAATAATAATTTGATTCATGACATGTACGGGATCATGCCCATTAATGCTGTAGTTGTGTCTGGCAGTGACAGAGATAAGGCTGTCTCGGTTGTCATTCCACGAAATCCTTATACAGCTCATGTCAATAGAATGATGAAGAAAAAGAAGACTGAAAATCAGGATTGGAAATTGGAATGTCAGGATGATGCTTAGGAAAGGCAAGATAGAAAATACAAAGCTGGAAATGAAAAAAGGTCAAATAAATGTCATAGATTTCAAGGTATTATATAGTGGGGAAAGAAGAGCCAGAGGAAAGTAGCATTAGTTATAGATAAGAAAGCAGGGCAAAAAGTTATTTTCACACGGCAACTAAGCAGCCATTGAATGTTAGTGGAGGTCAAGGCAGAACCAGTAAACTTAGTAATTATACAAGTATAATATATACAAATATATATGCCCACGAGAGATCACAGCAAGGAGGAATTCGATGAGTAGGAAGTAATGGGAAAATAATTTTTGTTTTTTGAGTTTTCGCCTAACAAACAGTTTTCGTGGAACGAATTAATTTGGTAAAACAAGGGAAGGCTGTACTGAAGAAAGCATGAATAAAACAATAGGGAAAATGATGTCAAAGAAGACAAAAAACTCTTGAGTTATAGAGGAGATGATTAAAAAGATGGGAGAAGGAAGTGGAAGCAGATTAATACAGAATATGGAAGAAGAATGAATAAAGTAAAACGATAAGATTAGGAGGGAAACTACAAAAGCAAGGGGGTTATGGTGGAAAGGACAATGTGAGGATAAGGAGACACTGCAGAGTAGGGACCTGCGAATTTTCTCATGAATCGAATCGAATCAGGCAATGCATAATATATAGAAAATAAAGATTTAAATAATGACTAAATCTTATAGAAAATGAATTTTTTATTGTAAGTACTCCAACAAATGATGTCATTTTGTTCAAAATACATTCGAATAGTTGACTTACTGAAGGGTCTAAAAATAAAATAAAAAGAATTGTTTTATAAATAACCTCTTAAGACCCAATGTTGATTTAAATGGTCACTGATTTCTACTTTTATGGAATTGCTCAAAAATGTAATTTATATCGTAATGATTGAGTCATAAAATTATGTCAGTATGACATTATATTTACAAAATGAATTGCCCAAATGTCAGGTACATGAAATGTTAGGGAAGGTCAGAAAGATGTTGCAATCACTGGAACCTACTGTAATCAGTTTAAAACATGCATTAATTTGATGAAAAGCCATGACAATTGAGGCAGCAAAGCTGACTTGTTACGTCCAATACGTTGCTTTTTTCACTCTTAGCCAGACCAATGGCGGCCAAAAACTACGAATGGAGAATGTATTTGCAATCTTCCAATGTAAGCAACTGATTTTGAGAATTAATGCTATAATCACAATCCGAAACTAAAATGAGATAAGCTAATTCAATTTGATTTTGAATAGATATTTTTTATTCAAATCGAATCACCAATCTCGATTCAATTTTGAATCAAATGTCAAAGCTTTGCAGCTCCCTACTTCAGAGACAAATGGGAATAAACTTATTGTACTAAAAAGTGAAGGAATAAATGGGAAACAAGAAAGGAAATATGCAAGCCATAATGAAAGACAAAATTGTTATTTGAACCAGAGGATGTGAGAAATAGATGGAAAGTATATTGAGGAGTTATATGTTAAAGATTTGAAGCCAGAATCTATCGAGATAGAGAGGGAGGAAGATGTAGACTGCGACAATGTTGGGCCAAGAGTATTGAATAGTGTGATTGAAAAGGCTCTCCGAGATATGAAGTTAAAGAGAGCTTTAGAAATTGATCAACTCCCTCAAGAAATAGTAAAGGAATTAGGAAAAGAGGGAAATGAGAGTTTTTATAAGAGGAAGAGTGACCAAAGGACTTCACTACATCTATTTTGATTACCTTGAAGAAAAAATATAAATGAAACCAACGTCAGAATTATAGAACAATCAGCTTAATTTCCCATGCAGCTAAAGTTGTTCACATTATTTTGAACAGGAGGTTAGAAACAAAAGCTAATAACTATATAGGTGTAGACCAGTTTGGGTTTCGTAAAGGTCATGGCACTAAGAATGCTACAGAGGTGATGAGAACATTAGTTGGCTAAGAAAAGTGAGGTCTCTCCTGGTGAGTTTCTGTGCATTTTGTCTGTTTGTTTGTCTGTATGTTTGTTCTACGATAACTGCTGTCTCGGTTGTCTGATTTTCACCAAACTTTGTGTGCATGTACAAATACCTTAGAGTCGACTGCCTAGTCTTTCTAGAACACCACCCTTATAGTTCCTGCACAATTTGCGTTAGCAAATTGCACTAATTTCCAAATCTTATCCAATCAAAACGAAATTTAGCATACATACTGAAGGCATTAAACAATGAAGAAAATATCAAATAAAAATTTCTCTAAAATGTACGAGGAGCCTCCCAGAAGCATGCAATTTGCATTCATGCTCTTTTCTGTTGAGTCCCTGTGCACTTTGTCTGTTTATTTGTTTGTGTTCTACTATAACTGCAGTCTCAAATGAAATTTCATAAACAGATGGAACATACTGAATAATATAGAATAACTGAAGACAAAAATGAGAAATATTTTACTGCTGAGGGCAGCGCTTTCAATTCTATTCAAATTTTACATCCCCACTGTATGATGTGCAGGATAACTATGAAGACGATAATAATATTGAACATGTGATTTCTCCCCACTAGCCCTAAGTGGGTTAAGCGAGGCCGAAGATCCCGCAGATCCCCTAATAGAAAGAAACATTGAATACAGCCAGGTTGTATTCGTGGGCTATGTAGATTTTGAAAAGGTCTTTGATAGAGTTTTATGGCCTAAGCTAATGGAGGTCTTAAGGAAAATAGGGGTGGATGAGGAGATAGATGTTTAATCAAAAATCTGTTTACGAACTAGACTGCGCAGGTAAGGGTAGCAGAGGGAGAATCAGATTGGGCAACATTGAGAAGAGGTGTGAGACAGAGCTGCTTATTCGCACCAGCATTGTTATATATTTATGCAGAAAAAATGATAAGGGAGGTATGGGAAGATGTAGAAACAGGGGTTAAAATAGAAGGGAGCCTGGTTAAATCAGTTAGATATGCAGATGGCATAGCATTGGTGAGTATTAATAAGAAGTAAATATAAGTCATTAGATTTTACAAGAGCAGAGACTCCCAGGTCAATGTTACAGTGGATAAAGACTGTAACAGATGGAATTTTTTACTTATTTAACTAGTATTTTGTCATAGGATGGAAGAAGTATGAACGAGATCAGGACAAGGATAGCAAGAGCAAAGGAGGAATTTATGAGATGATGAGAGTTTTTGAGGGGTGGTGGTGACGGAGTGGTTAGAGCATTGGCCTTCTACACAGTGGTCCCACAACAGTTTTAATCACACTTCAACTTATTCCATATAACAAATAGGAAACAGCTCACTGAAAGAAGTCATGAAGGAGAATTTTAAGGAAGAGGCAAAGAGGTAGAAAAAGGAAAGGTATATTGGATGCATTAAATGAAGGAATTGGCTATGAGAACTTGAAGAGAGAGGTTTTGGAAAAGAGAGATTTGGTAAGGTGTGCCTAAAACCTACCAGAAGGTAGTTACTAAGTCTCATACTAAATTTAATCAAAATCCATCAAGCAATCTAAGAGATGAAAGAAGTGTCAGACAGACAAAATGTAACCTTAAAGCATTCTGCTATGTCTTTGTTGGGAAAGAACACGTAATAACCAGCCATATCAGCAATGTGTAAAACTTGATTCTGTTTTTTGAACATATACCTGCTCCCTAATGTGATCAGTGACCAACTTGGACATGTGGGCAACCTCTGGATGAGGGTCGAGGTCCATAGCAGTCAATCCACTCCACATCTTCATATAGATGCTGCCATATGAAAGACTTGAAAGATTGCTTAGGCTTCCATGCCCTAAAAAGAACAGCAATAAAGGTCATGAGAAAGAAATCACCAATTATCTACCTAAATAATTAATCTTATTCAGACCAAAGTTTCTGGAATAAAATTGATGCTTAACCCTATCCATATGGATGTCATACAGCACAGGCCTCAAATTTTCTGAAGACAAAGTACAGTGAAACCCTGATTTAAGAGTCCTGCATTTAATGTTTATTTTTTGCAGTCCTGTCAAACATACCATTTAAGCAATGTATTATTTTCTTCGAATTACTGTATTTACCCGAATCCAAGATGACCCCGAATCTTTTAGCAGACTGTCAAAACAGAAAAAAGATTTTATGACCTAATCTCTCACTGACTGTATTTAGTATATATTTCAAACATACGTATTCAGTATAGGTAGGCATACTAGTTCATTCATTAATTGAAATAGTTAGTTACAAATTTTTGTCTGAAAAAAAAAAGAATTTGTTAAATGTATTTTAAAAATTAAGACTATATTAATTGAATTCCGGATCGTAAGTTTGCAATGAAAATTTTCAATACACAATTGTTTTATCTTGTTTCATTTGTTTAGAAAAACATCGATTAAATACATAACCAAACTTTCTACTGTTCTAACAATTCGTCGCGATCAGTTCGTCACGCGTCAATTCATCGCATGAAAAATTCGTCGCACATCAAAACATCACATGCCAGATGCATTGCACATCAGTTCATCTCTTGACAAATTCATTGCGAGACAAATTGGAAAGTGAGACACAGTGGCTGGTGAATGGCAGGGGGAGACAGTTTTCCACAAAAAAATTTTTCTTTATATTTTGATAATATCAGAATGAATCGCAATTCTCTTTGTGAATTATGCAAGACACATTAGATGGTGTATGGCTGAGGGTGCCTCCCAATCCAACAAGTGTATCCCCCTGATGTCATGGTATCTTGCCTCCAATTTATCTCACGACGGATTTCTCGCAACGAAATTGTCATGCGAGGAATTTGTCTAACGATGAATTGACACGTGACAAGTTTGCCGTGTGACGAATTGACATGCCAGGAATTGAAGCACGATCAATTGATCGCAATGTATTAACAGTATAAGATTTTGTACTCAAATTTAAGATGATCCCTGATTTTTGCAAGCTGAAATTTGAAAAAAAAATCTTGTCTTGGATTCGGGTAAATATGGTAATGTTCTTCAATTTAGTGTTTCACTCAGATTTAGTACAATAAATTTTTGACCACTTTATTAAAAACCTACCTTGATTTAATGTAACTTCACAGTTACTACCTCAACCCTTATGCTATGACTACACAAGTTTTTTAATGTCAGAGTTCGGACAGGAAAAAAACACAGGCAATGGATCCAATATAAACAGTACTAGGTGGTCACACACATTTTGTCTGAGTAAACAAGTGCTGCATCTCTGAGCCACCCACAGTAAATTGCAACACTGCTGCATTTTTAATCCAATTGTGGATGCAGCTGAGTAGCTGTACGAGGTGATTCTCCTCTGCACGGATGCTGTTTTGTATTCAGTGAAATTTTTTTACATCCAAGCTGACCATGGAACCACACCAAGCCCGACTATAAGTTAGCATTTATCAAGTGACCATTATTCTCAGTATTCACTCAGTTTAACCCAAGGTGATGGATTAAACATTAAATTTATATTTACCGATTTATTTTCTTATCAGTTTTGATACATCACACAATTGAAATTAGTTAAAACATGCCTCACTTGAGTTAAGTAATATTTATGTTTACATTCTTTTCTTCATTTTAGACAATCCATTTCCTTCTGCTTACAAAATGCTGCATGCATGCATAAGGAAATAAAACATATTTTTGTAATTTTAGCAGATCTTACTTACTACAGTGATAGATTTCATTGACAACAATTACTGTATTTACCCGAATATAAAACAACCCTCCTTTTAACCCCTCAACGTTGAGCGATGTACTGAGTATGGCGGGGGCAAACTTCATATGCCGTTGACCGACGTACTCAGTACGTCGCGGTCATCGCTCACCTTTTTTTTTACACAAATTTTCTTAAATCTGGAAAACCTTGATATATTTCAAAAGAGGAACCTTTGGCCTACCTATTTATCATCATTTTGTAATTTTTATTATCTTTCTTTTAACATTTAATATGCATTAAATTTTGTGATTGATTTTTCACATAGCTATGGGAATTGGAGAATCGGGTCTTCTAAAAAACCCCTATCCAATGGTGAGACAAACCGTATCTCGACACAAATGCTACTGCAAACTGAAAGGAGATTTTGACTGCTTTTCTGCCCAAATATTTCTCTTTCTCTTGGATTTTTCTTATGCATCAGCGATTGAGAGCTATAAGATGAGGAGAGCCAAACTATTGTTTGGCTCTTAGGGCCATGTGCTTGCTTTAGCATTTCTTGAGAGCAATATAGTATGAGAGAGAGAGAGAAACATCTGCACGTGCCCTAGGTCTGTTTACAAATAAGCCACTTTGATGATGCCTGCTGCTTTTTCTTGAGAGAAAATGATTTCGGAGCGAGTGCACGGGTCCTTACACTTGGGTCGCAGGGGATACATTCTCATGTTGCTCTAAAGAAGTTAGTCTGAAGGAAACCTTCGCACTGTGCAGAGGCAATTTTATTTGTTTTGTAGTGTTAATTTTTAGGAGTTAAATAATCATGGCATCAACGAGTAGGAAAAGGTCAAGCGAACCAAGTATGGAAATGGAGATGGAAGCGTTAATAAAAAGTGACTCATAGGATAGTATTACCTCAGACAGTGAGTGATAATTGTATTGAAGATCGTACAGAAGTCAATATACTAACATACATTGACAATGAGCAAGAGGAAGATAGTATAAAAAACTTTGTTTGGGAGAGCATGGCAAGTTACAAAGAACAAAAGGAAATTTTTGCAGTTGGAAGTGATGGGTGAGGAGGCAAAGTGAGTTCTCCTCTGAGTGTGATCAAACTGATTGCAAGCAAAGTAAATGCTAGTAAAAAAATCAGTATAGATGATTCATTGAAGTTATTATATTTTCTTGTAGTAAATTTCATGGTAATTGGGTAAAGCAAATGCCTTAAAAGTTTTTAAAAGCTTTATAATTTTTTTATTCTGATACATACATCGTATCTCCACTTCTACTGAACGAAATAGAAGTTTTCACCATGTAACTTCTGTAATGATGAAGAATAACTACTGTATAACTCAGAACTTTATAAGCTATATGAAATGTCTTTTCACAATATATGAAACGGAAAATTTATTTCAAATTTTTAGTCAAGACATGAAAAAGTTGATCTGCGAGAAACTTTTTCTATATTTGGTTTAGAGAGGTGCATCCAGCAAATGAAATGTTTATAAAAGCTGAAATTTTTCCTTGAAAAAGATTACATATCAATAATATTAATAGTTTTCATAATAGTGAAAGATATATGAAGGATATGAAGGCACAGGTGCGTGCATGACTGGCTGGCGATCGGGGTGATTTCTCTTATCCTGCAGAGTGTGCTTGACGTAAGAAAGTGTAAAACATATTGTTTATAAACGTCATGTTCTACTAAAATAAAAAAAAAATTCAGACAAATCCAATAAAAACGAAAAATGTTGTAAAATTTTCAATTTTGAGGAACTGAAATAGCAATTAAAAAAAACTCCTCTGACCTCAGAAATGGGATTTAATTAGATTTAATTAAATGTCCTCCACGCTTAAGGGGTTAACAGACTCTCAAAATAGAAAAACGATTTTATGAACGAATTACTATATTTACTCATGTAATACTCTAGATTTTTACCCAAAAGTTTCTATCAAAAAAGGGGGGTGCAGACGTTAGACGAGATTTGCCCGTTCATCTGTTGAGGGCAGGCCACCTGGAAAACCCCTACTCAATACTTTGCACCTGGTGTGAGGTAATGAGTAGGCTTTTTTTCGGTAGGCGCTATATGCCGTGCATTTTCTTTCCCCAATTTTTAATTAAGGTATTTTTTAACAAGATTGGAAAGGTGTACTCCATGTCAGAGTACACAGTTTCCAAATGCATTCTTTGAGATTTCACAATGTTTTCAATATTTTTCGCTCAGATGAGAATTTAACGAGAAGCAAGCAAGGTACATTGTAAAATACATGTAGATCTTCATGTGAAGTAGTCATAATTATTGTCCAATTTTAACCAAAATTGGAATCAGTCAATTAATTTTAACAAAACTACCCAATACCAAATTTCATCACAATACGTCCAGTGGTTTCCGAGTTGAAACAATGGAACATTGTAAACTACATGTAGGTCTTCATGTAAAGTGGTCGTCACTGCTGTCCATTTTAACCAAAATTGAAATCTGTTGACCAATTTTAGCAAAACTCCCTAATACCAAATTTCATCAAAATACATTACGCGGTTCCCAAGAAGAAACAAAGAAACATTGTAAACTACATGTAGGTCTTCATGTAAAGTGGTCGTCATTGTTGTCCGATTTTAACCAAAACTGAAATCCGTTGACCAGTTTTAGCAAAACTCCCCAATACCAAGTTTCATCAAAATACGTCCAGCGGTTCCCGAGTTGGAACAAAGAAACATTGTAGGTCTTCATGTAAAGTGGTCATCATTGTTGTCCGATTTTGACCAAAATTGAAATCGGACGATAAATTTTAGTAGAACTCCCCATTACCAAATTTCATCATAATACATCCAGCGGTTTCCGAGTTTTAACATGCAGACGGACGGATGGAATCTACCTCACCTATATGCGTTCACTTCATGCAAAGAACGCATAATAATGCATGGAATAATATAATAAGCATGATATTTATCAGGTGTTTTTTAAAATTTCTTGCCACCTGTCAGTAGTAAACCTAAATCACGAAAATACTCTGCTGTGATACATTTTATTCACAGAAAAGTGAGAAAGGCATGTAACCAGGTTGCAGTGTGTCTAGAGCCTGTTTTATTTTGGTATTGTGTGATCTCTGAAGCTTCGTTTAATAAAAAACCTAAATTAGATCCATCTTTAAAATTATACAATGAGGCAAAGCATTATGTATTACTTTGTACCCTTCTAGAAAATCAGACATCAAAAGGCATGGAGCATGTTTAAGGATTACTAACAAAAAGAAATTGTTTTTTCCTGAAGTGACAAATTTTTTAGGGGAAATTGCCTCACAAAGTACTGAATTGTAAAAGTATATGATTAATAGTTAATTTGAATGAAAAGTTTCATAATTTTATTCATGGTAGTTTAGAAATATTTCAAATTGACTCCAACATTGTCAAATCACCTAACTGAAAATGGGAAGTGCTGCCATGGTGAGGAATTTGAATATGTTAATAGCACATACGAATAGCAAATTGGTTATAATTGGAATTAGGTTCAAATGCTAATATATAACTAGAAAAAGACATACCAAGGCTTGAGATAGAGGACGAAGAGGAGACCCTTTTCATTCGGTCGGCTGGTGATGACATACCAGCATGAGCTGCATCCATCACTGGGATTCCACTCCCTCCTCCCCCTGGCCCTCCCCCAGCTTCCACTCCCAAATGAGGCAAGAGACTCCCACTACCAGGGGCAAGCAATTTTAGTCTATCTCGAGAGGCTATTCGTTTCATACCACCGATCGACGTGAGGGTCACTTCTGCCGGAGACAAATATGAATTATTTATTGAGAAGGAATATTCTTCAAATGTGTGATATAAAAATAATAAGAAACTAATATGAACATTGGATAAGTGAATAATTGAAAAACAAACATCCAAAAATACATCTGAATGAATGCATAAACTTCAAAGATATTAAATACATGAAAAAAATTAGCTTAATCACACAACCGTTTGGAGAATGAAGATAAATATTGTATGAACAAACCTGGACCTAATGCAAACTGAGGGCTGAGTGTACCATCCCTTGATTTTCCTTCTTCCTGTTGCTGGAGAGCAACTCCTACAAAGGCATTTTCAAACATAATAACCATCCACTGCAAAGCCACAACCAACTCCTGCAATAAAAATATAAGTAGGAGTAATGCATTCAAGAAGCATAGAATAAACAAGATACATTTTTCTCAGCATATTCAGGTATTAAATTTTGTTTTTTCCCTCTGTAAAGTGGGTGCCATAATACAGAAACATGACTAAATTGCAGCATTATCTTATCATAGAAATATGGAGTTGAAACTGGATTTTATGTCAAATAATATGGCAGCAGTGATATGATATAAGTATGGCATTTTAATCCCATGCTTTAATATACTGGTAGTTAGTGCTCACATTCTGCAAGCATTTCAGCCTACTTTGAAATGAACACTATAGGATTCTATTACTTATAAAAATCAAAATTTCAGTATGCTTACATTAAATAAATACAACAGATTTAAAAAAATAAAACTATCTTCATATTGTAAAGTTCTCTTGACTGCTTTCTTCAACATTCATTCACTATCTCGAAGCGAAAATGTACAGCGCTGAGCATATACAATTCTCCCATGAGATTCCTCCATCTTCTTTTCTCTTTGTGCAAATAATGCATTTCCTCAATCCTGCTTCCTACTTCCTTGAAGAGGAGATATTTTTAAGAAGTGATGTCTACTGGAGACTGAGTCTGTTTTGCTAAGAGAGCTGAGCATCAAGTGATTGTAATGTAATAGATAGCTTCATACTTCCCTCTGCAGGGTAGGAACTGAATGTCTGGTCCTTGAGCTTTTCTTTGCATTCAAAATCAATTGGTTGAGTATTTAAGAATGGTTTTGAGTCATATCAAAACGTATATAACATTAGTATTTTAGCTATTCATCTGTGTAAAAACAGTTTGAGGAATAAATGACAGTGTAACAGAGCTACACCACATTTTTTTCTTTCAACATTCGATGGTATACTTCCACTACTATGAACTTGGTCCCAGCTAAGGCCAGAGAACTTCACCCTTGGATGATTTCGAATTCAGGTAATTCCTGACACCACTCACTAGTTAGTCATTCCCAAACTTAGGCCCCCCTCTCTTCTTGTTTGTTTGTATGGAATTTATGGCTAATAAACCTCTTGGATTATTATAACTCCTTCCACACCGAACACACAAGGGAGTAGAGAAACTGATGCTGGCATTAGCCTAGTCTTTACAAAGAACACCAATGGGGCCAACTGCTTAACATCCCTTCCAAAGGATGGAGCGCTGACTTGCACTGTCTCCTAAAATCACTCAAGTAGGGGACGGTATGATCCCAGGTTCAAAAATTGAACCACCGCCTGATTTGAACCTGGGGCCACTGCATGGAAGGCCAATGCTCTCCCCCTCTCTTCTTGCTCTCCATCTTCCACTCCTCCATTTCCCCTATCTCCCTTCTGCTTCTCTCTCCTCCTCCACTTCATTTCCCCTATCTCCCCTCCACTTTTCTTTCCTCTACCCCTCCATTTCCCCCCTTTATCCTCTGTTTCTTTCTTCTCCTCCTCTCCAGAGACTGTAGCTTCTCCCCTCTTTTTTGCTGGATCTCAGACACTGATGGAGATTATATATTAAAATCATTCGTCAATTACACAAGCAGGTAAATCATTGATATAAATGACAAACAGGTTAGGGAAGTGTACAGTGTATCACAAATAGGCATGCTTCATGTGATGGAGTATTTGAAACATAACGATATACTTTAACAAATACACACCATAAAACAGTGAAACACCATGACCTAATTATTTCTCTCTGTCTATGAAAAATTTCTTCCCTACCCTAAGTGGTTGCATTAAGAAATTTGTTTTTCATTATTTTAGTATAACTAAATACTGCAAAAGGATATATCAGAAATGATGCCAGAGAAGTATTAAATTTTCATTTACTGATTAATTTCTCATCAGTTGAAAGTAAACAAACAAACAAAAATTATTTTAAACCTACCTCACTTGAGTTCTGTAGTTGTAATACTAACATTTACATTCTTTTCTTCATCGTAGATAAACCATTTTCTTCTGCTTACAAAATGCTGCATGCACATGTAATTATTATATTAAAAAGATTTTTATAATTATAGCAGATCTTATTTACTCCAGTTACTATAAAGATTGTTTATGTGGACAACAATGCATCCATGCATGAATTTATCTAGTTCAAAGGAATTTAAGACTTTTCTGTTTGATTTTCTTGAAAACGGCTACTCTTACGATAAAAATGTTTTTGGCAAGAAATATTTTGGCTTAGAACCAATATGGATCGCAGAATGGAAGTGGCAATAAATGAAACTATGTGGTGCCTGACTGGTGAGAAATGGCTATAATGATGTCCTGTACCCAGGGGTTAGGTTGGGTTCATTCTATGCCTTACCCCCAGATTGGGTTGCATGGTTAGGGGTTGGATGGTTTCTATTTTCTCCTCTGGATTGAAGTGAGTGGTTGGGGATTAGATTCATTCTATTCCTTCCTCCGGGTTTGGAAGCAGCACACTTATTATCAAGGGAACTTATTTAGCTACCTTTCACTTTCAACAGTTTTGTAATTTGCCGCTGTTGTTATCTGAAATGGAGATAAACTAGTAGCAAATAGATCTATTTCTCGCTACTTCAAGTGCAATTTCTGTTCTGCGACCCTTATCGGTTCTATTCCAATATTTTATTTAGCTAGTTCTACAACTTTAGTTTGAAGACTTTTTTGATGACTAATATTTTACGAGATAAGAAGAAAGCCTTGTTTTTTGTCTCCAGTAAAGTGGTATCCCTAATTGGGTTATGTGAATCACTTATGCCATTTTCTTATTGTCTATGGCCATAAGTCCTAAATACCAAATTTCATGAAAATACATTTGGTAGAAGCTGAGAGCATATGTATATGGCTGAAAGGACAGAACGGTGTTAACATTGGAAACAAAACATACCTAATAACCAAGGGCCAAGTATGGAGCCCTGGGAGACTCCATATGAAACCAGATGATAGTCAGAGTAAGTATGATTGAAAAGTACAGTTTGTGATTTATCGTAAAGGTAAGAAAATAGTAATTCTACAGGCTTAGTTTCTAATCCATTAAAGACAAGTTTTTTGAACAAGATTTCATGCGATATAGTGTCAAAAGCTTTTGACATGCCATACATTCTAGACCAAAATGAGACCTTGTTCTCAAGACCAGTTATGGATTCCCTAATTAATGAAGATACAATAACACATCGTATTTTGATTTTCTCAAAAATTATACTGAGATCCTTATAGTAAATTATTCATCTCAAAATAGTGAAATATTTGCTCCTTTAATAAACCCTCAAACACTAGAAAATATTGGTACTATTGAAATAGGTCTAGTGCTATCATAAAGTAATTTGTTGCCTTTCTTAAAAATAGAAAAAATTTTGACTACTTTGGGCATATCAGAAAAATAACATCGCAAAATACAAAAATTAATGAGATGAGTTAACACTTCACAAATACACATAGCAGATAATTTCGTCATTTAATAATAAGGAAATACATATTAAGCACAAAGTTTCTTTTACATAACACTGGAATGTGTGAAAGTGGTTAACATTTTTAATATAAAAACTGATATTTATAAACTCAATATTCCATCAAATGCACTCAAGCCTGAGCTTCACATAATAAAGTATTGCGAACCCAATCTGAAGGGGTGGCCATCGAATACTACAATTAATTGTCAGACTACTATAGTTACATGACATACATTTCAGTGCTTATTACATACTAGTATAAGTGTTACATTTGTCAAGGTTCTGGCAAAGCCCAGTACAGGCTTGACTGCCAGAGAAAATCATATTTAAATCAGCATTACTATATAGTATTAAGTCACTGTGAAGCACTTATAAATTTCACTGAGGTGATTGCAAGAAAACAAAAACAAGAGAAAAGAACTAAGAACAATAGATATTTCTTAGCATTGACTCATTTTTGCATAAGCCATTTTTTAACTTCAGCTTTTGTTCTGGATAGCTGTAAAAATTTTCAGGTTGCTAGGCATCTTATTAAATAATGTAGGTACTATTGAACTTAACCTTCTTTCACCATAAGAGTTGAAGCTTACAGGAATTTTATATTCTGTTTGATTTCTAAGCCCATATACATTTAGATTTTCTCTCTTTATCTTATACTTATCATTAAAGTAATTGTCCATTATTATTATGTATTTGTACACAGTAGTGCCCTTTGAACCAGGCAAGCAGGGCATCTGTTCCGGGCCCCGCGCCTCCAGGGGCCCCACATTTTGGAGGATCTCGGTCATCATAGGCAGAAAAAATATTAAGATAAAAATCTGATGTGGCCAGTACATTACTTTCTCCATACTTGTGTTACCCCTATTCGTTGTTTTTCAATGGAAAAGCATACAAATGATACAAATTTCGGTGTAGTTAAATTTTCTTATACTCATTAAATATGAAAGAATTGCATTACCAATTTTTAGCTTTGACTAAAATATGGCTAAAAGTATGAAGATTCTTATTTCTTCGATTTTATCTCATACTTCGATTGAAATTTTGAAGAAGGAGCCTTGAAACGTGTATCTTGAGTGATTTTATCACTTTCATGAGGTCGGTAGCCATGGAGATCTCATTGAAACCCATTGAAAAATGACCCATAGCAATGGGTCACTTCCAGTGGGTCGATTTAGACCAAAATCTAATCAGTTCTTCTACTCACAATAAAAATGTTAAATATAAAATTTTATGTTGCTCCGACATTTTGAGTTATTGTACACACAAAAAACCTATCACACACAGACACACACACACAGCCAGACATCATTGCGAAAATGGTCAAAACGTGTTCAGGGGGCCTCAAAACGTGTATTTCCGTTGAAATCCCAAAGTCGATTTTATTTCATGAATACAGTACTCTCCCCATACTACGCATAGAGAAAGTAAAAATGAAATAAGAATCAAAATTATTACGAATCATAAATCAAAATTAAATTTTAATGTAATTGGGTAGGCAAATTATTCTGGATTAGACGAAGTAGTTCTGTGTGGGCAAGAATCCTATTCATTGTTAAAAGATATTACTTTATAATCGAAATGCAGTGTGATGCAGATGATTTCTGGAAATCATTCACAAATAATATTTAAATTTTAAATATTTTTAATATTTTTATTTAAGTTTATTAATATTAAAAAATATAAAAATATTTTTCTTCATTTGCATTCAAATTTTGCATACTTTAAGTACATAAATATTTTCTTTTTAATCCTTCAGATAATTGAGAATGAGTACGAGAAGAAAACAAGATAGAAATAGAAAATACGAAAGTGATGCTCAAAAAAGAAAGAAAGCTGAAAAGAAAAGAGAAATAGAAGATTTCCAAAGAGGGGGTCAACTTAAATTTTTAAAATCTGGAAACAATGAAACCGAGCAGACACCTGATGAGCATAAACCAATTTCCATATACAGTAAAGAGTTGATTACTGATCAGGATGATGCGAATGAAAGTAAAACTTATTCTCATCCAATCCAGCATTTGGATAACTCAGATGAAATTCCTACAACTTCCTGTTCCTTAGGAAATGAATATTTAATTACAGGTAAAAACAATAGAAATTATTCGTATGAAATTCACATCTCAAAAGCAAAAACTGCTAACTTTATCCTCCCATTAGATGATGAAGAAAATTATCATCAGGTAGTCAGTCGGCAATGAGGATGCAAAAGACAAAACTCCTGGAGCTTTACTTTTGGACGATCCTGGAAAATGGCTGCCACATCCTTCTGATAGTGTGAGAATTTTCCTAGCGAAAAATAATCCAGTCCAAATTAATTATTACCATTTTCCTTTGGATGGACATGGTAGAAGGTTCAGTATTTCATATTACACCACTTTTCTATCAAATGGCGAAAGAAACTGTAGAAACTGGCTTTTGTATTCTAAGTCCAAAGACAAAGTATTTTGTTACTACTGGTACATGTTTCAAAATCTGTCTACAAAGTCAGCTGTGGCGAATGAGGGTATCTGCGAGTGGAAACACATACGCTCTCGAATAGAAGAACATGAAAGATCACTTGCACACAAAAAGGTGCACACACAATTACTAGAACTGAGACAAAGGTTGAATAAACATCAAACAATTGATTTTATGCTACAAATACAAGTAAACGCTGAAACGGAACATTGCCGTGATGTTCTTAAAAGAATAATATTATGTGTCCAATATTTAGCCAAACATTATGATGCTTTTCGAGGTTCAAACTGCACAATTTTTACAGAAAATAACGGGAAATTTCTAGGTTTAGTAGAAATAATCTCGAAATTTGATGCTAGAATGGCGGAACATATAAGAAAAATAAAGAAACGAATGATCACTACTTAGGCTGGAGAATTAAAAACGAGATTATAAATTTAATGGGCAATAAAGTGAGACATGAAATCATATGTAGAATTAAAAATGTAAATATTACTCAGTGCAACTAGATTGTACCAGGGACAATGGTCATGTTGAGCAACTAACATTTATTATACGCATTGTTGAATTACCAGAAGGAGAAAACAAAGAAGTCGAAATTCATGAATATTTCGTTGGATTTACACTCGTAAAAAGTACAGGTTTTGATTTAAGTGAAGAACTGAAAAGGCAGCTTTTGATTTTAGATATTGATTTAAAAGACTGTCAAGGGCAAGCCTATGATAATGGGGCTAATATGGTTGGCAAGAAAAAAGGCATACAGGCCAGAATTTTAGCTGAAAATTCTAGAGCATTCTTTGTTCCCTGCATGGCTCACAGTTCGAATTTGTTACTAGGAGACATGGCCTCCACAGTTCCAATGGCAATGATATTCTTTGGCAAAATTCAAACATTATATACTATGTTTTCTGGATCTGCTGAAAGGTGGAACATCCTGATGAAACACGTATCAAATTTCACTTAAAAACCCTTCTCGGACACACGATGGGAATGTCGACTAAATGCTGTTAAAGCAATTAGATTTAATTTGGAGGACATTAGAGATGCACTACAGGAATTAAGCGAAACAACACAAGATCCACAAATCAAGAGTGAATCAAGGTCTCTGGCAGAAAATGAAATTAATTTTGAATTTGAGTTATCCACAGTTATTTGGTATGAACTGTTGCTTGTTATTCAAAATGTTAGCAAAAGTTTTTAAAAAATCAGAACTGATCTAACTTTAGCTATTACACTTTTGAAAGGATTAAGAAATTTTTTAAAATATCTTAGAGATAATGGTTTTCATAAATCAAAAGGATTCACACATGAAATATGCAACGTAAGTGAAATTTCACCAAGGTTTAAGGAAATAAGAATAAGAAAACAGAAAAGTCTGCATGATTATGAGGGGGAAGATTCACCTTTAAAAGATAGCGAAACTAGTTACTTTAGAGAATATTTTCTGCCCATTATAGATCAAGGTATAGTTTCGATAGAAGAAAGATTCAAGCAAATTGAGAAACACGCTGCTATCTTTGGTTTTCTGTATAATATAACAGAATTGAAAATTTTGAAAGAAGAAGAGTTGAAGAATCATTGCATGGATCTAGATATTGCATTAAGGGACGGAGATAATCGAGATTTAAGTGGTAATGATTTATTTGATGAAATTAAAATATTTTGTAATATTTTCTGCAATGATGATAATTTACTGTATGCAACACCATCACAATGTCTAATCATGATACGTAAAATTCATGATTCATTTCCAAATTTATGTATTGCTATAAGAATTTTACTTACAATTCCAGTTACTACTGCCTCAGCAGAGCGAAGTTTCTCTAAATTGAAATTAATAAAATACTATCTTAGAACTACAATGACTCAAGAAAGGTTATCTAATTTAGCATTATTGTCAATAGAACATACATTATGTGAAAATCTGGACTACGATGACATTATTAATGATTTGGCTGAAATTAAGGAAAGAAAAATAAATTTTCTTAGATAAACTTGTGATTTTTTATGACCTTCATGTTCATTTTATGCCTTATATCCTTGGTCTATTAGTAAAAATCCAAATATACACAATCTTTAGATCAATGGAAATTCACTTCACAAATGTAATCAACAGCAATTAACTGCCCAAATAAAATAAGTGCTTAAAATTGTTAACAAACATAGAAAATACAATGAAAAAATAAAAGTGAAAAAAGGTTTATTATTTTAGATAATTTATAAAATAGATTTTGTTTATTATTGCACTTCCAAGCTAATTCTATTAGAAACTTCTCCATAAGGTTTCCCAATCCCTTTTCTGTTTTTAATTTCATATTTCATTAAACTATTAAATGATTCAAAGGCTTGAGTATCAGTTCCTGTTAATTTATCTACAAATTCATATTTTAGGCAAACTGATTTATGCACGTACTCATTTTCCTAGAATGATTTATAAGATTTATGTTAATATGTATGAATTATATGGCCCTATTGTATTTCTGGAATATAAAATTTATTAGTTTTTATTAAAAATATAACTAAAGTTATAAAAAATAATAAATAAATGATAAATTAATAATAAATTATAATAACATAATTGCTTTTATAATTCAGAGCTCCAACGACTACATTTACCTGGGCCCCACAAACCATAGTTGCCCATAGTTGTTATTAAGATAAAAATTAAATATGCAAAATAAAACCAAATAATTATGAATTACCTGCTCACATGGGCCCATGAATTTTGTAATACATTTTTTAGTCAAATTGTTTATATAGACAAAATATTTGCCCTGAGCCCCGCACTCCCTAAGGGCAGCCCTGTTTGTACATCTGTTCTATGGATCCAATTGTTCATTAACTTGTCTGCCATTATTGAAGTTACAATTTACAGTCATGTCTTTCCAAATTTTCGATAAGGTAGATTTTAGTATAGTTAAGTAGGTGTTGGCAGCACAGCCCCATATAGAGATTCCATATCGTATTATTGATTCAATTGTTGAGAAATATATTATTTTCTTAATGTACATAGGGGTCATATATCTAATGTGATGCATAATATAAGCACATTTTCTAATCTTATTGTTAATCATCCTTATATGATTTCCAAAAGTAAATTTATCATCCAATATTACACCCAAATATTTGAATTCATGGACTTGCTCTAAAACTGTACACTTTTAATAGATTTCTATATGTATTTCTATACATGATTTTCCAGGCAAACAAGAATAGCTGTGAAAGTTAATGGTTATATCTTTATTTAGTTTCATACAATATTTAATATGCATGAGCTTAGTTTTTTAATTTAAGCATAATAGTATTAATACCATATAAATCCAAATACTTACCTGCTTTTATTTTGCAAATTAACATAACCATCCTCAACTTTCACAGTACCAAAAGTAGAAAGTGATAGTTCTAAGCATATTACTCAAGTATTGGATGAAATTATTTTTAGACAAGTAAATTATTTATAACTGAATTTACATTATTGATAAAGTAACTATTGAATTTTTGTCCTGATGTTTTCTTACCTTCTGCTTTACTGTTTAGATTAGAATATTTAGAATATTGCCAAAAATCTTGGAATGCTCAGTTTTTTACCCAAATATGCTGCACATGGAAAGCGATGAAAAATCACGACGACTTCCAAACCGAAAGAAACACCGCCAATATATTTCTCACAATAGAATTGTAAGAAAATGAGACAAGTGTGACAATGACCTGATATCCGTAAGACTAGGTCATTTTTCATGCAGGCCTCTGGTGTTACCGTAGCGATCGCCAGCAAAAACTGATGTTTGCAACCTCAATCTAATACATATATTAAAGAGAATTCTGTCCTTTCTGTGTGTTTGCACATTTTTAATTTCCATTTTAAAATCACTTAGAATTGCAATATGAATACGGGACTTGCACCAAATGATACCTAAAAGAATAGATATTCATTTTCCAGCCATCGATTTTCGAATACGCATCGAATCGTTCTATAAATTCGGTCTTAACACGAAAATTTGGCTAAATTTTAGACGAAAAAATTTCTTTATCAAGGGCAATGGCATTGTTGCTGATCTATCCAAATTACGTCTATATCTAAAAGCAATGACATGAACTTTGATATTGTATTAGAAATCAATTGTGATAACTCTTATTATATATTTTGAATTCATTTTAATCGAAAGGGAAGTAATGATGACTTAATTTGAACAATATGTTTGTTTACTGCAGTGACATTTCTAAGGTGTGGAAGAAATGCGAACAAACATACGACCGCTAATATTTTAATTAGCTTTTTGTTTTGTTTACCTTGATGACGAAAGAACTTAGTAAGTAGATTTTTTTTAATTCACACATTTTTTGTAATCACTATAAATGCCGCCATGTGTCAAATATCTTGCTTAATTATCGAAAGAAACTAATCATAATCACTGTCAATAAAGTAATTTGCTTTAAACTGCCCAATAAAATTTGCAAACAAAAACACATTTTCAATGTATGCGTGAAGTATCTTCCTATTTGAAATATTGAGTTATATTTCCAACCACCACAAATCAGAAATATATCAAGTCACTTGCAGTTCATGTGACAAAATTTACATGGGGCAATCTAGACGCAAACTGGAAACCCGGTTTAAAGAACACCTAGCACATTACAAAAACAACAGATTAAACAGATCAAGCATTGCCACTCACCATCCCATCACCTCAGAAAAAATATCCCTGCTAAAATCAATCAATCAGTAAAGCAAACTCGATGCATACGAAAGCATATACATACATAAAAACAAAAAAAACGGTCATGAACAATGACCTCGGTTTCATCTCACACTCCCCCCTTTTTCAGTTACTCAGTTAAATGGTTTTTTCTCACCTTTCACCTTTCCACCCCCCCATTCCCAACAGTAACTCTCGACATATATACCCCCTCTTTCCTCATACCACCCACACTACTGAAGATGACAGCGCAGCCGTCAAAACATCGGCGTCTAGTTGTATACGTTTAGTTAGTCTGCTGTGTGAGTGCCTCCTTGGAGTGTGTGCGTGTGTTTCTTCGTTAAGAGTTGGGTCCCACAACGATTTTACCGGAGACCTGCAGCGCATACGTGAGTTTCTCTTTCCTTATTTTACAGTGAAGGATCTATTACTATTTACCTCTTTAAACATGTTCATTTCGTTTTGTCATTCTATACTCTCCCTACAAACGAAATTTCTTTGAAATCCATTCAGCCAATACCTTCAAAATTAATAGTTACAAAAAAATTCTAACTTGTGGTATCCCTGTTTAGTCAACCAGGTTTGAATATAATAATTTTATTTATTTATATAAAGATTACATACATCATATTTGGTTAAAATCCATGCCATCAGTTCTCTAGAATTACGTGTAAAAGAAATATTATTTTACTTTTTATTGTGGAATCTCTGCTCTTTAGCTAAGCTTTAAACATCTTGATTTCATTATGGTATGTTTTATAAATCTTATATGCAAAATTTAATTGAAATCTGTTTGGCCAATTCCTTCCAACTCCATAATTAGTGAAAGAATTTAATTTGTAATGGTGGCACGCCTGTTTGGCCGATTCAGTTTAAATGTGCTATTATGGTTTTCTATATATGTGTAAAATATAAATATTATAATTTGGTTCAAATTGATGCGGACATTTTAAAACAAATGTGTAAAAATATTTTTTATTTCTTGTATTATGACAGCTTTCTATATCTATATTAAACATCTTGATTTAGTTTTTTTATGTAACACGCCTCCTTACAAAATTTCATTGAAATCGGTTCAGCCAATTCCTTCCAAATTCATAATTATCGAAAAGTTTAACTTTGTAATTGTGGCACCCCTGCTGAGTCGATCCGGTCCAAATATGCCATTTTGGTCATTAAGTTATGTGAGTATTATCTGTACCAAATTTGGTTGAAATCGGTTCAGCCAATTCTTCCCTGATATATGCATACGGACAGACATCACGAAGATAATATTGCTTTTCGGCTATGATGAAAAGCACTAAAAAGGTATCAAGGCTGCATTTTACAGATACCAAATAAATAAAAATTAAACATCCATTACATTGACTATAATTTTTTAAAATAAAATTGTCAGTTTGCAGTTAAAAACAACACAGAAAAGGAATTATTATTACCAAATGAAAAACTTGTTTTACATTTGTGAAGCTGAATAGCTATTTTAAGAGATATTTTAGAAAATATTATTTTTACTATACCTTCCGAACAAGAGGGCTCATATCATGTGATACAGTATTAATGAGAGTCATAGCTATACTATGGTCGATGTTATTGGCATGCTCACTACGCTCAGTTACACTGCTTATAAAGGTGCCAAGAGCATACACAGCAGCAGCCCTAACCTAAAGCAAAAAGGAAAATAAGAAAGTAAATGAGTTTCTGTTCAGTTACTTCATAAATCCCAATTACTTCATAAATTATGTAGTATCTATAAAAAATCTGTGCCAAAAATATACAACTAAAGCATTGATTAAAATAACAGTTTACCATCCACCACCTACAGTATTTGAATGAATATGTCTAATTCTTTGGTTTGAATGTCACTGATAATAATATCTCCACCAGCCAGAAAAATAAAGGTTGGAAAAACTAGCTGTGCACATCAGCAACAGAACAACCACCCTCAGAGGTGACTCCACAATTGTAATATCCAAGAAACTATTTTTTTAGAGCATGCTGGTGAGCAATCACAACTGAGGATCTCTGGTTTGTAGTAAAAAATTTCACATTGTCATTGCAATTTCTTAATGGCCACATGAGCTACAACTAATTTTGTCAACGCACAAAATGAATTGAGAGATACATTTCTTACACCAAAAAATAATAGTAAGGTTACTTTCTGGTTCACACTGGTTTTACCTTTAAATGTGCATTTTAAATGCCAAATTACAATGCTGGCTGCCCAGATCATCAGAATTATAATGTTCCATGGCATTACGCTATTCATCGGGCTCATTAAGAACTAAAACATATGAATGACATCATCACCAAAAACATGTAATTGGAATTAGAAAAACCATCCATTACCTTTTGTGTGAAATAGCCAATGCTGATGAAGCTTCAGTAATCTTTAACATATCATCTAATTACAGTCGATGAAAAAGGTGCAAAATCTGTGATATAAGAATGAAAGGTAACGAAAAAATGCGAGTTACAGTAATGTTGGTTATTTTAGCAGATGGAACAAAATTACCACCATGTTATGTTATAATAAAAATTAGGAACAAATGCCTACTGGAATAATGGTGATCTTTTTGACTGGCAACATAACAGTCCTTTGACTGTTATTAGTATATATTTAACGAAACATATCCAGTATAGGCAATGAAATTTTCAGCATATGTTCTGGTTGACTTCTCGTCCTAATAATAATATACGCTGAATTAAAATGCTGATATAGTATGCTTGGGTTTCCATAACATTCCCCACATTACATTTGTCTGGAAAATTGTACAGGGAGCAAAGGGAGAGGGTGCAACTCTGTGACTTGCCTCTGGGCGAAGGAGAAGCTAGCTACACCACTGGATCTCACTATATAAATATTGCTCAATGCTCATCATTCCTCATTTGATATAAAATTTTCACTGGGTTACAAGAAAATAAGTGAATTGCAATCTAAATTATCGGAACAGTAATCTATATTTACTAAGCCTGTTATAAATTCTAAAAACACAACATAAGCTTCTTTAAAATTGCTCATTTATCAGCATTGAAAAAAAAACCTGCTTGAAGATGGCCAGCTTATTATGGAACATTAACTGCAAGTGGTGAACAGCTTTTGGTTGAATTTTCAAATGAAGAAGAAACATATCAGCAATAAAAAATTTGCAAATTTCAAATGACACAATTACTGGGTGACTGCCATTTTGCATGATTGACTGTGCCCACCTCCCTCTCCCAGCATGTCGTGAGTGCCCAATACAGATAAAAGTTAAGGAACCTCTGCTCTAGCCAATGAGATCCATATAGGATGATTCACTTGATTGAAGATTTCTGTCAACAAGAAATTGTGTGATATCACCTTTGGAATCACATTTAATAGTTTTCTCACTTTCAATTGAAATATTGCACAATTCTGAATTACTGGGTCTGTCCAAATCATTAGACTAAATGAGGCTACCAACCTAAGCTCAAAGGAAATATCATGAATGAATATGTAACAAGAGAAGATAGATGCATGCATCATGGGTGCATACATGCGAGGCAGAGACTTTCTTTACGATTTATGCAATCATCTCAAAAAAGATATATATTAATGGCTTAGTATAATGTCTAAGAACTGGTATACCAGCCGTGATGTCAAGGAAATATCGAATTTTTTATTCATGGATTTATTTTCTAATTGGTTGTAATTGATAAAACAATCAAGAACTAATTAAAACTTACCTCACTCGAATAGTAGTAATATAATCTTTATGTTCACTATCATTCCTACATTGTAAATTAGCCATTTCTTTTCACTTACAAATGCTATGTATACATAAAGAAAATAGATATATTTACATAGTCATTTCTTCGTTATAGATAATCAATTTCCCTTCATTTACCAAATGTTGCGTGTGCATGAAAGAAAATTAAATTAACTAGTTATTCACACCAGATATTGTTTACTTCAGTTTCCACAAAGATTGTTTTTGTTGACAACAATTAGAAACACGAGAAAAATTTCTAAGTTCAAAGTGAATTAAGACTTTCTTGTATGATTTTCTTGAAACCAGCAACTCTTTTGATAAAAATGTACTGAAAAAAACATATGCTATTTGACTAGTTCTATAATATAGTTTCAAGACTTTTTCATTATAAGTGATATTTTATGAGATATGAAGAAAAGTTCATTTTTTGTCACCAGTAAAGTGGCACTCCTGATAAGGCAACGTGAACCATTTATATAATTTTCTTTGCCCTTATGTCCTAAATACCAAATTTCATGAACATCCGTCCAGTAGTTTTGCTGAAACATGAAGACGGATGGACACGACCTGACTATAAGGCATTCTTAGTTTCCTTTTTGTAAAGAATGCCTAACAAAAATTGATGTGATCTGACAAATAATGAGCAATACAATATAATAAAAATGCAGATACCCTTTACTATACAATCCATGAGAAAGGTTTAAGGCACAGTTTCTGTAGTAAATTGCAGTGGATAATTTCGCTCAAAATATTTTATTTCAGCTTTATTTGGCCTTATTTTTCGTTATGTTAGGATTAGTCCCTTTATATCTGGGAAATAGTATCCTGATGTCAGCCTGGAACATATCCCTAATTTATAGTATTAAATCAATGGAAAATTTTGATCTACATAGCCAGGACATGTGAAATCTTTGGGGGCCCCTATGCAAGTACCATTTTGAGGTCCCCCCTTCTTTTTCTAAAGGGTGTTCCAATCATGGACGCCGCATGACCTGGGCTTGTGAGAGGGGGCGACAGGTGGCTCTTTATATAGAACCAGCACTCTCTATTCCGTATGAATTTGTTGATGTTTATTTCTGTGAGACGGAAGGAGATAGATGGATGGTGAATTTTGTTACAACTTTTAATATTATGTGATTAGTAAAATGTTCAATTAACTAGTGTAATTGCCCTTCAAAATAATGGTGGAATTTTAATCATGTCTATTTGCAGTAGTATTTTTTTGGTAAAACCTGTCATTAATGGAAAACAGAGATTCTAAATTGACACGAAATATGGAACTAAAAGAATGCTACCGTTCTTATGAATTTTATTTTACGAATGAAACCACTAACCCTATAAATAATTGCTAGCTAGACACTGAATTCACAAAGAAGTAGCAGAATACTGACGATGCTTCTTCAATGAAAGGCCTAGCAAAGCTAAGTAAGTGAAAGAAAATTTTAACCCTCTGCCATTCAAAACGTCTCAGAACATCTGAATCTTAATCTTCTTCTGCCACTCAAAACATTTCAGAATGACCAAAGCTCGACACTTCCAGTTTTCCTCCATGATACATCACTTGACAAAGCTCATCCTTTGGAAAATGTAAAAATTGACGTCACATAATTGCCACCTCTCTTAACAGCAGAGAATTTAGTTTGTGGCCATCAGATACTGATTTTCATATTCCTATTTCACCCCTTAACCCAGCCCACTTATCTGTATTGATGTGTATAAATATACTGTGCCAGTTATCGACGACAATGAGTTATAGTCTAAGCAAACTTTGGGGCCCCCCTCTTCTGGGGGGTCCTATGCATAGCATACCCTGCATGCCCCATCACGCCGGCCCTGCACATCACATTATCCGCATTACGTCCGGTTTTTCTGAAACCAGATAAACATGTAATGAGGAGACTCTCTGTATAGAAGTACTGTGTTTATGAGGTGACAATGACTGTCTCACTAAATTTTCACTGAAAAATCAGTAACATTAATGGAATAATACAATAATAACAAAATACAATAATATGCAGGTGAAGAAAAATAATGGAAAGGATGAAAGACTTTAAAGTAAGTTTCTAAAATGGCATGTTATGCAAAGAAATTCTTTATTTTTGGAAAAAACATTCTTTTATTTATAAAAAAACACTAAAAGTTTCAAATACAGAATAATACCAACCTCAGGAACTGGATCAGTTAAAAGAGTGTAGAGCTTCTCATGAGCAATATCACGGACTCCACACCATTTTGCAGCATCATAGTTGGCCCACAATCGTCCAAGACAAACAGCTAACCACTGTCGAAGTAATGCATTACTATCTTGCAATTGTTCTAAGCATATTGAGACCAGGCTGCCTTGCAATGCTGCCTCTTGCCCCGCTGGATACCCATGAACCATACTTGCAAGGACAAATGCTGCTAATGTGCGATGTTCTCCCTAAATTGAAAAAAAGTCATAAAATGATCAAAAGTTATCAAATTATTAAAATCCCAGAGTCCACTGTTAGGTACCTCTACCCTAATGATATTGATACACAACTCAATTTTCCAAAATTTTTAAAACATACTTAGCATCTTCCCATAAAGAGTCTTTGTTTGTATGGAATTTCTGGCTAATCAACCTCTTGGATTATTATAGCCATAATTCCTTCACACCAAACATACACACAAGGGAGGAGGGAAACCCGGTGCCAGCATTAGCATACTCTTAATGAAGAGCACCAAGGGGGCCAACAGCTTAACATCCCTTCCAAAGGACAGACCGCTCACTTGCGTGGTCTCCTCAAATCATACAAGTAGGAGAAAATCTGACCTCCGTCAGGTTTGAACCAGAGGCCACTGCATGGAAGGCCAATGCTCTAACTGCTCGGCCACCGCCACCCCTCAGAGTCACATAATATTACGATTATAAAATCCATAGAAATGTTGACTGAAAATTAGCTTCACATTCCATTTTAAGGGGTCAGCAATCTATGGCTCAAGTGCCCAAAGATGTCACACAAAGAGATTTTTTAGTTTTTATATAATACACTACTTCACATAAAAATTACAAAAAACTGTACATATATTTTTAACATCATTTTACTTTTCTTTTAATTTCACTCAGTACTGCAACCTTCTTGTATCATAATTAGAAATTCTTGTATTAAATTAAAATGATTTTTTTGAGATGTTAATCTGGCATAGGTCAATTCACTTTGGCATAGTTGAATGGCAATGGATGGTTCCTCGAGAAGCAGATAGTGAAGTGACCTCATATTCCCAGACAATCAGTGCAAGTACTACGAATGGGTTAGCTCATAGGGGAGGCTAAGTCTATAAATCTCATGACTCAATGACAGTACTGAGACAATGGCAAAACCACATGCCATTTAGAATCAAGGCATTTGCTGGCAAAGATTAATCTTGTGAGCTCTAAAGATCGGTATTTCGTTTGCACTAAGTACTGATAACAAAAAATTCCTCTATTGAAGAATAAAGCAATGGCATTTGCATACAAACATCCAATAAGAACCAAGATAATTATAGAAAACCACACATTATGGCAGGTATCACATTTACAATACAGACGGACCTCAACTTATGAACATTATAGTTGCGAACAATTCGTACTTATGAATATTCCATATACTAATGAATTGTGACTCCATATTCAGCTAATAACACAGTGCCTGCACTTACAAATGTCTGGACCTGTTAGAACATGCATAATATTTCCCACATTAACAAATTTAACATTATTTCTTACAGAAAAAATCAATTCAATGTACAAAAATTAAGGTTACAAACACACTTCAAGATATGCATTACATTCAAAGTTGTACACCTGTACACCCATACCTCTCTTAGCATTGATTGTTTGCATATTTTTGCTATTGCATCATTGGCATATAAGTGATGTTAACCCTATTTACATTGCCAAAATTCACTGTTGCCTAGTCCAATTTCAGTTACAAAGCTTTGTTGCTGTGCTGCAAGTGCTAAGTTTGGAAGTGACTAGCTAGTGATGCACAGTGATATTACTTTGCAGTGTCTTGTCGTCAGGTTGAATCACCATTTTACAGTTTGTGAACTGTACTGCAATGTCTTTCCTCTGGATTTACATGCCTACGTAATGTTTTATTTTTATTCCCCATAAACATAAGTTAAAAATACACATTAACCTTTAAACACCTGGCATGCCCATACAGGTACGCAAAAAGGGTCCCGTTTGATGCCTGGTGTGCCCGTATGGGCACACTTAGTTTGGAAGTCGCCCAAAGAGGCCCTAGAGGCCTGCTCTCAAGATGTGTCAAGGCAAACATGCGGTAGACCCAACTACTTGGGGTGGGGACACCTCACACTGAGAGAAAACAGAAAATAGGGTGACAGAGTTAGCCTATCCCCTTTCCAACTCCGACCTCTCCATAGCCATTTGTTTGGGGTAACTTATTTAAAAGTTATAAATAATAATTTTTCGCTATTTCACTTTAAAACTCAGCAAAGCATGTACTACTCAAGTGCTTTCATAAATTTTCTACTCTGAAACTCACGTCCACTTTACGTCTGCCGTTGGCATACCAAACGCAAAGCATCATGTTTAAATTGTAGTAGATACATTTAAATTGTATCAGTCTTGTTTACATTGTATTACTAGACACCTTAATTGGTGCCTACATGACTTTGTGTTTCATATTATGCATGGAACCGCCCAGGTGTAGTCATTTTTTTTCAACTTGTCACGCGATTACCTACCCAGCTCTAAACACTTCCCTACCGCCAAAGTGGTACCATTGGTCTGTGGAAGCAATTTTAAGAAATTTGACATTAAATTTTTAAAGTATTGTAGTAATTAATTAAATATGTATTACTTTATGCAATAATAAATATTTTAACGGACATATACTTGACATCTGGGTGTTTCATGGTGCATTTAAAATAGGGGTGTATTCTCACCTTAAATCCTCATACTCCATTCTAAGACGATACCTAATATTTTTAATGGCATTTTTATGAAAAAACCTCGTCTTCACTTTGGGTAAATACAGTATGTAAGAAGCAGCTATTTATAATGATATACAGCACAACTTAAAAATTTAATAGCATTATCAATTTCATATAAAGATGTGAATCGTACCAATAGTTGCATTTCAAGAGATTTTATTGCTATATGTACTGCATCTTAGAGAGTATTTTCTGTTGTTTCAGGTATTAAGGGTGCTTCAACTTACATCTTGTCATGAAATTTCCTTTTTCTTCTTCTTATTTTTGTGTAACTCACATTTTATCTAATGTATAATAAAACTTCCATTTGGTACCCCCTTACAAAGCTGCACTCTGGGCATGTGCCCTGCCTTCACTACAGCTGTGTGTGGCAGTAAAAGGGTTAACCAACTAAGGACAAGAAGAGCATCTGCCCCGGGTGTAACAATATACGTGTTGCGAAAAATTGAAATAGTAACTAAATAAACTACAGATAATAATTTTTTGAAGGACATACATATTTAGCAGTTTGCTAAAATAGCTAGCTATGGTTTCTTTGTTAGTCTGTATGGAATTTCTGGCAAATAACCCTTTTGGATTATCATAGCCATTACTCCTTCCAAAAAGAACACACATAAGGGAGGAGGAAAACCCAGTACCAGCATTAGCCTACTCTTTATGAAGAGCACTAAGGGGAGCAAGTGCTTAATGTCTCTTCCAAAGTCTCCTCAAATCACACAAGTAGGGGACGGGAAGCTAGTTACTGTGCTCAAGCTACCCAGTCAGTATGACTTTCCGCTCTTGAATTGAGGTATTTCCCATGGGGAAGGGCTAACTCAGCAGTAAACACTGAATGTCTTCACTGAGGCATATCTTAATTTCATGAGAAAAGAGACAAAAATATATGCTTGAACAGGCTTCTTGAATGTCACAATATTTTCCATAGAAAGTAATGATTTTGGTATGAAACATCAACCTTTAATTTAGATAGAGAGGCCACTAAGTCATAAAAACAACTAGTAATGAGTTCTTGTAAATGTTTCAACATACCAAAATTGTAGGATCCTGAAGAACAGATAAGAAGTACTTGTGACCATTTTCTCTTACTAGATCAGCTTGACAAGTCTGAAAAAAGATAAAATTCAAATTAACAAAGAGATGAGGAAAAAGGTTGAGGTATACAAACAACTACCTATCCATCTATAAATGGCATGAAAACTCAATATTATGAAAAATCCACATTTGGATAAAATTTTAAAACTTTTAAAGTGAGCATTTAAGTATAAACCTGAGTTTTCCTTTCAAAATTAATAGAGCAAACAAATAAATGGAAAAATAGCCAACAAATGGGGCTAGATTAAAAAATATCATAATATAGGTATACCACATTCTGAACAACATTCTGGGTGTACTGTGGGCATGGCCTAAGCTTTAGTGGGACTTTGTAAAGGTCCCCCACCCTACTTAGCACCCTCCCCTCAGTTGCCATGCTTGTCCTGATTATGGTGATTTTGTCATTTAAGTGAAATTAAGATGCTCAATTGTAGTAAATTTTATGCTAAATCTGATTATGTGTATTATAATTTTCTAAAAATTCGGGAACATTATAAAAAATGAGAGAAACTAAAAATGTGGACTCGAAATTTTTTATCAATATTTAAACATACAGCATCATCTCTTTCTGCACATGTTGTTTAGAAAGTGGCACACCTATAGAAAATTTATATAAATAATAAATAGATTTTAAACTTACACTATCAACGGCAAGTATCTTAGCCCATATGAAAACAAGTAAAGGACGTAGTTCTCTAGCAGAGCTCTGTAAAAGCTTTAACACATAAGGAAATATTCCCACAGAGAGGGCCAAGTTCACAGCCCATGGTCCAAGGTCAAGGAAGCGACCTAACAGTTCAAGAGCTCGTAACCTATGGACTTGACTCAGCAACACCTGAAATAATTATCAAGAATTCAACATAACTACTTACAAAAATTTTCAAACATGCATCACATAATAATTATGTAGTAGCAATTGCTCTCAATTTTACAGCTTTTATTCTACAGATAAGGTATGTATGCACATCATTCATGGCACTCATCTATTCTAAGAGTAGAACTCCAACTACATTGGGAATAATTTTGAAACGAGAAAAAGTCTGCTATGACCGGGAATCTAACCCGAGTCTTCCACTTGCCGGGCGGATATTCTACCACTGAACAAGCATAACAGATCAATTTTCTCGTTTCTGAATGTGGATGTTTTCTTGGTTGGGACGGAACTAGCCAAGCTAGTATCAAACTGCCCTAACGGATGTCCTCGAAGAGATACATCGAAGAAAACTCCTCCCTCTCAAACAGTGAGATTGCCAAGCAAGAAATTGATGGAATAATGCGATCTGAAGATCCTATGCAGACAGGCATAAGCTGTAAAGTTGGGAATAATTTTGAAACAAGCATAGGATCTTCGGATCGCATTATTCCATCAATTTCCAACTACATTAATAAATAATTTTACCCAAGACAGAAATTATCATATATTTATATCTTTATTAAAATTTATCTCCCAATTGTGATTTTGAACTGCATCCATCAATTAGAACTTCCACTTTATATAAGCACTTAAATAAACTTATACTCCTATCTCATTAAATGGCATTCATCAAGTGACAATTAAATACCATATGATATATTATATGATCTATAAGGTAGAGATTAAAAAATGTACTCGGAGAGAGCAGCATTTACAATAAGCAAGTCTACAAGAACACACAATTATGACTTCTAGTTTCAGAGAAAAAATTGGAGAATATCCTAAGCATAACATCACATTTTGTTTGCATCAATCGCTGCAACAATTCCATCAGCAAACAACAATTAAAACTCCATATTTTTCTCTCCCATGCTCTTATAAGGTGTGATCTGTGAGGTATAGATTTTAAAAAATGTATTCGAATAGAGGACAACATTTGCCACAAATAACACCTTGGGACCACATAATCACGACTTATAGTTTTGGAGATAAAAATTAAAGGACCGCCCAATCTTTCCATACCGTTTTATACATATTTCCCATAAAGAACGCCTTTGAAATCTCTGTGTATTCCATTCATGGAGTATACTTTTCCATCTTGTTTTATTTAAAACATTAAAATTAGTTACATCTAGCAACACATTATATACAGTAGGAGAAGAATTTCCCAAAATTGTATAGGATTCCTGTGGAATCTGTTTGGAATGGCTGGTTGTGTCCTGTTCAGTTTGAGGTGTTCTTTGAGGATAATTTGATTGTTCCTCATTCTATTAATGAAATGGAAATTAAATATTAAAAGTGAATAACATTTTTAAGTACATGTTTACCCGAATCCAAGACGTCCCCGAATCTACGACAAACTCCCTTTTAGCACTGTCAAAATATAAAAAAAGATTCTATGACCTAATTTCACACTGACTGTATTTGGTGTATATTTTGAACACATGTATTCAGTATAGGTATACTAGTTCATTCATTAATTGAAATGGTTTTCTACAAATTTTTGTCTGAAAAAAAAAGAATTTGTTAAATGTATTTTTAAAATTAAGACTTGATTAATTGAATTCAGGATCGTAAGCTTGCAATCTAAATTCTCAATATACAATTATTTTATTGT
Source organism: Tanypteryx hageni (assembly GCA_028673005.1). NCBI lineage: Eukaryota > Metazoa > Arthropoda > Insecta > Odonata > Petaluridae > Tanypteryx > Tanypteryx hageni. The sequence goes on from CM054112.1 coordinate 122,617,988, forward strand.
TTCATTTGTTTAAAAAAACGTTGATTAAATGCATAACCAAACTTCCTACGGTTCTAATAACTCATCGTGGTCAGTTCGTCATGTGTCAATTTGTCACACGAAAAATTCGTTGCACATCAAAACATCACACGCCAGACACATCAGTTCATCTCTTGACAAATTCATCATGAGACAAATTGAAAAGCGAGTCACTATAGCTGATGAATGGCAAAGGGAGATACTTTTCCAGAAAAAATTTTTCCTTTATATTCCAATAATACCTGAATGGATCGCAATTCTATTTACGAATTACGCGAGACACATTGGACGGTGTATGGCCGAGGGTGACTGCCAACCCAACAAGTGTATCCCCATGATGTCATAGTATCTGGCCTTCTAATTTATCTCATAATGGATTTCTCACGACGAAATTGTCACACGAGGAATTTGTCTAACGATGAATTGACACGCGATGAGTTGGCTGTGTGACAAATTGAGGTGCCAGGAATTGAAGCACGATGATTTGATGTGTGATCAATTGATTGCGATGTATTGACGGTATAAGACTTTACTCGAATTTAAAATTACCCGATTTTCACAAGCTGAAATTTGAAAAAAAAAAACCTCATCTTGGATTCGGGTAAATACGGTAAGTCAAGGTGTAAACAACTTGAATTGGGAGGATAATTATTTTATTTATTATCACTTTATATAACATTTAAAGATTACAAGAACACATTTTATGAGAATTGTTTTATAAACAAAATGCTTAAGTTAAAAAATTATGGCTAATGAGTTGTTTTATGGCAAGCAATTTTTTTACTGTTATCAAATATTGTTACAGCCAACTTTAATTTCTAATAAAATCCAGACCAGTTGTGAGTTTTAAATGGAACACTCTAACATGCACTAAATCTACAGATGATCCTAGTGGCTCCAATGGTTTCAATTTTTAAACAGCCATACTTTATAACAAGAATTATTCAATGCAGCTGACACCACACTGTCGCATTATACTGCATGATTTATCTAATTTTTAACCCTAATTTTTAAATAGCTAGAGAAATGAATTCCAGGCATGATGCCAAAGTGAATTTTATCTCCTCTAACATAAAATACATTTACCAGAGCAGTTATTTCATAGTATGCAGAAATATGGCAACTATTGGTATTTTAAACTAAACATTTCATTTTCTGTTCAAGTGAATATGGCAGATTCATCTGAAAGATGGTAACATTAAGTTCAGCCAACAAAGTTAACTGTTGTTAAACACAGTTGATCAACACTTCTCATTATTTTTTGTATTAACATAGGTAAAATTTGCACTAACAGCATAAGAGTGAACAATGAAAGGCTAATTACCTGAAGGACAATTGGCAATTGTTCTGGAGGATTTCTCCTTTCTGAACCAAGGGTGAGCCACACTTGGAATGCAGTTAACTGCTCCTCAAAGAATGGGGAGTGGACAAAGTGCTCATCTCTCTCCAAAATTCCAGGCAGCTGAGAGAGACAGAGGTCCAGAGCTAGATCCCATGCCTGCCACATTGCATGCTGTAAAAGCAAATTTATTCGAAAAATTCACAATAAAATTGGCTGCTGATGGCTCAATTGGAACATTGTTGTGTTTTCTTCTGGAAGCCATGCCTCCTCCTCTTTATACTCGCCCAAATCAACAGAATAAACTTTCATTTAACAACACCAATGTAAGTAGTAGAATCACATAGTAAAAACAAAAAATATCATTCTTCTACTACATTAGGGATAAAACCAAAAGCAACAGAATGATTTGCCATTCTCAAAACACAATTTCTTAAGAAATAATCCATAACTTAATGCCTGTTATTTTTGTGTACCATATCTGGTCTGAGAGATAACTTTATTTAGCTTGTGAAACTGCAATGAAAAAAGTGATCCAATAAATTTACTATCAACAATTTTATAAAATGGTGGATAGGATGGATCATAAGATCCCTGCGCAATTGGCATAAATTGAAATTTGGGAATAAATTAAATCACTGCAGAATTTTAATCCAGATTTCTAATTAATCCCAATAAGTAGTAGTGGTAATTGATTTTTAAGTGCGTCAACTGCTATGGTCATTTTGACGTGTCATCAACTGGACACACACACACACTGAAGGGAGGAGGGAAACCTGGTGCTGGCATTAGCCTACTCTTTACAAAAGGCACCAAGGGGGGCAACTGTTTAACATCCCTTCCGAAAGACAGGACACTGACTTTGCACAGTCTCCTCAAACCACACAAGGGGGAAAAAAATCCTACTTTTGCACTGCCTCTTCAAGCAGCAGGCGAGTAGTAGCCAGCATCCTAACCACTACACCACCAGCACCCCCTAATCCCAATAATTTTATGAATATAGAACACAAATGATTACAAAATATTTCCAATTCTTTCTATATACTAAAAGCTTATAAATTACAAGAATGTTATGCACAAATGATATTTTACTCTTACCTGGTCCACTTAAAAAAACATAAGAAAAACTGAAATCTTACATCTCATGGCAAATGTTTTGCTAAAACTGTTGTCATATTTACTATGCTGCAATTAGGTCTGCCAATGTCTGTTCAGCTACATGAAGAAACATGTGCCTTTTAAGACTGAAAAGGGAGTGATGCAAGGAGATACTGTCTCCAAATTATTTACAGCAGCTCTAGAGGAAGTGTTCAGAATAGATCAGAAAGGAAAAGGTATAAAGGTTAATAGCGAATATCCAAGTCATCTACGATTTGTAGATGATATCATGCTGTTTGCAGTTAGTTCAGAAGAGCTACGCAGAAAAACTGAGGAACTGGAGTGTGTAAACCGAAAAGCTGGATTCAATATGAATCATATTAAAAAAGTTGATGTAAAGCTCCTTCACAAATCCTGAAAATATACATATCAATGATGCAGAACTCAAGGAAGTATCATGCTATATTTACTTGGGTCAGCTCATCACTACTGACATCAGTTTTTGGAGAAATAATCTGGAGAGTGAAGATGGCATGAAGTACATTCAGATGGAATGCAAACATCTTCAAACCAAATACCTTAGTCTTTCTAAAGAGGCGATTGTATGGCCTATGGATGTGAAACATTGACCATGATTGCCAGAATAGTCCAGTACCTACAAATGCACAGGAGCAAGGAGAGACATCCTAGAGATATCTCTAAGAGACTGGAAAAAGAACAACTGAGTAAGGAAGAAGATTGTGGTCTGCAATGCATTAATGAAAATAAAGGTGCTAAAGTGACAATGATGGGTTATATTGCAAAAAGAAATGATCAGCATTGAACGCCTAGTATCATGGAATGGATCTCAAGAAACAACAAGAGGCCAAAAGACAGATGGGATAGAGAGACTGCCAAGTTCTTTGGATCAGCTTGGAGGAATGAGGCAGTTGATAAGGAAAACTGGAGGAATTCAGCAAACAATGGATTGAAAAGGAGTGATGATGATGATATACACACACATGTATGCAAGCACACAAACACTAACTTATAGGCATGCACATACACAAGTGGATGAAATTTAGGAGGAAGGCTCCACAGAGAATGAAACAGGAAAACAAGGGAACCAGTTAAGAAAAAACATAGTAACATGAACTTACTTGATATGTTGGTGGCAATTTCGGTGAAGAAACTGGAGTGCAGTCATAAGACCTCATAATTCGCTCAGCAAGAAGGAAGTTCCTAAACAGGCTGGCCACCAAAAGATCTTGCCTAAACAGTTTCTGAAACAAATCTGGAAAAAATTCCTCTACTTGAAAAGTAATCTTTACAACAGGATTATATTTGCATTTAATACATTTTTTATGTTATTCAATTTTAAAGAGCAGTAAAATTCTCATTTAACTTATCACTCATAAAATAAATCTTGATATAACTTATTATCACACAAATTTTTATCCCATTCATTTACTGTATAAGAATGAAAAGTGTTCAAATCTCGGCAAGAATAAACTTCTTTCGAAGAAATTTCTTTGGATAGAGCAAACTGAACTATAAGTAGTTCCTTGCCCTATGCAGTCATTCATTAGGCTCCACCGAGTTAACACGTGCTCAATTTTGCGATCCAACCCTTCTCTGTCCAGTCACTTTTTTTTCTGGGAGGTATATGCATTTCAAACTACATTTGTTTATTATGTCATTGATATTTTCATATAATTCTAATTTTCTCATCTTTTTTTAGCTTGTTTCTTGTAATAGTATGGGAATGACATATTCTGGAGACACTTGTTTGGGGAAAAACCTAGTGCAAGTAATTTCTACCTCCCCCTCCAACTTAATTTCGATGTATCTGTTATAATATTTTCAATGCTTTCTAACCAATTTCTCTTTTTTAGGACTTATCTTATTAAAATATGAGCAGAAGCGAGAGAAAACTGTTTGAACTTCAACAAAGTCAAAGATGGTAATTTTTTTTAACAATCAAATTTTTTATATTTGAAATATTTACTAACTATTGATGATTTCTTTAGAGATTTTCAAAGTGTCTTTTCCTTTTTCCAGTGTTCCTCTGAAATTCATGTTTACGGGAAAACTAATCCGTCTTGAGAGGGAGCAAAATGTAAGTTAAATGTTATTTTTTGCAAATTACTATTTATTCTTCTGATTATTTGTTATTTTCTGTTATCTAGCTACATGTTTATATGCTACGTTTTCTTGATAGCTGCCATTTCTGAACAAAAAACTTCAGGGAGAAATAATGTACGTACATTCACCACCTCTCCTTCTTTTACGAAACACTGATATGATAAATAAAAATATCTTTCTACATTTGTAATGTTTTTAAAATTTTATTTTTAGCATGGTTCGTACATGAGGTGCCAGTCGAGGCAGTGCTAAGGGGAAGGCACTCCTCAAAAGAATTCCCTCAGAGGAAAAATGTCCTCGACCTCCCACTTCAAAAGGTAACTCCCAACCCCCGACTTCCCAAAACAGGCCCCAGCTGTCAACCTCCTGGGCAGATGTCACACTTCCTCCGACCACACACAAGAGAGAAAGTGTGATGGCGACACTTCGCAGACCAACAGGCGAAAGAGGGACTCTTTCCCTCGCCACATTTGGTCTACTGCGGAGTTGAGCAAATTGTTACTTAGGGAGGAGGAAGAGGAAACTGATTTGAGTGATTTATCCAGGGAAATGGAGTGGGGCAATAACACCGAAAAGGACAAGGACGAGGTGGTGGAGCTTCTCTCAGCTGGTAGGCATATTTTTAGAAGAAATAAAAATTTTAAATTCATTTATACCTTTTTGTTCTAAATATGTAAGTTATACTCTGAATATCTTGTTATGTTAAAGTTTTGCTTTTTAGTTATCATAGAATTTAATTATTTTAAAAATAAATTTCAATTCACAAAATTTTCCAGAAGCAATTAAACTGATAGTTAAATCTAAGTTTTCAAAAGATTTTCAGTATTCGTAAAAAATATTTAGTCATTATATTCAAATAAAATACAAAATCTTAAAAATTAATTAATTCCTTGAAAATAAGTTTAAAAATTCATTTGATCATAATAATTATGATGTTAATGTATGTTTGTTAAAAATATCAAGACTAAATATCCCCAAGAAATTGTGAAATCCTTTCCTCTGAATTTGTTTTAAAAAAATTCCAGCATATGACTTTCACTTTCTACATGCCAAGTAATGAATACGATTGCAATAGTACTAACAAGTTGCTCTCAACATCAGTGTCCAATGTAAATACCGTTGCAATCGTTACTCTTTAAAAGGTAAACACCAGATTTCTTCATAATGTCAACTTTGTCTTCATTATTGCAGAGAAGTAGTCTGTTTACTTTGTTGTAAAAGGCTGGCCTGAGTTGTTCCTTGAGGAAGCGATTAGCAACTTTGTAAGATAAATGGCCAATGAAAAACAATTTGCTCCAACAAACATCTTGGCAATAGTAAGGACAAAGTTGACATTATGAAGAAATCCGGTGTGTACCTTTTAAAGTGTAATGATTGCAACGGTATTTACATTGGACAAATGGGCAGAAATTTTCAAATCAGAGCTAACGAATACTTTAGGTGTTTCAAATCCGGTTCATTTGATTCCCATTTCGCGAAACATTTACTCGCCTGCAATCATTCTTCCTCCTTTACTCCCAAAATCTTACACTTATCAGAAAAAAGCCCCAGATTAAATGTCCTTGAAAAAATGTAAATTATACATAACAAAATTAATCCTGAGATACGTTTAGTTAATGGTCACCAGTTCCTCTCTTATTCCCCACTACTCATGGCAGTGCTTCCTCCTCCACCTAGTACAGTCTTTCCCCAAAACAATGTTCAACCTCCTTCCCCCCCATAGCACTCTATATCTTTGTTCATGACTTTCCCTTCCTCACCTCCCTCCACCCACTATTCATCATTGACAAATAGAATTTGATTTACGTGATTTTGATATAAACGATGGTATTTAGGACTGCATCTATCATGTAAATTGAGGACTTCCTGTATATTATTGTCAGTAAAGTTATGGAAATTAAAACTTTTTTCTCTTAAATTATGAATGCATACATACATACACATGGGCACTACAGATCATGGAGATCCAGAGCCATCCTTTTTAGGGTGGTCTTCAGTTCTGCATTGATAGGTTGCTGGCCTATCATGAAAACACCTTTTATAGTGAGAAGCTCATTACACACACATAATAATATATGCATACAGAAGGAAGCAGCAAAGCCCACTGCTGGAAAAAGGCTGTTCTTAATGACAAACACCAAGCAGGCAACAGATTAACATCTTTTCTGAGGGATGGAGCACTTTCAATCAAGACACAATGACTTCTGAGGCAGGCTGAGAAAAAAACCCGACTTTCATAAGATTTTAACTTAGGTCCACCCCTTGGAACCACTTCACTGCCATTCACAATAATAATAATCTCAGGGATAACAGATTTGGATTCTCTCAAGAACTTTGTAAACCTTATTCTTTTGACCACACATGCTCATATGTTGAATAAACACACTTCAATGTGGCTCTCTTAAATTTTCATTCTGAAGCATATCAATGTTTTTCATTACAGAACACAATGAGGTAGTGTGACTTGAAACATGTTGGGGATGCCTTAAGGACCTGCATTCTATCTGAATTGCTTCAGATACAGGTTATGTTTTACTGTTTGTAAATTTATGAGGACAAAATGTGTCATGCGGCTCTCGAACTTCTGAAGATTATCATATGCAGCTCCGAGGATAAGTAAGTTTAGCCACCCCTGTTTTAGGGTATGCAAAACTAGAGGCAATTTTTCGCATATAAAAAATGATACCAAATACGAAATATTTATTAATTATTAGAAATAAAAAAATACTTGTTATTACCTCTTGGTAAAGTATTCCATGCTATTGTGTCAGTTATTGCAGTAAAGATCCAGTTCAGTTCTCCCAACATAGTTCTCCTGTCATTCAGCTGCCCTGGAATTCTGAATATAAGCACAATTAGTGAAACTATAAAAATATGAATAAAACTGCTACATGATTAAAAGAAATTTAGCTAAATATGCTAGAAATTTCAAAATAAATTTCTTATAACAGTTAAATGTTATTAACCTTAGAATGTATATGGGAAAGAGCTTCAAGGCGAAAATGAATGGTAAAAGGTAAAATAGTCTCCAAATGCTGTAATAAGTCTAGTTAAAAACTCCCTCAAAAAGAAGGAACAAGGGGGAAAAATATTAAAAGGAAAGAGAAAGAGATACCTTTCCTTTTTATTCTAATAAAACCTTCTGATAAGATGGATTTGGGTTGGGTTGTGTAGTTGCATCTTCACATTCTAACAATATATTACTCGTACTATTTCTAAATTTTTCTGAGTTCCTTTTCCTACTATTACAATGATGACTTAAGCACTACACAGTTCTCAGAGTTACCGTTTTTGGTGCTACTGTCAGGGGGAGGATAAATTGCACTTCCTCTGAATTTCACTTTCTCCATATACGAAGTATAGAGAAAGTATTGTTTTCATGAAAAAAATTGAATCGAGATTTCAACGGAAATATGTTTTAAGGTCCCTGAACACGTTTTGACTATTTTCTCGATGATGTCTGTGCCTGTCAATTTGTTTGTATGTGAGAGAATTTTGTGGGCGCTCGTAACTCGAAAACTTACACTCATATCAATACCAAATTTTGTATTAGGAAAGAGTACTATATAATGAAGAGCTGATTAGGTTTTGGCAACAATCGCTCAATTGGAAGTGGATGTTTACTCTAGTCGTGTTTTGGTATTTGGCACATGACTCTTTTAAATCTTCATAAATGTAATCTTGTTTATTATAAACTTCATAGATAATATTATTCTCTATTACTTTTGTTTAAAACATTTTTTTGTAGAATGCATTGTTAAGGAGATATTCTATTTATTTAATATTTGCTTTAATATTTGATGAATGTAAAAGTACTGGAATAAAAGTCGTAGGAAATTTAATTTTCTACAATCTTTGTTTGAAACATTTTCCCATATAATGCATTGTTGAAGAAATATTTTGAAAGCTAAATTTTTTAGCTGCCACAACCACACCATCTACCAACGACTATTGTAAACACTTTACACTCCTTTTTATTTTCTTAATTGTTGAAGCTTCGGGGCTATATCCAATATCAGAAGGCTATGGTTTGAGTTTATTTCTGTTCTTTGTAAACATTTAAATTTTTCTCGCAGTTCCTTAAAATATTTATTATCATTTAACCTATTTGGAATTTTTAGAAATATTACAGGTATGGAGCAAGTCATGTGGTGGCTACTTCAGATTTTTTAAAACTGCATTTCATTGTTAACGAATATATTTTGGTCATCCACACAACTTCATTATACTGACATTTTACTGTATAGGACTCAGACAGGTTTTTCTGCTCAAACTCGAGGAATATATAAGAGGCACCCAGGTATAGGATGCATATTCTTTCTAGTTAATGATTTGAGCTGCAAATATCTTTAATATTTAATGGTAAAACTGAAGTGAATCATTGAATGCCTTTGTAATATGAGAAATAGAGGAATTAAAATTTCCGCCCTTAATTTCATAATGCAGTGTATCTCAACTGGAGGTGCACACGTTATTCCTTGGGGGTCCACGAGTAGAGTAGGACATGACGTTTATTTTTATCTGTAATTTGTATGATCCTGCTCACAACTCAGATTAATGTTTCAAAGTGAAAGAACGAGATAATGCATAAAAAAGTATGAACTTTTCATAGGGAGTGGGTCCGCAGAAATTGTAAGACTTTGTAGGGTGTCTGCAGCTCCAGAATGGTTAAAAAAAAACATGCATATGCTATAGGCTAGATGGAAGTGAAGATGAAATATTATGGCAGGATGGTGACAAAAACACCACAACGAACATGATAACAAAATCTAATACTTCCAAAATAAACAACAATTTCTACCTGTACGACTACGTCATTGAGGATGACTTGACCAATGATCAGGAATTGATTGGAATTAAAATAAAAACTCCTGAACGGTAAAATAATCCAGATGAGAACTCACACGTCAATGAGAGAAAATGGACGGGTGAGTTCTCATCTGGATTATTTTATGGTTCAGGAGTTTTTATTTTAATTCCATTCTGTAAGCTGTAGTCTCCAAATTCTATTTTCAGCATCAGGAATTTCTTGATTTTTAATTTGTGATTTTTTAAAACTCAATTTGTTTTCATAATAATTACATAAATATCTTCTAATCTATGGTTGATTCTTGTTATGCTTGCAGTCCTCAACTTTTGATAGTAGACCTTCTTGTAGCATTTAAGGGCATTTTCGATCTCTCTTCACACCTTAGAACTTTTCATGAGCTCTGTGTCATGTTCATCAAAGAGGGCCATGGCATTGTCCAGTGGTCTCCAAACTTTTTTATAATAAATTTTATGCTTGCAGGCCAGAGTATCAACATGAAAACCTTTTTGAAAATATAGGCGCACAATATGCAAATGTAGGCTATTTTCGTATTAAAGCTGGTTTAGTAAATTAGGTAAATTGCGATTTTTCCAGGAAATTTTTCAACATGTTTTGAAAGTTCCATTAATGTTTTTCATTATATTATTCAACAATCATTTTATTATATTACGAATAAAGTTTTCCAACACTGCTAGATTGTTATACATATCTAGTAAAAAATGGCAAAGATTTATTAACCTGTAAACGCCATAAAACGTACTATTACGTTCTGTGAAAACTGTCCAATCGGCCATCAGACGTACTATTACGTCATGCATCAGCACTAACTTCCTTAATCTTTTGATGTGAGACACTTCTTTAAATCTAAATAACTTTATATATTTCGAAAGAGGAAGCTTTGGACTTCCTATCAATGCTTGTCCTGTATTTTTTACTGTTTTTTAAAATATATAATCTACGTTAAATTTTGCAATGGAATTTTCAATTTTGTTACGATATGATGGTATTTCTCCATCTAAAAATCGCTTTTCAATGCAGCAAGGAACCTTTCCTTGGTGTTTGAAATGCAATGTAGGAACTGTGTATCCTCTTTTTTTCCTGGTGGAGCCATACGGCTTATATCATGCGACAAAGGTCTTCGTCTGCATGTATAAAAAGAAAGGAAAACATCTTATGTCTATCTACATACAGCTTATTAGAAATGTTTACAATGTAATTGATGAAGAATGGAATTAGGTTGAGTAAAAGCATTTCGATAAACATTCGTTACCATGACCATGCGACCCTTTGTTCCTCGCTGCATAGGAGAGCATCAATGCCAACCAACATCAGTCATTTCACCCTCTTCAAGGTGGTTGGGATTACTAAAGTTTATTGCATCACCAATGCAAGTTAGTTGAGAAGGAGTCTTTTGTCTTTATGGAGGGGAATTGCGAGGAATTGTGTATATCTATTTGTATGTATATATTTACATATAATATACGTTTAGTTTTTTTATAGAATTTTAGTTTTTACCATGGACCTACAGACTTTCAGTTTCTAAAGTTGACCCATAAATACCCGAGGAAAGGGAACCTATAAAAAATGTGTTCCTTTTCTTCGTCATTTGAATGGTGTAAAGTCTGTTTTCCTCTTCGCATAAGGGCTTTCTCTGTTGTGTAATCTAATAGGGCCTTAGGCATTGATGAAGTGAGTAGGCAAGAAGAGGACATGCCCGCATAAATCACGAACAGAGAAGCTCTTCCATATCACTACACATTTGATTACTAGAAATGTTTACTAAGCTATAAGGCAAATTTGTTGCTGAATCAAATGATGCATGTGTATATATTCTAAAAATATTGAGAAAGGACTTATAAGCTAAAGTTAAACTTTTGAAAGTTTTCCGTGTTTTGCGTCTAAATTAATTTCTTATGTATACAATGTCATATCTCCCTTTCCAATGAACAAAATGTAACCATTTCTACTGTTACTTCTGTAATGACTAAGAATGAAGACTGTATAACTAAAACGTTTATATTATAAATAAATTGTCTTCTAATAAATCAGTAATACTACATTTACATAAAAATTCCTGGCAAGACACGAAAAAGTTGAGATGCGTAAAACTTTTCACCTAATTGCTTTAGATGGGTACAGTTGTAGAATGAAATAGTTACAAATTTAAATTATGTTTTGATTAAGACTGTACATCAATATCTCTCATAGATTTCCAGTATGTATATGTATGTTACATGTAAAACAAACGTGCACCGGAAAATTAGCGATTGGTGTATATACATTCTCTTCTACTGCAGCAATGTTTGTGTGTAAAATATGATATGCAAAATGGGTATTTACAAATTTCAGGTTTTACAAAAACTCAGTAAAATTGAAAGAAAAAGTCTCAAGTTATGAATTTTTTAATTTTCTCGATCATTTTCTTTGCATTGGTAACATCATTTACATCCTCAGACCAGAGTTTCTTCCACATGCCATTCATAGAGTGAGGAGTGAATTCTTCCCAGGCATCGCAAATGATATCAAACACAATCTTGATATTAAACTGGCACCAGAATTCCTTGATGCTAAGCTTATCATCTGCATTGCATTCCCTGATTAGTCTGGAGGAGGTTTGGCACAGATAATAGGGTTTAAAAGCTGCTATAACCACATGATCCATGGGTTAGTGAGGTGGTGTCGAGAGTATAAATAAAACTTTGCAAGAGGTCTAATGATGCAAGGATAAAATGATTCATTTATTTGCATCATCTATGACTTTTATTTCATGTTGACTATTAAATAAGTAAAAAGGAGTCACCTTTTTGGGGCGCTATATGTATTTCATGTGTGCACAGCTAATTTTTATTAGATTTCGAACTTTTTTGCACAGATAACATGCATGTTATCAACCGGAATATACAGTAACTATTTATTAATCATACCAGAGCCTAGTGTACTTAGTGTCTCGATCATCACTTGCTCACTCCCTTTTACTTCTGATTGTAATTTTGCATAGCCCTTGCCTTTTCAGATTTTCATAGTTGAATGCTTTCTTTAGTCTCTTGAAAGACAATGTATTCTATTAGTTTCCTTTCCATCTGAATTGTTATCCCTGTTATAGATTGGTAAAATGTATGCTCTATATTAAGCAGCACGTATTACCCACCCCATTACCCTTCCAAAAAGGTTGTGCATGCAATCCCCACCCCTCATTAACTGTACTGCCAGCTCTTCCTTTCCAGCCTCATTTTAAAAACATTCGGATTAAAATATTAAACAAACATTTAAGGGTATAGAAGGGTACAGTAAGCAAAATGTTTCTTCAGTTTTTTACGCTCTACTGAACTAAAAAAGCAGTTAATCACTAAATCAAACCATTCTCGATTTATAAGAAAAAAGTTTTTTTGGGTATTTAAACTCAAAAATATTGCTCTTCAAATTTTCTCATTAATTGTGACACAATGAGAGGCTTCATGCAAAATTTCAGGATTCTAGATCCAGTGGTTCAGGCTGGAGGTTTTCATCAGTCAGTCAGTGGCAACTGTTCATAAATATAAGAAAGACATAATATATGCTTACTTGTCAATGAGATCCATAGAAACCTTTGGGACTAACTTGGATGTATTTTGCATCACAAACCTTAAAAAAAAGAAATGAGCAAAAAATTTTGTGTGGGAAATATTCAAGACAAGCTTAATTATTTAAAAAATGAAAATTTTAAAGAAAAATTTACTCACCATCGGAGGGCTATCTTGATTGGAGTTGTAAGGCATGCTGTAAAAATATCTGCAGGAAGATCTGGGTTCATAGGCAGGATTTGACTGGCTGCACATGCTGCCAACTGAATACAGTTCTTAAATGATGGAGGAGGAGTTATTGTCCCTCGATTCTGTGAAGCCAACTGTAATGTAAGATGTAAAGTTAGAAGTGAAAAGTACTGCACCTCTGGCTATCACAAAACAAAAAAAGTTTGTTTTTATTTCCTTTAACTTCTAAGTACCACACAAATTCAACTAAAGAAGACTTCATGTGGTGGAACTCCATATTCAAAGAGACTAAAGATGGTTTGCAATTGATAAAAGTTCCACTTTATTGGAAAAAAACAGGCGACTTGTTTCAACTATAACAGTCATCATCAGGTCAAGAAGCAGTGTACATGCAACGTATATATAGGGAATGGGCGGGGGAGAGGGGGGGGGGGAAAGGGAGGAAAGGAGTAAAGGGGGCAATTACTCTGGTTGGTTATAATTTATTCCATTTCCATGTGCTTTAGAATGTATCTGTTTAACTTTGTTACCATCTGTATAGAATGCTTTTAGCATGAGAAAGTTTTTGGTATTAAAACCTGAAGAAATCCTTAAGGATGCAAATAAATAGGAAAATGTAAAATAATCGTAACTGTTATGCTAATAATAATGCTTAAACTGTTACCATCACAGTAATTGTCATAAGAGTTTCATACTAAAGACAATGCCAGAAAGACAAGAATTGGAAGGGTCCAATAATTCAAAGACAAATTATAAATCTTATTTATAACTCACCTCATACTCTTTTTCATGCTGCTCTGCAAACTGCTTGAAAGAATCCACAATTATTCCAGCATTGGAACAATCATACACATAAATGGAGGGTGATCCCATCCAAGTCTGCAGATCATATACTGACAGAGGAATATACTGAGTGTAAGTCTGCAAAAATTAATTCAATAATCTTTAATTTAATGAAAAAACAAAAAATTCAATCAAGCTTTGCACATGAATGTTAATGTTTAAAAAAAATTGAAAACTTCAAACTATCACACATTCTTATTAACCAGAAATTTTCTATTAATGTGTTAATTCCCAAGTAGTCCCAGAGAAAAGGCAAACAAGCAGCAAAAAGGGACCAGGCTGGCCAGATCCTTAAAGTATATATTTTCCTTATATTTATTACGTCTTAACTTTTGAAATGATTCCAAGTGTATTTTGACTGTAATTCTCAATAAAGTTAGCAACATGTTTTACAGAAAAAGTGAAAGGAAGCCACAACAATGTTACAAAGAACAAAAAGTAAAAGGAGAGAGATTTTGGATAGATGGGAGAAGAGAAAACAATAAACATACTAAAGAAGCCAGCATGAAAAACCATCATGGAATCTTGCTGGGAAAGTCTTTGATCCGCTTAAATGATTATTTTTATATGTAGTAAATACACATTTATTCTTTTGAATCTTGGGAGTCAGGATCCAAACTTCCTTTTACTAACATGCTCTTGGTTTTGGTATCTGACTGTTTTGCCACGTGTATTGATTTCCAGTAACATAACTATACATATACATCATTACAAAATAAAAAGTATTCTCTCAAGTATCAACATTAGCTTTCAATATCATTTCTTCACATTGGGCTCTTCTGATGCTTTTCCCCAAACAATGCATTTCTGCCATTCTGCTCACAACAATTTTCAGGGCTGTGGTAATAATACCCATTACTTCCTCAATTACTTCATAATATAATACACACAACTGCATTATTTGCAAACAAGTGCCTACCAGCAAAATGAGTCTTATTTCTATCCCTCTTCCTGACAGTCAAACATTTCGATTTCTTATACTTGCCCAGTCAAAAACCATTGGAGATTTGAATCAACCAATGAAATTCCATTTTCTGTCCCTCATACTGTCAACGTGCTCCTCTCAAGGCGCTAGTAGCATCCATTCCACTTAATGTACTCTCCACCGCTATGCACTTTCTATTCTGAACTACAACAATAACTAGTCCTCACTTCACGTTAAAACCAAGCGAAGTTTGCACCAATCGCGTGCTCTTCAAATTGCAGGTGTACTTGTCGTCTGCCACTGGCACACCAATCAAAAAGTAATAAATATGTTTAAATTGTAACAAGACATGTGTAAAATGCCAGCATTCTTAGTGTAGCCTTTTCAATGCTGTATCAAATTTTCTACCCAGCCAATTACAAATTCTGATGTAGATTTGTCATCACTTCCCTTCCACCACTACCTGCAAGGTGGAAAGCCACTCGTTTGAGCATTGTGAATTTCAGGAGTACTAGAGAGCCTGTGATGCTTCGCTGTCACATTAAGTTGATTTTGATTTTTAAAAATAATTAATTTGATAATAATTTATTTGACAAAAGATGTAAACTTCTTTCTTCGTAAATAGAACAGAAGATTCTATTTATTATTAACCTGTATTAGGATTAAGGATAAGTATAATTTAATTTTTATTTTATTTAATTTTTTAATTTCCCAAGCAATGTGATAAATAAAAATAACTGACCTTGCTAAGTTCTTTTAAACTTCTTTCTTCGTAAATATTACAGAATAAACAGGCTCAACACAAAGACATAAATCAACATAAATGTAAACAAAAAAATGACGTAATATCGTCAAGGTTTTTTGCTTGGCTTAAAGAAATTAATATAATTAATTTTTTAAACGATGCTACAATAATGAATAAAATGGTTCTTTAATTCAAGGGGGAAAGGTTGAATGATTCTTCAAAAAGGTTTGAAATCAATCAACATAAATGTAAACAAAAAAATGACGTAATATCGTCAAGGTTTTTTGCTTGGCTTAAAGAAATTAATATAATTAATTTTTTAAACGATGCTACAATAACGAATAAAATGGTTCTTTAATTCAAGGGGGAAAGGTTGAATGATTCTTCAAAAAGGTTTGAAATCCATGTAAACAAACAAAATGACGTAATATCATCAAGGGGCTCGCGAGTATACACCCAATATTACCCCTCGCTCAAATGAGGTGGCCATGGTAGCTGACAATTCTCATTGTTTAAAAGTCGCGTTTTTCGTATTAAAAACGGATTTTCTGGGAAATTCAGAACATAATTGAATTTTCACAGTAACCAAAATGAACTTCTTTCTTTTTCCAACACAACAGTTTAGGTCCCGAGTTCGAATATTGATTCTAACTAATTTTAAAATGCGATTTTATCATGCCCGAAACTGATTCCAATGCTTTTCTTATGGAGTGCAGGGGTGTCAGAAAAACCCCTTAAAAAGAAAGTATTTAACGTTTCCGGTTGAATTTAGTACCGTTAAAGAACAGGATATTTCTGTATCAAAAAGTTTGCCTACAACGATTACGGTAATATAATATAAGACGAACAAGAAGGGAAAAAATATTCCATAGATGGAATACACAGGGATTTCAAAGGCGTTCTCTATGGAAAATACAAATAAAACAGTAACAAAAGATTGTGTAGTTCTTGAATTTTTATCTTCAAAACAATAAATCGTATTTATATGGTCTCACAGGCTTTTTTGAGATAAATATTGTTTTCTATTTGAATAATTTTTTAAATCTATACTTCATAAATCATATAATAGTATGGGAGAGGAAAATATGGAGTTGAATTGTTTGCTGATAGAATCATTATATTGACCGATGTAAACAAACAATGCAATGTTTTTCTTGGGATTTTCTCGAATTTTTATCTCCGAAACTATATGTTATAATTACGTGGTCCAAAAGGCATTTTTGTGGTAAATGCTGTCCTCTATCTGAATAAAATTTTTAATTCATACCTTACAGATCATATAAAAGCATGGGAGAGAAAAATATGGTATATAATTTTTGCTTGACGGATGCAATTTATGAGATATGAGTATACATTTATTTAAGTGCTTACATGAAGTGGAAGTTAATAGATGGATGCAGTTTAAAACCACAATTCAGCAATAAATTTAAATAGGATCACTAATACTTTATTAAAATCCTCCCAGTAGTTTCAGAGATTAAACATGCGAATGAACGGATGGAGGTGACGTGCCCATAAGGCATTCTGCTACTACTGCTTCACTGGTAAGGAGCACCTAATGAATTTATTGTATTGATATATTAAACTAGCATAATTTCCCATGATGGGTACGCTTGAAATAAGTATTAAGTTAAAGATGAAATAAAAAATTAATGAAACCAACTTTTAAAAGTAAACAAATATAAAATTCACACAATTGAGTGTTCCCAAGAGTCAAAATAGTCTAGGGTGACAAAGAAATACATTATGCTATACAATTGTTATATGTCCAAAATTATTTTTAATTTATGGAACATTTAATTTTGTCTCTCACTCTCTGTCTCTCTCCTTTCTTTCTTCCTCTCTCCTTTCTCACATATTAAAGCATTCAAAGCACGCATTCCTTATGCATATAGATAACAATACAATCTCGAGGTTTAACAATGACCCAGTCAGCAAGGTAACATATTAAAAAGCTAAAAAATATTCAATAAATATGATTTAAACGTACAACTTGAGTGATTTTGTAGCATAGGCAAAATGTGATGATAAGAATAAGAAATGTTATTTATTTATCTTTAAAACAGTCCAGGTTCGAAGATCATGGGTCAATTATTTCTAATTTTAATTTGCAAAAGAGTAAAAGCCTGTAAGCCAAAAAATCGATTCTTACATATTATCTTATGGGAAATATAAATCTACTGGAGTCGAACCCGGGTCTTTTTTGAGGATATTTTTCATAGATGGCTTTCACTATAAGAATCAAGACAGACAGTCATTCTTTTATAATGACATCATAACTTATATCATAACCATTATACACAGATGTGGATGCACAAAAAGAAATATCTGGTCTTTTATATTAGTACTAGGGGCTCCACCCCTACGCGTGTCAACCCTGTGCCTTGCTCCATGAGGTGAATTCATCTGCTGCCCATGTGCAGGTACTCGGACGGTATGCCGACAGACGCTATGCCGAATGGACTTTATGTCAAATGGACATTATGCCGAAAGGACGGTATGCCGAACGGACATTATGCCGACAGGACGTTATGCCGACAGGACATTATGCGGACAAGATGGGATAGGCGGGGAATGTTAACAAGCGATGTATACACATTTTCAAGAGATATGAAATCCACTGGAATGTATAAACAATTAAACAGGTGGATTGAACTGGCAGAAGTATAAACAATGGAATGGGTAATGTGAACTGCCAGTATTGTAAACTATTGAATGGTTAACGTGAATCACAAGACGTATAAACAACTGAATAAGTGTATGGAGCCGTTTGAAGTATAAAATATTGAACGGGTGGATTGAACTGAGGGAATTATAAAGTTTTGAACAATTAACTAGAACTGCCGTAAACATGAACAATATAACAGGCACCGCCAGACATATCAACAATTGAAGGTGTAATTTGTACCACCAATGGAATATGATATCGCACGGTTAATTTTAACCACCAGAGCTATAGTAGTCAGTAGTATAAACAATTGAAGAGGTAAAGTGTAAAACCCGAAGAAGAGGGTTGCATGCCAATAACATCAATAGTTTTCACAGTACTGATTATTATATGAAAGCGCGGGCGCATGCTGGATAGGTAACGGAACGGTGTAAAACCGCTTCTGTCCAGCCAAATGTCTTTACTTATTTCAAGGTAGTGTAAAAGTTATAGTTTTAAAATATCATGTTTAGCACAAATCATCAAATTGTTTTATAAAATTCCAATATAAAGGTAAAAAGTAATGAGTTTTTATATTTTTTGCAATTTTCGCACCTGCATCGCCAATTTTTAGTGCTTTTTGTCATCGCTGAATAGCACTATTATATTTGTTATGTCCATCTGTCCCTACGCATATATCAGGGAAGAATTGGCTGAACTGATTTCAACTAAATTTGGTACATAGAATATTCACATAAATTAATGACCAAAATGGCATATTTGGACCGGATCTAATTAGCAGGGGTGCCACCATTGCAAAGTTAAACTTTTCAGTAATTATGAATTTGGAAGGAATAACTAACCAAAATAACAAAAATCAACATTCGACTAAACAGAGCTACCACAATATCAAGGTTATAATTTTCTATAATTATGAATCTGGAAGGTATTGGCTGAAGGAATTTCAAAGAAATTTCGTTTGTTTGGCTAGTATAGAACGGCAAAACGAAATTAATATTTATTTTATTTATTTATTTTATATTAGCTCATAAACAGCCGTTAACAGCCTTTTACAATGAGTGTAATAACATTAACAAAGACGAACACATACAACCATGCCCTCGGCAGGATTCGAACCCGCGACCCTAGCATTGGGAGCCAGACACGCTAACCACCCATCTACCAAGAGCAGAGCTACCACAATATAAGGAAAAATTATTTTCTGATTTCAAAACAAATACATTAGTATACGATTATACTAGGGCGAATTTGATGAAAAGCACTTCTGTACCATGGGAAACCCATGTACATACATCGCTACTTGTTAAAAATCTCCTTCAGCATCTGAGGTGGGATTTAAATTAACGTCCTCCAGGCTTGAGGGGTTAAAGGTATTTTAAAATTTGAATGAAAAAATGCTTGCAATCTATGTTCCAGCTTTTTCCTACTTAATCAAAGAGAGAAGGAACACTTCTGTATTTGAACTCGGGATTTTTTTTCGTCATTGACTTTAAATGCGAGACTAAGTATTCCTGCCGAATCTGAATCTTCTACATAGAGGGGAAGTTTGTTAAAACATGTAAACAAAGCATCAAAGGATCTTTTACACTAGCTTGAAATAAGTAAAGACACTTGGCTGGACAGAAGCGGTTTCACACCGTTCCGTTACCTAAACAGCGTGCACCCACGCTTTCATATAATAATCAATACTGTGAAAACTATTGAAGTTATTGGCATGCAACCCTCTTCAGATATAAATTTAAATTATTCTGAACATTTCAATCACTGCAATTACCCCTCTAAACCAATTAGGGGAAAAGTTTCTCGCATGTCTACTTTTTCATGTCTCGACTGAAATCTTTAGATAAATGTTACAATTGTTATTTTTTTTAAAGGCAGTTCATAATTTTTATTTATTCTTGAGTTACTTTGTCATTATTCTGAATTATTACAGAAGTTGTATAAAAAACATTGTTCCTTTTTATTCAATAGAAGCCAAAATATGATTTTGTTTTATAATGAAGGAAGATACATGCAGAATACAAAATATAGACATTTAAAAGTTATTTAAACATTTAATTGCCTATTTTTTACAATTTTTATACCTGCAAAATCAGATTTAGCATGAAATTTACTATAAGATAAAATTAGAATTTTCATCTAACGTCCAGAATGATTTTTTTACCCGCATTCTGTGATAACACTCACAGCGAAGTTTCAATTCGCCTCATATGAATGCGAGTAAAAAATCTTTACATACGTTAAATTGGAATTCTAACGTTATCTTATAGTTCATGTACCATATTTAAAGATTACAATGATAATTAATAAGGTTACTATCTGGAGTAGTCCAATCTTTCACTTCTGTCATTCTATCAAATATATAACTTTTTAATTGTTCCACTCACCATACCAATACAGAGTTCTATTTTCTTGTGTATTATTAATATGTACTGCCACTCCCCAACTTACGTAAGGGTTCCGTTCCGCAAACCTTTATGCAACCCAAGTTTTACCTAAGTCAGAATTTGCCTAACTACCCACACAGTTCAGTACAGTAAATAAGTTATTGGGAAAAAAATCATTCTAATCATAGAAATTAAGGAAATTATTTAGACCTTGTGCTATCCCTCACTCGGAAAACAGTAACCGCAAAAAGTTCCACCCTCGCAAGCAGTGAATGGCGGTAATATTTCCGATAGGCAACAGTTGACTGAGCATAATGTAAGCGCCTTGTGGGAGATGTGTAACATAATATGTATGCACTTTCGCACTTTGATTTTTTTGTTTCTGGATTATGGAAAAGTTTACGTATGATCACGTTTACGTAAGTCAGGGCTTACGTAAGCTGGAGAGTGGCTGCATATAATTCACAGTCGGAAGATATTGCCTATGTTTCATTACGATTTCCTCCACTGCCCCTCCCCCCTTACGGCCACTATGTCATATTATATTGGTCATTTCCTTTATGTATGTTTTTCCCAGTCGATAGACTCATATATTACCTACATTGGATTTTACTAGTGGCGATAAAAATTTTCAGCTGCTCTACTTATAATTACTGTACTTCCCATTTCCTGTTCACTTGTTCATAATACAGTTAGTATAATGTATCCATTCAATTGTTCATGATATGGCTAGTACAATTTACCGGTTCAATTGTTCATGATACGGTAGTATAACTGACCCATTCATTTGTTTATAGGTCTGGTGCTACTGATTACACAATTAATTGTTTATGCATAATGCTGTACACATACTCTTTCAAATTTTAATACATCGGGTTTTACACTTTACCTTTTCAATTGTTTATATTACTGACTACTATATTTTTTGGTGGTTAAAACTAACCTTACAGTATCATATTCCACTGATGGTACAAGTTACACCTTTAATTGTTGATGTCTAGCGGTACAGTGTACCCATTATATTGTTTGTACTTTTGGCAGTTCAAGTTACCCGTTCGATACTTTATAATTCCCTCGATTCAATCTACACGTTCAAAATGAGTTCACATTACCCGTTCAATTGTTTATACTTCGGACGGCTCTCCATCTTGTCCGAACAATGTCCTGTCGGCATAACGTCTGTTTGGCATAAAGTCCATTCGGCATACCATCCGGCCACGCATGTGCAACCCTGAATCTCCTCATTTCGGCATATATTTAAGGTAGAAAATTATATTTAGCTGTTTTTGGGCTTCTCTCTCCCTCCGATTCCCCTCCCTCTCTTTACCTCCTTCCCTACCTCCCACTTTCTCCAACTTCCACTTACCCTCATTCTCTCCCTCTCTCTTTCCCTCTCTTTCTCTTCTCTCTCTCTCCTTCCTTCTCTCTTTCACTCTTTCTTTTACCCACACTCCTGTCTTCCTCCATTTTCCCAATAGGGTCCTATATAATTTTATGAGTATGGCAACGAAATATTTTATTCCCGAAAAACTTAAAATTTTCGTCTTCAAAACAATTTTCTGAGTCAATTCGAGTCATATTTGAAAATCTATCGTAGGTAAATAAATTTGCATTCTTTTGCACGGACTATGGTTCAAGTTTCTAATTTCTATAACAATTATAAGTAATTTTAAAAAGCAAATGAAATAGGTCTTATACTCATTTACATGTTATGTTTTCAAAGTGGACATGATGGCAACAATCCTCCAATGTTAATCTTATGGGAATTTATCGAAAAATATTTTTTTTTGGGGGTTCTTGAACTTAAAAACTTCCCATTGTCGCAAATTTCCCTCTGTTTGTAAGTAATGAATAATCAGTCTGAATTCTTTCAGCATTCTAGCTCATATGGAAGTAAGAAATAGTTTGCATAATGCACATTAGTGTGGTTATAATATAGAGAGATACGTTTTTGTGGACATAGAATTGTCATGGGGTGTTTCGTGTGGCGTTTAAAACTTTCTACTCAATTTTAAGTATTATTATCGTTTTTATTCATGGCCAAGATCTGTAGGATTTGATCCATTTAAAAATTATCACAATTACTCTTGAAATATTTTTTTTAGCCATTTTCGGAAATGTGGAAAAACTTTTTTGGAAAATGAAAAACAAAAAACCTTAGATCAGACTGACTGTATATATTGTTATTCAAATACTTTGCATCTTTAAAAAAATATTTTTTGGAGGACATGACTCGACCTGCAGTATATCTGATTCCACAATATAGCGAGGCACGTTATAACAGAGTTCTACTGTATGTACAATTGTAGAGAAAAGTATGCAATGTATAATTTGTAATCTGATTGCTTATCCTTCAGATTAGGAAATAATCAGCAATTCCCATCACAAACTACATTAATTAGTTACTATGTAATAGACTGTCAGGGAGTGGGACATGAAAGCGAATGAGTTAAATATTATGTAATAACATTTTATTTTTGTATTATTTCCTGATCTGAAATTATACCTTGCATACTTTTCTCAATGTATTTCTTATTTCACAAGTGTTTCTTTATATTAGTCTTTAGTTGAATATTAGCATCTGAAATGAAAGGATGTGGTCATTAGAGAGCCCAAAAAAAGGCAAATTTCATAAGCCTATGAAGGAATGTTTGGGTTCGGTGCAAATTTTGAAATTAAGCACTTGCTTTGTTCTTACAAAATCTTTGGACTATGAGGTGTAATGATTATATTGAATTTTTGGTGTCAATAAAAAATAAATTTTGAAATTGTTTAAAGTGAAGTCATTTACAGAGGAGAGTAATGTATAATTTAAAAACTGGAATATGAAATGCACATAAAAAGTATAATCTATATAGATAGATTAAATGAAGTCACATTTACCACGTGAATTATGTGATTAAAAAGACGTATAAATGGCAAAATATCTCACCCGGTTAAAAACCCAAACTTCTCCATTGTTGGTGGGGCGTGGTACACCATGACCATTGTAGTGGAACAGAACACGCTCTTCTTTTGAGTTACGTCTCAATGACGTACACAACTTCTTTACCTTAAACAAGTAATCGATTTAATAATATTTTAAATATTAACCAAAAATGCATACCTAACAATTTAGATTAACATGATACAACTTAGAAGACATTATTTAGTGCAAACAAGAGTTTAATAGGTTAAGAAAGTAATTTAAAAAGTAAAACAACTTTTATAATTGGTACTAGAAGTAAAATGTGGAACAATACTTTATTTTAACTAAAAGTAATATTTGTATGACTCCTCTTTAAGGTCAAAGTATTGCACCTATACATATTTCAACTCACTTGAAATAAAAAATATTAAAAAATACGTCATTTCTAAATTATTTTGAAAATATCAACCTATGCTCAAATAAGACACTTCTAACTTGAGGAATTAATAGCAGTGTCTTTTCCTAAAAAACGCCTTCATCAACTAAGATTCTATATACCTCAAAATTACAAAACTAATACATAAATAAAAACAAAAAAGCTATGTAATACATAAAAGCATTTAAAACAGTGGTGTCCAACACTTGTGGCGAACGGACCAGTCTTTTTGCCACATAATACAAAATATGAATATTATAAGTAGGATTTAATTTAAATAAAAGGTTACAATGATACACAATGATTTAAATTATTTGTCAAATATATCATTAAATTCAAACAAATGTTAATGTGATACTTGACAGTTCATTTGTTCAAGTAGTGCACTGAAATTTGGCATAAAATCCAAACTAAATAGCAGTGGCAGCCAGGGATGAGAAGGCATGAATAATTATTGTGTATCACTGTAGCCTTGTTTTTGTGTAAAACCCAATTTATGAAAATATAATATTTTGTATTATGTTGCAAAAAGGCTGTTGTATGTAAAATTTACACAACCAAATATAAACAAATTTAGTACTATGTGATTTAATACGCTAATAAAAAATAGTAGACAGTAGACTGTGAAGATCAACTCGCTAGATATCAATGGCCGATTCGCCACAAGTGGCGATGCGATTGGACACCACTGATTTCAAAGAAAGACCGAGGAGAGGAAATATAATAGAGTAGCATTTAAATGTACTAGCTTTGTGAACTTTCAAATCACTCATTCCAAATATAGAAAAAAATAATCTTGAAATACCTATACCATTGAATATACACCAAACAAAGTCATATTAGAATTAAAAGTAATTGTGAGAAGGATTTGAGAGAGGAATTCAGAGACAAGTATAGCATTCATACAGTAAAATAATAATACTGTGAGTTAAATGAAATACTGAGCATTTAAGCATAATCATTTGGAAATATTAAAAGAGAAGAAGAAAGAAATGCAAAGACATTTAATGAAGGTACATGGGAAGCAGACAATTATAAGATTATCATAAAATTAAAAATGAGATATATAAACTAGGAATAATGAAATTGCCTACTAAAAATGCGTTTTTATATAATCTTTACGTCATATCACTGAATGATTATCATGAAATCCGAATCTATGTCATTTTATTTCTATGCTATGTACTGTTACATCATCTTAATTTTGCAATTCCCCAAACAAAAATTTACTTCGCAAACAAAACATACGTATAGTTACCTCTTCAACGGTTGGATCAAGGCTTTGTTTGTATCTAGCCCGAGGCTGCCATCTTTCATACTGCTTTTGTAGATTTGAACTTATAGTTTCCAGGGCTTTTTGGGGACTCATTGACAGAGGGTCTATTATTATCAAAAATGGAAATTTTCATATTAATTACGTATTATTTAAAAAGTATTCTAAGCAATTTTATCAATGGTAAAGATAATACAGGGGTGAACCACCAAATAACATTATTTACTATGAAATTAAAAGTAAACAAGAGTCGGTAGTACTCATTCTAGTTTTACAATATTATGAGAATTTTGTGCAGGGTTCACAGAATAATATACTGTTGTAAAAAAAACTTTTAGCTAACCAATCCAACATTCCAACCGCGCACAAGGCTGCGTCTTAACTATGTCTGGCGGATCAACACCGACATTCAGGCACAAAACCAACGCAACACTGACGGTTTTCATCTGGAATTTAAAATAAATACAAAATATAATTAATTTTAAGCGCATACCCTAAATAAATAAAAAAAATTAAATCTATACATATGTAAACAGGTCACTACAAAGAGACATTAAAAGTAATGAGTAATAAAAGCTAGTTTCAGAGAGATAATTACCCGTTCTTTCATTCTCCATGTTTGAGTTATAGCACTAGCACCTTCTATATTTTCCATATGCCGCTTTTTCATGAAAGACAGTGGAAGTTTCCAGTCAATACATTCCGTGCTCTCTGCCTCCCCAACATGGTTATTCACTTTACCAGCCATATTTACAAGTAAAACTCTCTTTTGTACAAATTTACATGCATTCCAACGTTATTATTTGAGTTTAAAAACGAATGGCCTACAATTAAAAATTAAACATATACGAAAAGGCTCCTTCACCCACGTTAATTTCATCACAGCTGATGCTTTGCTTTCATTTGTTATCATTTTAGAAATTCGCCTGCAGAGGGTGCTGTTTTAATATTTGTAACCAAAACAAAATTCTCTTCAGTATGTCTGCTCGGTTTTTTGCAATAAAGTGTAAATTACAAAGTAACGTGTTGTACGATCTCAACAAATCTAGAAATAATACCTCAGTTCAATGGTTCCCAATGTTTTTGCAAGTGCAGCACCCTTTCAAAGGTAAACATGATTTCACTGTATTCTCTCCTTGACACAAGGTCGTATATTTTCACATGCGGGTATTACAGCGCTTGGAGGAGTTAATCTGTTGGTGCTATCATCATCAATTTATTACAAGAAATATTTTTGTCATAATGCCCTATCAGCATTTCCCAATCATTGATTTATTTATTTAACAACGTTTTTCGATGCACCTCTAATAGGGTTGCCACCTCTCCGATTTTGTGCCGGATATTAAGGCGTATTTATGGCGTTAAATACTCTAAATACATCAGCAGATCTTAAATAAATTCCGATTTAAAGTCTGATGCGGTCCACCGAAGAATTTGCAGAAGTGCATGCTCGTATATATTATTCTGGCCTATTGTTTAAAAAAGGTTGCCAACCCTGCTTTACTATGTATTATTTAATTTCCCTACTTTTAAAAAATATATTTTTCTGGAAACTCAACTTTCGCCTTTATGCGTATCCTCAGGAAAGTGTTGCCTTCATTTCAATATACACTTTTTATTCCAGATTTAACTTTTAAGTGCTATAGTAAGTGTTTGATTCCAGCGTGTTCCGGGTGGTTAGTTGGAGAGTACCTACTCTTCAACCTTGGCGTATGAGTAGTGGGGTCTGAGAATCTTTTACATAAAGAGATTATTTTCTTTTCGTATTCAGATCTTTTATAATCTTTTTGCATTTTCTATAAATATGCTCTTTCATTTAAGAGGTAGTAAAGAAAGGTAAACCATTAAGTTCATTTTCTATATTAATGTTATTAACTTCTTCGCTAGCAGTTAGCAGTGCTGTACCAAGAGAAATTGGCACCTATAGATTTGATAAATTTGATTTAATTCCAGCAATATTTAAACACACTTGAATATATGTATGTATAAATTACCTAAGTATAATATAAAACGATCTGAGAATCTTCAGCGAACTAATATAGGGGAGAGTAGCCCAAATTGGACCAGTTCTAAGATTTTGTGATTTACCTCATTAAGTACGGAATTTTTATTATATTTCTTGATAAAAAATTTTACATTAGCATTTAACAAATAAGAATGTGTCGTAAAATTTTAGTTTCCTATTTCAGTGAACCCTCCCTAAGGACTGCATAACCTTACAGAGGTGGGAGGGTTTGTGTACTCTTATGAACCAAAGAGCTATGCTGGTGGGAGATATTTCTCCTGGTAGGACCATCCAAGCTGGAAAGGTCTGAGGGGAAGAGTCAGACTAAGAAGCAGTCTTGGGGGTTTTACATCCCCCTGTGCAAGGGCAGCAGCTTGCACAGTACCTCTGTAGGTGGTGATCATGTGGATCTGAACAGCTACAGATGCGTAATCACTCTTGTGAAACTGCGATGAGGAAAGCTAGGAGAAACTACCTCATTATTTCCCATGATAAGCTGAAAAGCTGCAGATACCTCTATGGATATCTCTGGGGTAAAATATTCCAGACATAAAATAGTCCCCCAATCGGATCTCCGGGTGGGGACTACCTTAGTGGATGCACAGAGGAAATGTAACATTAATAAGAAGAAAGCAAGTAGTGAGAAATTAAGAATAGGCACATAAAATGTTAGGACTATGAATTCAGGGGGTAAACTAGAGAACTTAAAAAGGGAAATGAGAAGGAATAATGTAGGTATAGTAGGTCTTAGTGAAGCTCGGTGGGAAGGAGAAGGCGAGATAAATTCAGACGAATTTAAGATTATTTACTCGGGAGGAGTGATAACACAGAATATTGATTTGACTTGACACATATATCATTCATATACTAACTTAAAGTAAAAATTTTTTGTTTCAGATCAGGATTTTTCAGACGAGTACCTCTGGGGTACTTTCATAGGTAGAAGGGAGTACTTTAGATATTTACATAATAGTGAACTCCTTCTCTCACCTCTCTCATAGAGTCGTGGCCTTTAATTGTACTTTCATCACCCCTAAGGTGACGATTGTAGTACATCTGTGTGGTGGTAAATTTATATAAATTAGAAAATTAAGTTTTCAAATATGAAGAGGGAATAGAGAGGCAGGCTTAAATTTTCCCAAGAAAACACTCTCTTTCTTGGGTAGGCCACCTCCATTCTTTTGATATTTACCAACAAGTATGGATAAACTGTGATTAATATATGTCCACATTGCTTTGGCTTTGCCAGTTGGGATTGCCGAGCAGCAAAGCCCCGGGATGCATCTTTAGTGATCTACAGGGGGTCTGTCTGAACAATTTTGAAATAAAATGAATGTTTTGCAAGTAATAAATAGATAGTAAGTGTTTTATTTCATTAATGTCTATAAAATGTAGTGAAAACATATAAATAAGTATGGACCAAAATGGTCCCTCCTTGGTACTTAATGGTAGTTTTGGACCTTAGTATTTCAAAGAATAGGTAAGATTAATTTTATCATAGGAATGCCTCTAATATCCTCACTATATGAACGATTTCCCTAGTTTTATTCTGTAGCATGTTGGTTATTTTTGTATTCCTTTCAAAAAATATCATTGTCCAGTAATTTATTTATTTATTTTATATTAGCTCATAAACAGCCGTTAACGGCCTTTTACAATGAGTGTAATAACATTAACAAAGATGAACACATACAACCATGCCCTCGGCAGGATTCGAACCCGTGGCCCTAGCATTGGGAGCCAGACACGCTAACCACCCATCTACCATGGCCGGCAATAATAATGTATTAATATGACAATATTTTTAAAAAATGTGAAAATTACTGTAATACTCGGTCAACAATATTAAATCAATTTTAATGGTCCAATATGGGAGACACCTGCTGGTTCAATATGGGGGAATCTGGCCATTTTGTTTGACACACTGAAGGAACAGATTTAAAAAACTGTATTCCTACATGATTATCTTTACAGGTTAATTGGCCTTTAAACAGAAACAAGCCTTAGAGAAAACTACAGAAATCAACATCCAATTGTAGGAAAAAGAGAATCACACTACAACTCAGCAGTGCTTGCAATGAACTGGCCTGAACGGTGAGAGGTAGCCGATTCCTTGTAGTACTTCACAAATTCAGCGACAGAATGCAGCAATTGATGGTACCAGCAGGGTTAACCTAACAGGTTCAATTTATGTGCCGGTCCAATTTCGGTGACTCTCCCCTAAAAACATCTGTAAATACCTGTGGCTCTTGAATGCCTATAAGAGTTGCTGTAAGATTTAGGATTCCATATGATTTTAACTTTATAATCTACCAATGCAGGTATTACTTTGTGGATCTTATTCATATTAAAAAATTTTAAAATTACTTAGTAAAAACATCTTCCTATTTTTATTAATGTCCCATCAATGTGATCAGTAATCAGTCAGCTGACGATGGTCTAACACAATTGGTTGCGACTTTATTAAAGCTAGTGGTTCTACTAAGTTAATTTTTTATTCTTAGTTGTTTTTAAATTTGTTTTTGCTTAATTTTGTGCCCTCATCTTAAATTTTGAGCCAACGTTTATAGTCTGTAAGTCATATTTCGATTGCTCAAAATAAAATCTGCCTCTTCAGTATCTATCATTAACTTTAAATTCTATTACTCGACTTTTTTGCCAGTCGAACGAATAATTTCTTCCCCTAAAATTAGATTTACAACGTAATCTTAATAGGCAATGCCACGCCAAAGCCTTCAAGCGCCTTTATCCAATTTTTTTCGGAGCATCTCTTAAAGTTTAAAAAAATTCTTTTACAACTAATGACAACACGAAGAATAGAATTCGGTATTTTATTAACATTATTTATCAAGAAATGTAGGACAACAATAAATTAAATACTAAAAATATGTAACTATTTATGATTGAGTAAAATTAACGTTGGCGATTTGAGTCCTCTGAACTATTTAGACGCCCGTGTGCGTTGCACGCTCTGCATACCGGCACGGCTCTGTCAAATGTAAATTAGGGACTTCCAATGGCTAATCAAAAGGTTGAGATAATGAGATGCGCATTTTGGCTACAAATCAGCTTTCCTCACAGGGAGTATATTCTATTTTAGAATCTACTATCAGTGAATTACCTATGTTGACAGCTGTCTTGTATCAGAATAGCACATTTTCCAAGCCTTTTAGAGCAGTGTTTCTCAAACTTTTTCGGTCTGCGGACCACTTCAGTGAGTTTAAAGACCTCCGCGGCCCACCTTTTTTATACTCTCCGGCTTGTCATAAAAACCAGGTAAAAAATTACATAATACCTACTATAAATGGAACACACATGTATTTCAAAGGTGTATATTAATATTTTCATTATTTCTGCATAGTAGTAAGTTTTTTCCTCTGCAACCTTTTTATTTATATTGTACCCTTACGGATATTTTTTGGTAACTCCTCTATTTGAGTGTATTTTTATAAAATATCTTACAGGTTATATTATAGCTAGGGAGAGGAAATTTGGGTTCCAATTGATAGGTACTTATTTCATTTCATTTAATGATGTACGAATGTAAGCTTTAAAAAATCGGAGGATATAATTAACCCATGCTGCTCGAATTCACAATTAGGCGTTACATTTTTGTGAGTTGTACTAAATCTGCTTGAAATAGTTTGAGCGGTTCAACCGATGAAATTCGCGACATATGAACGGACTGACAAACGAGGGAGTCGTGAAAAAGGCGTTCTTTATCGCATACTGATAGTACGAGAACTCCTAAAAAACAGCGTGTACCTACTTTCCTGTTTCTACCAGCAAATTTTCAAGGCGTCTCTTGCGTGAAGAGAAAATGTTATAGTTTCTAAGAATTTCAGAAATCACACACGTGAATCCCATAGGAGAAAATGAACTTCAACCGACTTAAATCAGCACCACTCAGAAAATAACAAAAAAAATTAATTTAATAACAGCGGAGGAATAAAATGCGAGATCTAAAAGGAAATAAATAAGAAGGGACTCACCGTTTTAATGCTCGAGACGAATGTGGAGCCAAAAGTTAGTTAAACTTTTCTCTCCGAATACTGTCTTAATTACTTTTTTCAACGTTTAGGAGTAATTGGTTGAGCTACCCGAACGAATCTATTTCAAATAATGGAGTAAATTATATTACTGTTCAAATATAATTAATTACGTGAGTCGGTCGAGTAGTGTGATGTTACGCGCGATTAAGCTTCTGGTTAGCTCACGTATGGCTTCGGCTTTAGTGATCGGTATTTGTAAGTTTCATTTTCTGGCATCCTGCGGGCCACTTGAAAGACTCACGCGGCCCACCACTGGTCCGCGGACCACACTTTGAGAACCTCTGTTTTAGAGCTATCTAACTTATCAACTGTATTCCAAACACAAAACGAGCTCGATAATTCCTTTTGAAGTAAAAGCATCTCGGCTTTCTTTGCGGAGGTAGCAATGAAATCAGTGATGTAGCTAGGAGATATGGCGCCTATTGTAAAATTATAGGAACACCTTAGTTATGGGGTAAGTAAATAAAAGGTAATAGATCCTTCACCGTAAAAAAGGAAAGAGAAAACTCACGTACGCGCTGTAGGTCTCCGGAGGAATCGGCGAGACCAAATTCTTGTGAAGAAAACACACACACACACTCCAAGGAGGCACTCACACAGTAGACTCGAACCAAAACTAGACACCGATGTTTCGACAGCTACGCTGTCATCTTCAGTAGTTATGTCTAATATTATTTTTTCTGTTCCAATAAATAATGATAGCATTTTTATTTAAAATAACTTTAACATCTGAGTATTAAATTAATAGTTATTTATGGCAAAATAAACTTTTGGGGTCTTTTTTTGGTAACGTTTGGCGCAATTTTCATGAGACGCATTTGGCAAATGCCACCTTTGCCGAACTCTAATTACGTCACTGCCAGTTAGATACAATTATTATCGAGCTTTTAATCAATGATGATGTTTCTTACATGTCTTTGTATACTGAAATGGTATTTTTCATATTTTTCCAATCAATCCGTGACAAATTAAAGTAAAGAGGAGCGTTGTTTGTTGACGAAATTGTTTATATAAAATCTTCCGACTCAAAAAGTTTCGTAGGTAAAATCTCCGGACTCCAAGCCTCGGAGGCGGCAACCCTAATCCCTAAGAGGCTCCCAGTTTGGGAACCACTGCCTCAGTTAATATTTGTTAAATTTATTGATATTTGGAATTTACGCGTGTTCGTTATATCCTTTATTCCCGGTATATTTATTCATTAAATCAATTTTTAAATGCGTAGAAGTAGAAAATTGGTTCATTAGTTCAATTAAAATTCAAAATTGATCAGTTCAAGTACAAAGTATTGCTTGTGGTGTTGTAATCAGTAGCTTCGACACATTTGGGATTTGCGGATGTTATTAGGGGATGTAGGTTTTCCGACACTTTATCTTGCTCTTCAGCCTCCCCTATTTCACCAGGCAAGGTGCAATGATAATTAATAATTATATTATTCGCCTTACTTTTTTATATAACGACTAAAGAAAATGGAGTAAATGAAAACTGTTTGTTACCTCAAAAAATCTGCATGTGTAGACAGTTGACCGGAGGTTATTTTTGAGCGGAAAAATCCATCCATATCGCCCTCTTGTGCCTGTGAAGACTTTAAAAGGAATTACAGAGCTCGTCCTATGACTGGAATCTAAAATACTCGATCATAGAGTAGCGCAAAAAAAGCTTCCCTGTCTGTGAAACTGCCGTCAATTAAACAACCTACGCGGTGACCACCAGGAAGCCTTCAAGCCAGTAACACCGCGAAAGCCTTCGCACTAGTAAACAAAAAGTTTGTGAAAACAATTGAATGGCTAATGGAGGTATATGATATGGGAACCGGACAAAATGTCCCCAAATATCATCATTCATGCCCCGTCAAAAATGAATTGTTCTCGAGTTAAATCATAATATACTCTTTCGTACGTATAGTAGAAATTAGTTCTGACAACAACATGCTTGCCAAGGCAGCAGACGGTTAAAAGGCAATATTTTTCCAAAATAGCTAAGTGATTTAAATGATAAATTTGAGCGAATTCGAATTTATGACATTTGAAGATAAGACTAAGAAACTTTAATCATTCTCTTTTAAAACAGTCCCAGTCCGAAAATCGATGGTCGATTACTTCTAACTTAATTTGAAAAAAAAAAAAATGAAAGCCTGCACGTCGAAAAATCGCTTTACGAGCTATCCTACGGGAAACAGATATTATAGCCCGGAGTCGAACCTGGGGCTTTTTCGGGGCTTTTTTTATCGCCATTGAATGCAACGTGTGATGAAAGCATCCCTGCCAAATTTCGATCTTCTACCTATTCGGAATGTTTATTAAAAACAGTTATATGTAAAAACGTCTATAGCATTGTTAAAAGGCGTTATAATTATGCATCTGACTGATTTTGAACAGTATATCAACATCAGAGAGGGAATAATTAATACTTATTCTGGTGCGTGTGGACATGTTGTTCTACCTTGCGTTTGGGGACATTTTGTCCGGAGACATTATCCGGAGATATATTGTCCTATACCCACGTCAAGTACCGTGTAAATCGAGAGATAGTTATATGTCCGTTAATTTAAACAGATACATTTCTGATTCTTTTTCACATGATGCCGCTTCACCACTTTTACCAACATGAAGAGCGCCTGTGTCCACTAAGGCATATGTCGTCTGTAAGGGCGTAATTACTATGTGTCAACAAAAAAACAGCCATATATACGACCGCTGTTTCTCGCCAATATATTTGCATATCTCTCTCATGCAAAACCTATTGCCTTACTAATACCACCATCTTTCCCATGTCTCATTCCACAATAAAGTAATGGCAAATGTGCAAAGAAATAGAAAAACCACCGAATAAAACTGTTCCAAATTTCATAAACTTGGTAAATAAGATATTGACCCCAGGTAGGAAACCCACCTCATACAATTTCGAACATTAACTCGTAAAGAATTTCTGCAGCGCAGCAGATGTGCACAAATAAAAACACGCGATTCGAATTTGGACTGACAATGAGATAAAAAAATCTATCATTAAAAAAGGGTATAGTGCCCTCAAGACCTAAAAACGAAACATTTGTAAAATATGGCCTCCCCTCATACTTCCGTGTTTTGATCGATTAATTTACTCGAAGCTCCTAACAGGAAAATATATGGATAGAATATTGTATGTGGTGTGTGAAAAATTGTAAACTGAATCTTCTTAATATGTTTTTATATGATTTTAATATGTTTATGGGTAAGAAAGAAGACGGGAGTCTTTGATATAATTATGAAGTAAAGGCGCTAAAGTGGCAGTGGGTGGATTACATTGCTGGAAGAAATCATCCACATTGGACGTTTAGTGTCATCGAATGGGTCACAAGAAATATAAAGAGACCGAAAAGAAGATCAAAATACAGATGGGACAGAAAGCTAGTGAGCTTCTTAGCGCCAACTTGGAGGAGGGTGGCAGGTGTTAGGGAAAACTGGAGCACTCTAGGGGAGGTCTTCATCCGTCAATTGATTAAAAAAGGGTGATTATATGTGTGTGTGTGCGCGCGCGTGTATGCATATCTGTGTAAATAGCTTGCAATGGACTGACATCGACATTAGTCACGCACCTCGTTGGAAGTTTGCTAAGCTGATGTAGAGGGAAACCTCGTATTTGGATTCTTTTATCACTTCGTGTCTGAAAGATGGAAGGGTATTCGGGGACCTATTTACAATTGCAAATTTGAAGGCCTTGCGGTACGCATAGGTACCACCAGGAGGCCATTACAATTTAATTTAATAATATTTCTTTCCTTTGTTCAACAATTATTTTATAACTAGTGTATTGCCCGTCATATGACAGAGGAGCTTATGAATGAATAATAACAGCTGTAATTATTGAGTAAGAGCCGGTATAAAATTTGCCAAAATAGATATTCGGGAGAATTTCTTTCTTATTCTTGTTTTCTCCAATGATGAGCCCCTTGTCAAAAATGAAGTAATAATAATAAATAAATGATAATATTCCCTCCCTACCTTTCGCCGTCCCTCTCTTGACTTGCAAATATATTCAAGTTCCTCCGCAAACGATCTCGCGAGAACCCTAAAGAATATCAATAAGGACTTAGAAATGCTAGAGAACTGGAGTAATCAAAATTTTCTTAGTATCAATCCAGAAAAATCACAGGCTATCTTAATTTGTTACCCTAAGATATTAGCCGCTATTAATCAATCCCAAAGAATACCGATCAACATAGCAAATTCAACTATACCTTATTGTAAAGTGGTAAAAAATTTAGGATTGCTTATAGATGAAACCCTCTCTTGGTCCCCGCATGTTATAAATGTGTGTAGAACATTAAACTCATCTCTTCACTCACTTAGGAAGTTAAGCAGCAGTACTCCGGTTTCTCTATTCCGTATTTTGACTATGTTGATATAGCGTATCGAAATTTATCCCAAGAGTTGTCGTTAACGATTCAGAGAACACAACGCGTGCGTTAGATATATTTTTAATCTGAAGAAATCAGACCACGTTTCTGATTCACTCGTGAAACTAAACTAGTTAAATTTGGAGTCTCGAAGACGCCTCCACTTGCTTTCCTTACTATACCAATTACCTACTTCTAACAATCCACATTATCTTTCCACGGAATTCAGGAGTATAGACACTGTACATAACCGTAATACCAGAGGGAGCCATAAACTCCTTATTCCTCATCACAGAACAGTAATTTTCAACAAGTCCTTCATTGTAACCGCTTGCAGACTATGGAACGTACTTTCCCAAACAATAAAAAATTTGCACTCGCTCTCATCATTCAAACAACACTGCTATCAATCTCTCTTATCCTTTCAAAGGAACGGTTAAACCCGCTTAATACTTAAAATTTTCTTAATCTTGATTTTGACAAAACATTACTTATTGTGCTCAATTTATACTGTTATTTATTTTATTCATTTATTTATTATTTTATTCACTTGTTTTTCTCCTCTATTTTGTTTAGTCATAACAATGTTAATATATATTAATTTTGTCATTTTTATGTTCATTCCATCAATGATCTATTCGTATTGAGACAAATTCTCCCTGATGTAATTATAGCATTATGTTTTTCATATATTTATCTTTTGTTCTAAATTTCACTTATTGATGCCTTTAGTGAATCTAAGTAGGTTTCGCAGGTTTTTCACACCCCCCTTCTTGTGTGGGTGTTTTCCTTCATTGGGTTTTTACATGGATTTCATTATTCAGCAGTCCTTATTTTTCCCCACAAAATTACATCTTTTCTTTTCCAATACTTGTATTTTTATTGTTACTTGTATTTACATAATGTTCTATGTATTATTGTATATGTTTCATAACGAGAGGTTAGGTGGAATATGGGACTTCATAGTCTCAATCTCGCCCCAAATAAAGACCAAATCAATCAATCAATCTCCCTCCCTTCCTCTCTCTCTCTCCCTCCCTTCCTCTCTCTCTCTCCCTCCCTTCCTCTCTCTCTCTCCCTCCCTTCCTCTCTCTCTCTCCCTCCCTTCCTCTCTCTCTCTCCCTCCCTTCCTCTCTCTCTCCCTCCCTTCCTCTCTCTCTCTCCCTCCCTCATGTCCATGTATATTTATCTATATTTCATGTGTATATTACTTGAATGTCTTTATATGTATATTTGTGACGGTATACAACGATGCTGTATTTACGATGTTTCCTACTGTACTTACTGTTTTCTATAATTTGTTGTAATTTTCCATTGTGATATATACACTATGTAGGATTTTCGCAGGTTTTTCACACCCCCCTTCTCTGTGGGTGTTTTCCTGCCTGGGTTTTACTAGGAAGAACTAGTCAGTTTTTACCTATGTTTTC
Source organism: Tanypteryx hageni (assembly GCA_028673005.1). NCBI lineage: Eukaryota > Metazoa > Arthropoda > Insecta > Odonata > Petaluridae > Tanypteryx > Tanypteryx hageni. Next base: position 122,655,170 of record CM054112.1, read on the forward strand.
TCCACAAACTTCTGTCTTCACTTATATCTTTTTATGTTTTGTATATTTTATATACTCTTCATTGTAATACTTTTATTTTTTAATATTTATGATATTGACGGAGAGTTAAATGTAAGAATGAACCTTATGATCCAAATTTCTCCCGAATAAAGACGGTTATCTATCTATCTAACTCTCTGCCTCTCTTTTCTCCCACCTCCCCCCTCTATCATTCCCTTTTGTCCCAATCCATAGCTCTCCCTCTTTTTCTCCGTCTCCCCCTTTATCTCTTTCCTCCCGTCCTTTTCCAATGCTATGCCTCCCTTACTCTCTATGTACCTTCGATTCTATATTCCTTCCTCCCTATCTCTCTCCCCACATCCCCCTCTCTCTTACTCTACATCTATATAGTCGTTTACATAAGCAAAAGAATCCAAACTAAAAATCCCAGTCCTATTAGGGTTAGGTAATTTCCCGAAAAATCCTACGATAATTTAAGGCAATCTAGGCACTCGTATATATTACACGTATGCGGATTGAGACAACAATTGATTCTCGAATTTTAACAATGACGTGGTCGACAAGGCAACATTCCGTTTAAAAGCCGATATTTTCCCAAAATACGTGATTTAAATGTTTAATATGAGAGATTTCGAACGGTAGGGGGAAAAAGATTAATAGAATAAGAAACTTCATTAATTTTCCTAAAACATAGATTAAATTCGAAGATCGTGCGTCAATTCTTTATAATTTTAAATTCCAAAAGAATATAATCCTGCACATTAAAAAGTCGCTTTTTACGTGTCATCTTACGGGAAATGAAAATCGCCCTCCTGGAGTTGAACCCGGGTATTTTTTCGTGTTTTTTTCCGTCATTTAATTTCTATATTTGAATCAAACATTCCTGCGAAATTTCAACCTTCCACCTAATCGGGAAGTTTGTTAAAACGCGTGAAAAAGTGTCATTGATGACGTCAGCGTTATACACAAACTCATCTAGGCTTTTATTATAGTAATGTATATTTGACGATAAATGACTATTAACATAAAAATAAGGAAATATATTAAAGGAAACGGTCTGCAATATTTCTGAGAGAGTTTAATTCCGTACTTTAAAGGCTAAAACCTTTCGTTTGGGTCTGTTATAAAAGTAAGATACTTTGGAAATTGCAGTAATATCTATTATTTACGAGTTTTATAAGGTTGATAAGTTAACACTGGTTCTAGGGAACAATGTGTTTTATGTAAATAGGTGAAACCTGGGCGGTTGCTCATTTCCAGTGGCCAAATTTCCCTCGAGTACCTTCTTCATCATTATCCGCTCCTTACTAAGCATTATAATTACTTCCTCACGACTCTCGACCATACATGTATCTGGAGAAATGGCTATGGGTACTCATCAGAGCGGGGCTTCTACGGTCTTCCACTCTAATAACCAAAATAAGTGCTATAACTGTGTTTGTTGCCGATTCACTGAAAATTCGCCAATGCCTCCTCGCTGTCGCACTGAACATTTATCTTGTAAACCATCTTCTATGGTTAACATTAATAAAAATGTCGAGCCAAACAAAACCAGCAAAACCGACCCTGTCATTATAAACACGATTAGTCCTCGTAATATTAAATCGGAAACGTGAGCGGTATTCTGCTGAAGTAGTTAACTACGCAGATTTACGCGTTGTTGCATTATTGACGCTGCCCACTAATTAACGCATTATTGCTCACTTTTACAAAATGTATACGCAGATCAACTTCTTGGAATGGATTAATCGATACAGTGATATATAATTAACACGGAATTTTTTTAAATGCAGAAATATTAATGAATATGAAATCAAAATTAATGAATATGGGATCAAAAATAAAGCTAAACAAGATTAATGAAGTAAGTTACTAAACCGCTTTTAATTTTAATTCGCTCATAAACAACACATTGAAGCATTTTACAGAAAACAAATTCACTATTACATATATGAATACAGAATCGATTCGAACCTGCGATCTACTCGCAATCTACTGCTTCGTACCATCTCGTCACCCGCGTGTCGCTCAGTGAAGTGCCCCTCACTTGTCCATGACTTGTAACAATACGACAATCGGCGGGTGTTATTCGCCCCTGCTCCAGTGCCCACTTATTGTTAGTGATTTTCTTTAAATTAAAAGATGCAGAGCAAGCGAAATGCATATTAGTGCATAAAAATATAAAGCGGTTGTTAGGCATCGATTAAATAGTTTCCAAGTCCACGGCGTGGTCAGATAAAAATATTAAGAGTTTGCCCGTTCCATTGGCGTGTCGGAGGCGAGAGGACGAAGAGGCAGCGGCCGGATGACGGTCCGAGAAGGGGCGAGGTGAGGGGCGGCCTATTAACGGCAGCGGGAAGGGGAATAGGGAAGGGGGATTGGGAAGGGGGATAGGGGAGGGAGGGGTGATGAACTCGCGATGGACGGCAGCTGTCCTTTTCGTAATCTCGCCCACTCGCAACTCCCAGCTACTCTTCATGCGTAGAGACGTCTATCGACATTAAACAAGAGGTATTTACACAAATAATCATACGAAAAAATAATCTATTTTATTTAGTTGACCTGTTTCGACGCATAGGAAAGCCCGAATTCGGGAATTATTTTGGGCAGGCCGTTCTCAGCGTCAATTCTTTTTGTTCTTCGGCCCGACTGTTTTGGTCCGTTTGGAGCTGGACAATCGTCCAATCATCGTCCCTTTCTTTCTGTACACTTGAAAAAGAAAAATGCATTCATACCTAACCGCATGGTCGATTCTGCATCTCGACTCTGTTCAGGAAGGTAAGAGCATTGGCCGAAATCATTGTTTCTCGACTCGTCTACGATATAAATAATTTGTCTCCACCTCTTGTCCGATTTGAAAAATCTGTTATTTTCTTATTTTGCCTTGTTCCGTCAATGTTGCGAACTCAATATGATCGCGGCCTTGTTTTTGTTGGGCGTGTAACTCCTTGAATCCAAACAATGATGAGCATTTTTCTTTTTCTCGTATATTACTTCTTATTTCTCCGGCTGAATTAATCTACACAGAAAGATTATACCCAAAAAGTGAAGAAGTTGCCGACAGTAAGATTCCTTGATGAATTGTGGATCGCTCTAGTTCGCAACATCTTTATTTTCAGAGATTTTTTCTCCTGACCGTTTTCCCACGCAGATTGAGCCATCTACTTCGCACATCCAAAAGATTTGGTTATGTAATTGTTAGGCTTGCTGTTAATGTATCGGGTGACGTAGAACCTTCCTAGAAGCTGCCCATCGATGGTAAGTTTTTCCGCTGCTGTCATTCCCGTACAACGACTGCTGAGAATGTTCTCCCGTATATTCTCATAAGAGCAATTTAATCAGTCGCCATCCTTTCTTGCCGAATTCTCTTTACGTAGAGCCTGAAAAATCATGTCTTGAAATTGGTTGAGCGGCATGCAAGCTAAATACTACAATACATCTATTCAAGACATTATCACCAATGGATTTCCCCATAGTTTATTGTCTCTTGCCATTAGAAGAATGTCAAAGAAATCATTCAGTTCAGATGAAGATACAGGATTCTTTCCCTTGCTGACGCAAACGCGTCTATCTTCCTTGTTATTACACGCTCTACTGCTCTCTCGCCTATGAGGAATTATCTCCGAGTACCAACTGGTTCTAAGATTGGTAAATATTTGTCCTTTGGTCCAAGAACAAAGCGAATGATGTTTAGATGTGCAGTCTTTCTAGCCGGACAGAATCTCTATTCTACTGCGTGTCATTCGGTGTGTTCATAAGCTGAGAAGGTCTTTGTATATTGATCTAATTCAGAAACACTGCAACTGTCGAAACAGCAACCTTGCTGAATGGTCTCCGAGTCAATCATTAAACTGTCGTTTCCGTCTTCTAGGGTAGAATCGCCACTTGACTCTTCATCATCGAAATATTACTAGTCTATGCGTTCGAAATCTCGTTCTTGAAAGTCTTCATTCAAGAAATTCAACTACTGAACTCATTGTCGTTAATTTTGGATTAGCATTTAAATGAGAGAGGCTAAATAACTAAGTTAGCATTGCATTGTGTATCATAATGCTACATAAACATGTATTTTACGTAAAAATGTACTTATTTGGATTGACACTTCTAAAATGATATTTAAGTTTAGAACGCTGTCAACTTTGTATTAAAAGTTTGAACGTTTCCCTATCCGCCTAGATAAAGTTTTCAAAACAAGAATTTTTCAAGAATAAGTGGCATTAATACTCAAAGTTTCAACTTTCCATATTTTATACCTTCGACGATATAAGTAACACATAGGAAACTATTGAAACATACCTGACTTGAATAATTGTAACGCAATCTTTATGTTTAAGTTCATTCCTTCGTTGTAAATTATCGATTCTTTTTCACTTAAATGTTGTGTATACGTAAGGAAAATTAACGTATTTACGTTCATTTTTTCGTCATAAATAATCCATTTCCATTCATTTACTATGTTATGTGTGCACACGAATGGAAATTAAACGCATTTACGTATTTGTAGTGGATCTTGTTTACTTAAGTTGCTAGGAAGATTGTTTTAGTTGCAACAGTTTAAAACTGTGTAAGAAACTTTCGAAGTTCAAATTAATTATAACTTTCTTGTTGGAAATTTCTCAAAATTTTCAAGAATAAGTGGTATTAATTGGGAAATGCACGCTCAAATTCTAAGCTTTTCATCTTTTACGTCTTCGGAGATATTAAAAAAACATCATTTTGAATGGATCCCAATCCGAAATTGTATATTTTTCAAAACTAAAATGTAAATATTAATAAATGACATTAATAATAGTAATACTAATTACATTAAATATTTTTATATGTTCTGTGTTCACAGAAAAAACCACTAATGCATTCCTTAAAGTTATTGAGTAATTCATAGTTTTGTAGAAACTGGCTACATCACTCCCTAAAAATCATCTAAAACAATATAAAATTCTATCTCCACTATTTTTTTTAGCACTTGTGTTTAGAAATACACCCCATGCAATCCTTTTTCACACCTAATGTATATAGATCATGACCTCCTAACTGGTCCGCCATCTTTCCTACTGCGTACAACGCAAACTTTTTCCTTTCTGCCTGGAAGTCCATCTTTTAAGTCAGTACATCCCCTCCTCCATCGGCAGCTTGTCCTCCTGGATGATGAACTCCGTTTCTCTCACCTATCCGTTCAACTTCTATAGCTTCTATTATACTGGAAGTAAATTGGAGGCGCGTCATTACCTTGGATTCGTTGTTCTCCTTGTGCAGTATGTATGAATTTAGCACCATTCTCGCAATTATACAAAACACCACCCTCTTCCAGTATTTGAGGGTCCTCCTTTCATCAAGATTAGAATAAAGCATCATGTCAGATGCATCTACTCCGCCTATAAAAGTTCTATAGTTTTGCACACCGCTTTTTCACCGCTTCCTTTTCCTGGCCATGACGTGTGCGTCATTTTGATTTATTTTCTGTTTTACGACATAGTTAAATTTATATTATTTGTAATCGAAAGAGTAAAACAATTTATGTCAATAAGAAATAGTTTATTTAAGTTTATAATATGAGGGAAATCATTACTGGAGGTATTACATTCCGATGGCAAGGCATTTTGTCACCCTGGGCAAGAGGTCTAAATGATCCCTCTTGAAAAACTAAATGGTGCACTAAGAAACTGCCTACCTTGCCTATATGGTAGAGATATCCATGGATTTAGCATATTTTAATTAATAACATCGTTATTTTTTACAGGCCATTTCTGATGAGTGGACAGACTGTCCGTTTTTCCATGTTCATGAGTGGAATATTTTTCATTTAAAACAGTTTAGAACCAAGCTACGAATTCAGGATATGGAATTTCGTTCACCTGAAAGAAAATAATTTATTTATACGAAAAATAAATTCTGAATCAATGTAAAATTTGTGTAAAAATATATATTTATAATCTGAGAAAGCCGATTTTTCAATTCTTCAGTAATGATAAATTATATTAGCTATGGTAACAGACCGTACTCTCTCACCAATCAGCTTTCAGTGGACTTTAGCTAAAATTTTAAAATACAAGGCCACGGGAAATTCCAGTTTTTCCGAATATAGAAAAAAATTTTTTTTATCGATTTCTCTTCTTATCCAAATTTATGAATGGTTTTACAGTTAATCATTATTTTTGGGCAGAGTAATTTAAAAAATCTAAAATTTTCAGCATATATTTGACGATTGGTTAATAATTGCAACTTGGTAGACTTTACTAAGGGTTTCAATGATCATCGATAATATTTTGCCGTGGACCTTTCTGCTCTGCGGTTAACGGTGTTTTATTTATCACATCGTTTAAGGATTGAAGAAGAAATGTATAAATTATACATATAGTATCTATGTGTTCTGTTGTTTAAATTTTATTATTTATTCACGCTATTTTTATTGTTATTTACCGCTATAATTTTTTGACATTTTCTGTTTACATTGTATGCATTTCAACATGTAAAAACCATAATATTGGTGGACTTTCCTGAAATGCCAATCAAGCTGCGTGCTTGTTAAAATAAAACCAGGGCCGCCAAGAGCCGACACGGGCCCTGGGGACGGGTTGGCATATGGTCACCCATCCCCCTTTCAATGAAAAGGCGGCTGAGGGGTCGCATGGAAGAAAAAAACATAAACTGACGAATAAGTTTTATCAAAATTACATGTCGAAATATGAGAAAGGTAGAGGTTCTTATGTATTACTTGAAATTCAAATGATGTCACTGCAATGATTAACATTTCTACATACTAACTACATACATACTGTATTTACGTTAAATACTGTGGTTGTTGTCAAGAAAGCTGCAAATTATATATATATATATATATATATATATATATATATATATCTTATATCACTTATATTTTTTGTTATTGGATCAATTTCTATATTAATATGTTTAAATTTCATCTCCTTTCCCAGGGCCCCGGGGATTTTGCTCAGATCTCCCCACCATTTCAGTGGGCCTTAATATAACTAGTGAAATTGCGCGTCAGAAATGACGACTATGCATGAATCAAGTATTAAAATTAATACGCTTCGCATTATCATTCCACTCTCCCTCCCATTCTCCCCTTCCCTCCCATTCTCCCCTTCCATCCCATTCTACCCTTCCCTCCCATTCTCTCCTTCCCTCCCATTCTCTCCTTCCCTCCCATTCTCTCCTTCCATCCCATTCTCCCCTTCCCTCCCATTCTCTACTTCCTTCCCATTATCTTCCTCCCATTCTCTCCGTCCTTCCCATTCTCCCCTACCCTCCCATTCTCTCCTTCCCTCTCATTCTCCCCTTCCCTCGCATTCTCCCCTTTCCTCCCATTCTCTCCTTCCCTCCCATTCTCCCCTTCCTCCCATTCTCTCCTTCCTTCCCATTATCTTCCTCCCATTCTCTCCGTCCTTCCCATTCTCCCCTTCCCTCCCATTCTCTCCTTCCCTCTCATTCTCCCCTCCCCTCGCATTCTCCCCTTCCCTCCCATTCTCCCTTTCCCTCCCATTCCCCCCTTCCTTCCCATTATCTTCCTCCCATTCTCTCTTTCCCTCCCATTCTCTCCTTCCCTCCCATTCTCTCCTTCCCTCCCATTCTCCCCTTCCCTCCCATTCTCTACTTCCTTCCCATTCTCTTCCTCCCATTCTCTCCGTCCATCCCATTCTTCCCTTCCCTCCCATTCTCTCCTTTTCTCTCATTCTCCCCTTCCCTCGCATTCTCCCCTTCCCTCCCATTCTCCCTTTCCCTCCCATTCTCCCCTTCCCTCCCATTCTCTCCTTCCTCCCCATTATCTTCCTCCCATTCTCTCCCTTCCTCCCATTCTCTCCTTCCTTCCCATTATCTTCCTCCCATTCTCTCTTTCCGTCCCATTCTCTCCTTCCCTCTCATTCTCCCCTTCCCTCCCATTCTCTCCGTCCTTCCCATTCTCCCCTTCCCTCCCATTCTCTCCTTCCCTCTAATTCTCTCCTTCCCTCTCATTCTCCCCTTCCCTCCCATTCTCTCCTTCCCTCTCATTCTCCCCTTCCCTCGCATTCTCCCCTTCCCTCCCATTCTCCCTTTCCCTCCCATTCTCCCCTTCCCTCCCATTCTCTCCTTCCTTCCCATTATCTTCCTCCCATTCTCTCCCTTCCTCCCATTCTCTCCTTCCTTCCCATTATCTTCCTCCCATTCTCTCTTTCCGTCCCATTCTCTCCCTCCCTCCCATTCTCTCCTTCCCTCCCATTCTCTCCTTCCATCCCATTCACTCCCTCCCTCTGATTCTCTCTCATCTATTCTTACTCACCCTTCTGGGGATTTTATAGATGAGAAATTGCAAATAGAAATCGCCATTAATTTTATTTCAATAATGTACTTAATCATTTGAAAGTATTTCAAAGTGAACAGTAATGCCTAACTTCCTGTAAACTAGAAATGTTAAAAGCCAAGTGTGAAAGCATAAAAAATTCCTATTCGTCGATAACTATGGTAATGTTGGCACGCTTTAAAGGAGTAATAACGTGTAAGCCATCCAGAGGTGATAAGGTGATAATTTAAAAATTTTAACTGCTATATTAAATGATACAAAAATCAGATTTTTCATATTAAAATTAATTAAGTTCACTGGAGATGGGCTCCCGTTTTCTTAGCAATAAATATACACTTCGTCATTCGATCGCGCATATTTTAATTGCACTGATTTCGAATCAATTGTAAAGCATACAATAAATTAAGGTTCCTTTGAACATTATGCAATTATTTACATCATTTGGAATGTTTTTGAAATACTGGAAAAGTTACTTACAAATAATACCAATCAGAAGGTTTTGATAAGTTATTAGGTATAAATGAACTTCTGAACCTCTTCCAGTGAAATAAAGGCATTTAATAAATAAATACATAAAATACTAAAAACGTTATAGAACAAAATATAAAATTTTAATGCAACAGGTTGAAAATGTTTTTAAATTCCGATCCAAATACATGGATTGTTTTCTAGTTACAACTTACGCTAATAACTTTACCGTTGATGCGCGTCTAAACAATGCGCAAATACACTCATTACGATTTAATTTTAATCGGCACAACTTAAAAAATATAATTTTGGCAGTATTAATTGTATAGGCAAATACGTATTGCTGTTCCATATGTAAATTCAATTTGGTACGTACAATCCCATGTAGATAGCAAAACTACGGTTGCTCTGATTAACGTCAGCGAAAAGAAATTATAAATGTAGTATTAACATAGTTACAATATAGTGAATTAATCGGTTACAAGTATTTGGAACAAACTACTTGAATGCATCGTTACCACCTGAGCAGTTTGGCCTATATGTAACGCTCGAACACGTAAATTATTCAGTTAGTTACAAGGACAACAATAGAACGAATCAAGCAGTATGTGGTTCAAAATAAAAAAAAATTGGGACCGAAATGAGATTCTTTCACACGTTAGCGATGAAGATCCCAAATGCGGAATGTCACGATACCTCGCGTTTTCGTTTCCCTCGTTTTCCGATCGCATCGCTACCTTCCTCCGAGATAACATGACATCCGCGAGATAACGAAGCCGTCTCGCTTTGATTTTCCTTTCGCTGCGACGTAGAATCGTTCCGTCGCACCTGTGCCGAACGCCGTAATCGGAATCGAGGGGAATAGTTCCGTTTTTAAACGATCGCCGGGCCGCCGCGTTTTCGAGAAGAGTTCCTCCTGACGCGTCGTCACGTGGTCACGAGAGCAGATCTCCTCTCGCCGTTACGCGTTTCTCCCTGCACCCAAAAAATCCGGAGGAGATGGCAACGCTGCCATGTCCCCCTCCCTCCCCCATACCCACACCTCTCGTCTGCCCGCACCTTTCTCTCCCCTCGCGAGCCAGTGCTACTCCCCTCTCCGGGACGCAGTCTCGGCCCGGCTGCCGTACGTGTCGGGCGCGCGCAGCGTTCTCATCTATCGTTCCGCGGCGAGCGACACTCGGACGAAGAGCGATTTTTTTTTCGAAGTTTCCAGCTCGCGAGTTTGGCACGCGTGAAGTGCGTCTCTTCCGGTTCCCCGCGACGACGGATCGCCTTTTCTCTCCGTGGCGAGGGGGTGGAGCTTGTCGTCGAGGCGCGCGAATCGGACGCCTCGCCGCGCGCGCCGTCGCCTCCACGCCCTCGTCCGGGTGCGCGCTTTTCGCCGTCCGAGGCGCCCTCCGGATGCTCCGTCCCTGAGGCGAAGGGCTTCGCGCGGATCGGCGGAGCGGCGTCGTTCGCGGGCGCGGTTTCCCCCGCGATGAAAGCGCCGCGCCATCGCGTGCGACTTCCACCGAGGACCTCGGGGACCTCTCGAGCCTTCCTGCCGTTCGGCGCCCTCTGATCGCGCGCCCTTGACCAGGAGGGCCGCCGCATGCTGACGGGGGCGGTGCCGCGTGCTGGCCTTCCGACGCGGCCGTCCGAAAGCGCTCGGAGGGGTCGAGGTGCGAGCGATTCCACCGAAGGGGTCGCCGACGTTCGCCTTCCAGAACGTTCTCCTCTCGAGGAAGCGAAGGGAAGGTAGCGAATTCGTAGTTTTTGCCGTTAGTTCGATGTCGCCGAGGTGAATAGTCGAAGAATGACATTTATCTTCGCGTGTCTTGGGACGGCTTCGGAAGAAGGATTCTCTTGTCGCGGCGCGAAGACGGTGATCCTCGATCGCGGGTCGTAGCGCATCGCCGTCTCTCCTTTCGAGGCCCCTTCCGGAGGTCACTTTTCCGCCCCTCCGGAAGAGCGGCGACCGTCTTCCTCCGACTCCGAAGACGGAGTGCTCGCCGAGTCGCCCCGAGTCGTCGATTACGTCCGCTCGCCTCGTCGCGTCGCATTCGACGGCCCCGACCACGCCGACCTTTCGTGCTCCCGCATGGGCTGGCCGGTTGCCCAACGCCGCGACCCGCCTAACATCCGCCGTTGTCGCCGCCGCGGCGACGGTGCTGCCGATCCCCGACGACCGCGCGAACCAACTTCGGAAGAAGAAGTCGAAGGCCTCCCCTCCGCCGAGGGACTTCCCGTCCTCCACCGCCCCCGCCGCTCCCGGCGGGACCCTCCCCGCCGAGCCGCCCACCCCCTTCTCGCTGCACGCACGCGACGCTGTCCGGCACGCCAATCGCGACCGCTCCGCCGCACGTGACGGAGGTCCCGGGACACGCGGCTTCGAGCGAGCCCTCCTCAACCGACCCCTCGGCCCGCCTCTCAGTCGGAGCGCCCTCAACGCCGCCCTAGACGCTCCTCCGCCGACTCTCCCCGTTCTCGGCAACCGTCGTCGTCCCCCGTGCCGCCCTCTCCGCGGCCGCGAAATGAAGCTGAAGGAACGGCTGACCATCGGCGCGGCCACCACGGCCGTCCTCCTCACACTGCTGCTCGTGGTCGATCTGCAGATGGACCTGGGCATGGTGGCATCGCCTCCCGGGGGCCGACACGCCTCCAACCGCCCGCATAGGTCCCGCCTCGCCCCCAGCCACGGTCGCGTGCGCCTCGGCACGGGCGTGCCTCCGGTGGAAGGGGCCGCCAGGGGGGAAGCGACCTCGTGGGAGGGCGGAGATGCGGGCGGCGGCGGCGGATTCCGTAAGCGTGTGCTTCAGCGAAGCAACAACGGATCGCGGGAAGTGGCACCTGCCTCCGGAAGGGACGGCGGCTACGGAGGCGAAAGCGAATCGACGGCCCCCTCTCGGAAGGCGGACGCATCTCCCTTGCCCCCACACGACGCCTTCGAGGACCTCTCCGAGTTGACCAGGTCGGCGGCGGAAGACGCCGGCCGGCCGCTGATAGAGTCGCCGGTGGTGGTGCGTGACGACGACGAGACGCAAGCGTCCAGGGGGCGAAGGGGACGACGCCGAAGACGCGATAACCCCACGCTGGGAGAGCTCCTCGATGTGGCCGTAAGGTGAGCTCTTGTCCGGTTTCTCTATTTGTCTCTTTTCCGACTCGGGCGTCAGCAGTGGCACTCGTTTGGTCGGGATGTGTGAACTGAGCTGTTCAGCATCGAGCTGCGAATACAAGAAAGTTATTTCGGCGGCCGTAGGAAGTGCTAATCCGTGCCAAGGACGGAAAAGTTAGGTTGTTGATCGATGCGCACTACAGGTATCGAAGAAGTTTTTAACCGGGAGAAACAAAGGATCAAACGTTCGGATAATAAAGGTTTCGCGGCTCTTTCTTCACCGACTTTGGCGAAAATGGTTTCCTCACCGTTGATATGTATCGTCATTTTCGCTAGTAAGTTCACGCTTTCCTTATCAGCGAAGATAATTAGCGAAGGCGGCGAGGAGATGTAAACATCTCGAGAGACTAATTCGAACGCAGTGAATGCCTTTGGCCTCGCTTTCCATAATTTTCCGCTCGTGTGTCCTTGCGGGCATCGCGAATGCCGTTGCATTCGACTTGGTCTGTGGTGCTTCGTGGGTAACTCCAAACGGATTTCTTTTGAAAAACTTAAGTTGTTATCGAAACTCTTGGAAAATGAATTTTTCGTGGTTTATTCTTATCTCTCCGCCGTTTATGCGTGATTTACATGCCTTCAGTGGAGCCTCGCTATCTCGAACATTTGGGGAAGACAAAAAAACGAAACTCGGAGGTTGCCATGTTCGCTGTCGTAATTAACCTCGAAAAGGGGTTAATTATTAACCAATAGATATGTACAATCATATAAAAAATTAAGAGAGACTGCACAAATCCTGTCCTATGCCGACGTCATTAGTCACGCGAATATCATTTTAATTTTTCTTTGGCCTTAGTGAAAGTAGAAACGTTTGATTTTGTTTACTTGGCGAAATAAATATTGAAAAGCAAAAAAGTTATATTGTATTCTTATGTTAACTATCGCACGTTGCATTATTAGGTATGAACCTTGAGACTGAAATAGAAAGTAGTACTTTGAAATTGGTAGCTACGCACCCTCATATTAATTAATCGTGGAAAAGGAGTCTAGTGAAAGATTTTAATTTATTTATGAACAGTTTAAAATTTTACATATGTTCCATAGCTGCAAAGTTTTAACCATCGATATTTATAAAAAATGACATTTCGTGATTACAGCATTGATTCCTAAACTGAGAATCGCGAAGGCTGTTTTTCTTTTCTCTTTAAATTTTATATGTGGATATATTTAGAATTAAAATAATTTCATTGCGCATATAAAATGGATATTGAAAGTATTTTAAAATAAATATTATATACACACACAGATTGGTACTTGGATAGGGTAAGGGACGTACTAGGGATCTCGTAAGGGGCCAGGGGCCCCTTACGAGATCCAATCCCGTCTGACGGCTCGCTTCGCTAGCCTGTTATCTTCAAACTAATTTAACATGACAAGAAACAAACTTGTTATGCATGCTCGCATAAATCTGAAATTAAATTTTGACATTTTTTTCCTCCTTCTCAAATGTCAAAATTTAATTTAACATGAATTTAATAAATATTTAAATCTGGCCCTCCTATAACCGGGTTCTTAAAACATGGTTTCGCTGCAACAGAGTTTGTTTTTCAATACTAAAAATTCAGATAACACAAATTGTTTCCCATTAACGCTGTTTGGTCGGAGTCGGTATGTGGGATTTCAGATTGCTGAGCGAAAAATAGAAACTTTGGAGAGCCCAAGTATAAGCTTATATAATAGAGAACAGCACTCTTTTTGCAGACATAAATGTTGATCATAGATAGGTTTGTAAATTTCGAGCCTGGAGAAAGTTGATTGAAGGGGTATATAACACAACATTCGTTTCACTATGTAAAGCTAGGTTCACATTACACGGATTCAACTTACCCATCACTTTTTCTGAACGCATCCTCCACTATTGGGTTGGTTTGGGCCGGGTGTGAGTTTTGTGCAAATAATAGGTAATTATTAATAATGAATACTTTTTAAAAAATTCAAAGCCCTTGAAATCGATACGTCCCTACATTATTGTACAATGGGAGCTCTATTATTCGATCATCAAGGGAAAAAAATCTTTTTGACGTGTATGGATCTTATTATTGTTATCCTAGATTTATAGAAATCTCAATATTCAGATACAAGTAGCATTAAGGAGATTGAGAATATAAATAATTAATTTGTATTCTCTATCTCCTTCATGCTGAAGAGAATTCGAGTTACACTCGATTTATCACAGGTCGACTCCTCTTTCGGCGAAACTTGATGAGTCTTCCGAAAATGTTTGAGTCAGCATTAAGAAAAGTTGGATTTATTGATATATATGCGCTGAGTGTGCTTATCTCTTTTACTGATGGCATCAAAGAATAACTTCGACAGACCTGCATTGTAAGGAAATTCCAACGAAGAATGTTGATAAATTGCAAATATATATCTTGCATTCGATTGACCTTTTTCGCTTCATTATGATGATCGACTTGGGGTCATGCGCAATGAAAAACTCTCTGTAATTGAATGGTTAAATAGTCGGAATTTGGTAATACATTACTTTTTAATACTGTGAAAGTATCGCGGTATTTATTCAAGCGGTAATTTTTTTGCCGAAAATGTTTTCGTTTTATTTTTATATTTGCTAAGGAAACACGTTTTCGCGACAAATCGTGGGACATGAATTTCTAGGCTATTGGGTTGACACGAGAATCGATGTGAAAATTCACCTTTTGAGTTATTATTTATACGAAGCACAGTTGGCTAATAATTTTACTTTTGTAGAATCATATATTAATATATTATTAATCTTTCTGACACACAATTTCATACTTCGAAGCGAATGTTTTTAGTCTCTCTTGTATTATTCCAGCTTCATCATACGCTTCGACTACTTTCCCGCTCTAGAATACTTTTAATTAATTTCTGAAGTTGTAAGATAGAAATTAATTTCTATAATCACTTGAATACTAATTTCATTTTTTCTGATATAAACTTTTACGACAACTGTTGAATCGAGGTTTAAAAGATGCATTTCCGCTTTCTTCTAATGCGGCCTCAGTTGCAATAACTAAAGAAGCCACCTCGAACCTAAGCTTTCTGAGTCCGATGCCACGAGTTTCAGGCTTGTCTGAAATTATGCAATTCTTCTACGTATTTCCTCGCATAAATGTCTCTTTTTCTCGTATAAATGCACCGAATTGAATCGATTCACTCGAGCAGAAGTTTTCCTTAGAATAAAATTTATTTTTATTTATTTTAATTTACTCGATGAGTACTCTGTTGTACGTAAAAAAATAATTATTCTTTAAAGTAAGAAACAAAGTGGTTAAAACCGTACAATTTTAAAAATGAATGGGAAGAAGCGTTTGTTTTGCTAATGCGAAGGGAAAGTGCGTTTGCAAACTGTGCTCTAATAGCATGGCAATACCAAACAATGAAAAACATTTCAAGACTCATAATTAAGAAGTATCCACTGGGTGCAGAACTTAGGAAAAATAAAGTTAGTGATTTGAAATCTATGTTAATAGTGCAGCAATTAATATTTACCAAGACTGTTGTAAAGTCTAAAAATGCAACATTAGCTTCTTTTAAGATTACCCATTTATCAGCGTCGAAGGAAAAAACCGCTTAAAAATTTCCAAATTTTTTATTGAATCTAATATATAAAAGAGAATGTTTGTACGCTAATAACTCGGACACCATGAGAGCCGTCGAATTCAAACGTTTCATGGGCCTACGGACCAAGGGAAGATTTTAGTCTAGGTTTCCAGTCCGTGGGATCTCTCATACCCCCTGGGGTCAACGAAATACTATTCCCATAAGAATGCATGGGAAATGGTGTGGAGAAACCCCAAAATGACATGCGGCCCTTCACTGATGTGTATACAAATATACCTAAATGTAAACTTACGTTCACGAGGAATGGCTTATTTTACGCACGAAAGACGGAATATTTAAATTCTGTTCATGTTTTGTCGTATTACATGTTAAATAGCTCGAAATTATCTTTTAAGCGCAAGATTTATTAACATTTTCCAGGCGGCAACAAAGCTAAATTTCTCAATTGTTGTACTCTTCAAAAAGAGATAGCCACGTAAACATTAATCCAAGGAAAATCCACGCCGCGGCGCGCCGTAGAATTAAGAATGGCCAACGCCAAGATAAAGGGTACAAATGGATTAAATATAGTCTAAGAATACTTTTAAAGTGATTCTAACGATTATTAAGGAATATTAGAACGTTGTTATTCTTTACCATTGAAACATTGTAAGATTTCTCGCAACATAAATCGATACATCTACTTACATTTGTTCGGTAACCAAGATGTTGTTTATTGTTTACGTTTTGGCTAATATTATCGAAATAATCCACATAATTTTATTGCTGCTTTAAAGGCTTCGGTGCATCTATCCATGTGAATATTAATTAAGACGTTAATGCGTAATTACATTAATAGTAAAACTTTACAATACAATACATAAAATGGTAAATGTTAATGCAAACATCGCTTGCGTAATTAAGGAATGGGGAACGAAAATTCAGGGCTTATGGTGCACTCGGAGTAATAATTCCTATTTTAATAAAACCGCTCGATTACGCCAAATGTTCTTGAAAAAGCAGTCTGCCTTGATTATATGATGGATTCGCCATTGAGATACACCCACGAGCACAAGCGTGACTAAAATTTTTCAATGGTTTCTTTAGGTGGTAGTTAAAATTCCGTGTGAACCTCTTCTCCGAATAACACATTTGAGAAATTTTGGATCAACGACAGCGCGGGGCCCCGAGAAATAAAAATCATTTGCTACTTAAAAGAAAACTTTCCCGAGCTAGTTCACAAATATGCAATTCAGATAATGGGGATTTTGTGCAATTGCAGTAAAAGGGAGTTGTGTTTCAAAACAAAACCATTAGCGCAACACGATTCTCTCAAATCAAAATTAATAAATTCCGATACTTCGGAATCCTCCAATAATGACTTTTGATTCAAATGCAGCATTCTGAGGTCATGGTTATGAAGATGGTTTCCCTTCGGAAGGGTCGACCTATCCACTCCGTTGCCGGATCGCCTCATCTTAGTCCCGGCGTCGGATGCCTGTTGAAGAGAGCGGCAACGGAGCGGAAACGTCGGCGCCCACCCTTCAAGACGCGGCTTAACCTAAGGGATGCCATCTTAAACCGATGTTATGGTTATAAATATTTCAAAATATGTTTAGCGAAATGGGCAATAGGATTCATCAAACCTAAACACCGTTTATGTCTGCTGATCTTTTTCTTGAAATTTCATCATGTTTGACCAGACTTCCGAAATCGTCTCATCACATTCCATACACTCAATATATTGATAACTTTTCATGAAATCTTCAGCCTTTAAAATTTGTTTAGAAGGTTTAATCGTGTAGTAGGAGCAAGGTCGACCCGAGGTACGGGCGAGCTGGGCGGCTGTCCGGGGTGCCCAAGTCTCTAGGGCGCTGCTATCCCGACCAACTATCTATACATTTTGGATACAATTTATGTCGCGGAACAGGCTGGTAACGAGTAAATTTTTAGCATAACGAAAAGAATTGTGGGTGAATAGATTTTGTCAAGTGACGTGTAGGTTTTGGTAGAATCTTTCAAACCCTGACCGAGACTAAAAGTGAGTTATTAAGTTCATTTACAAAAAGCCGTAATTTCTTGACTTTCCAAGAATACCATTCGTTAGATTTACCGTTCCTTTTAGAGGCACGGAAGTAAACTGATCAACTAAGTAGAAGGGAAATTTGAATTTTCGGGATTTTTTTAAATTTAAAATATCGGCAGATTCTGTACAATTCTTAATAACAAATTAAAGTTTAAAATTTAGGACATGTTTGTGGCCTGGAGCGCAGATATTGGAGACGAGGTCTAATCGGAAATTCCGATTTTTTTAATGACCGTAAACCATAAACGGTTTATATCTTTGTTTAAAAAAGGGAAACGGGAGTAAGAGCTGTATTGATGGCAGTTTGATAAATAGGGCCTTTCTTCAAAACGGAAATTCTGTTATTAGTGATGAAATCGTAACTTTTATTGAAATGATAAGTTTGGTCCATTACTACAATCCAGCTTCCGTTACTTGCTTTTTTATAATCTCCTTGTTTGTGGTAAATATTTTTACCCTAGAAAGTAAGATAATGGAATCAGGACTTTGGATTTATGAGAAATTGCCTTAAGCGAATTGATGAAGGAATAAATCGCACTGGCGAAGGTGTGTTTTGTCGAAGAAGTTTAATTTGTGGGAACCAATTCACAACTAAATTCTTCAAAACTCCGGTCGCTTAAGGGAACGTAATTTTAGAAAGTCTATAGAATAACGACAACAGGACAAAATGACAACTCTACTTTGAAATCTGCTATCGCTAAATTTATTGCGGAAAACAGATTCATAAATCGAAGAAAATTTCTCCGAAAGGGCGGTTAGTTCATATGTTAAGGGCGAAAAATTTCCCAAAATTAATATCACTCACAAGTTTTTTGACGCTGTCATCGAAAGTCAACCACGGCAAACAGTGAAAAAGTGACCTTTTTCGATATATACGGCATGGACAAAAATGACTGTGTAGGGCAGGAAACCACAGACAAACAAACAAACTCAGAACCGAATTGGAAAATGTGCAAAGCGTGTGTGTGCGCGCGCACACATACACACACTTGAGCTCATACACGCACTCGGGCACGCAAAAAACACGAGCTCGATCATTATGTTAATTTACATTCTGCCCTCAGCCATCGATTCGGCTAAAGTAACCGCGAAAATCAATCTCATGCGCCTGTGAACCTTTCGTTCAATATTCTAATATATACTTTGTAGTCCAGGCATAGAGGAGATGAATTAATTACTACGCGCTTTGATAATTTGTGGCCGCTTTATATTGAATTACAAAATTTTATTCAATTACTTATCCTCATCATCACTCACTGATTAGGAAAGGTAACACGTTCCACGTATTTTATGTCATTCTTCTGAGTGTCCGTGTTTTCCGCTCCATACAGACGTTTCATGTTTAGTTTTTTATCAATTTCTTACGTATATCTTATTTTATATTTTCCGTTACTGTGTTTCTTCCTTCTGAAAGCAGTTTTTGCTTTCGCTGTTCATCGGTGCATTTTGCACCCCATGTAACGATGCTTTCTAAGTATTTGCAGTCTGAAACATTTACTAATGGCTTTCCACCAATATTCAAATTTTCTTCTTTTCCGATATTAACACGACCTTGGATTTTTCCGTATTAATTTCCATCCCGTATTTGGTCTTCTATTATTATTTTCTGGGCTTCCTTTTCCTTTCTTTCCAGGAAGAGTTGATCGTCAGCATATTTTACTATTTTTGAAAACCTTCCATCAATCTTGAAATATCTTGTGCTCATAGCGCTTTTTGTATTCATCTTTCTCCATGTATGTATTGAATAGGATCGTCAATAGGCAACAATCTTGTCTGAACTCCTCTCCCCGATATTTGCTTCTCTAGTATCAGCTTTCCACAGTTTGACCTTCACTTGATTTAAGTGCAGATTCCTGACCGTCTCCTGCGTTTCCAATCTACACCTATATGCTTTAATTTCTTCAGCCGTTTAGTGAGAATTTTAGTAACGATCTTCGACACATTCGATGGTAGGTATATCGGTCTGTGATCTTTACAACGCATTACCTTCAGCTTCTTCTTTAAAAGGATTATTTTTACTTCTAGGAAGTCCCGAGGCCACTAATAGAGAAAAATTATATATTTGACTGATGAAGGGTATCAATTCGCCACAGGTCTGTGGTTGATTCGCCACATGCGGCGAGTGGTGAAGGGGTTGGACAATGCTGACCTACGGTCTAATGGTCTGGTAGAAACTGACGTTCTCGGCCTTAAAGACTAAAACAGGTGTCTGTTTTATTAAATGAGCTGTTATATGAGCTACTTCTTTCTGATTGATCTGCAGCGGGAATGATTGATTATAATGTGTGTAAATTCCTCGATCGCTGTTTTGCAGGCTGTGAAATAAATTTGAATCGGATAGCTAACTGGTCATTCATGATATTCGCAGTGATTGTTTGTATGTGTTCTTCTCTTAAAATTTCGTTTCTTTCGTTATTATTCGCGCGTTTATTTCTTCGTAAGTTTTATGTATACATATTATGGCTACTTGCATGAAGAAATCCCTGATTGCACTATCTTGAGAATCAAAAGTTGATATTATTCAATATATAGATAGGAGAGAGACTGCAGCGTCGCTTTGGGAGTATGTATAACGTGAACGAATCAAGCGTAAGTGCAATAAGGAAGAGCGCCGAAAAAATCAATTGCTCAGTTATGCCTAAGAGGCTTGGAACGCAACCCAACTTTCGCTCTGTAAAGCTAGATTCACATTACACGGCTTTTCTTTTTTAAAAAAGGCATCCCCCTTGTTGTACGAATGTCAGACGTAAAGGATTCTCTTGAAAGTGCGACTGGGTATAGGACAGTTCGGCGCTACCGATTCGGCGACCGGCAATTCGGCGACGGACAATTCGGCGACGGACAATTCGGCGACGGACAATTCGGCGACGGGACAATTCGGCGTCGGGATGATTCGGCGTCGGGATGATTCGGCGCCTGGAGGAAAAAGCAACAACATTTAGTTGGGTTGAGTGGTTGGGGGTTGGAGTCGTTCTATCTCCTGCTCCCGTGTTGTGTTGAATGGTTGAGGGTTGGATTAGTTCTCTTCCTCCCCCAGGTTGGGGGTTGGATTCTTTCTATTCCCTCCCCCGGGTTGGGTTGTTGAGATTGGGAGCTGGATTCATTCTATTTCCTCACCCCGGGTTGGGTTGAGAGGCTGTATTGAGAGTAGGATTGCCACCTCCTCCAACCTCTCAACCCAAACCGTGGGGAGGAAATAGAAAGAATCCAACCCCCAACCATTCAACCTAACCCAGGAGAGGAAATAGAAAGAATCCAACCTCCAACCACTTAACTTAACCCGAACCCGGGAGAGGAAATAGAAAGAATCCAACCCCCAACGTCTCACTTGGGTTGCCAACTTATGAGTAGTTGATTTCAGGAGATTTCCACCTCATGAGTAGCAAAATCCGGGAGAATCCGGGATAATTTTCTATAGGTAGAAAAATAACTTAAGTGAGCAATGAAACTTTTTTATTTACTTATTAGGAAATATATGATGATTATTTAATCTTTATTTTATTGTTACGGTTAGGGTTGCCAACATGTAAATTGCTGATTTGTTTTATTTATTATTTAGAAAATATGAATATTTAACCTTAATTTTATTTTAACATAATTCTATAAATTATAATAACAAACTCTTAAAAATAGTATTACTTCAAAATCTATGCTTCATTTATTTAATTTGAATTTTGAACTACTTCGAGCAGTCTCCAAAATATCTGGTTTTGATTGTAAAAAGGCATGAAAATCTTTACAAGAGTAATTAAAATTGGTGTATACTTGAATATCTGCCTTGATATGATCCACACTTAATTTGTTTCAACCTCTACAGAACAATTCATTAATAACATTGAACACACGTTCGCAGGCCGCATTGGATACTGGAACTGAAAGCACAAACGTTACAATTTTCTTTAATTCTTCGCCAACTCCATTTACTTTAGAAAAGAAATCGATTTAAAAAAAATATTTCTTGATTGGTTTAGATTGTTGTAAAAGTCATGCGATCCTTAAGTGGCGCGTCAGAGGTATATAGTAACCACTGCTGTAGTGGAGAGTATACGGTGGTATACGCCGTATACCATCTGCGTTCTCCGAACGAATAAGTTATACCATCTGCTTTTTCGAACTAATGGCGTATACCCTCGCCTTATTAGAAATTATACAGGTTGATTAAAAAAACAGCTAATTACTCCTTTTTTCGTGGCCCCAAACATTGAAGCTTCACCTGCAATTATTGAAAATCTGCGGCTCACGAAGAAATTTAATGCCAATATTCTAATACTAATTTTATTTCGGTCAGACTGAAAATAAATAGGTATTATTATTATTTTTTAATTTTTTATATACCTACATCACTTAACTGAAATAAAATTTTCAAATAAATTCAAAGTAAGCTCATACGTTTTTTCCTGCCGTCGTAACATTATAGTCATGTACTTTGCTTTTACAAAAAATTGGGTAAGACCCCCACTCAAAGTTTTACTTCCGTATACCCTCTGTTTTTTTACGACTACAGCACTGATAAACACCATCATGATCCTGTATAAAGAGTATATTTATACATTAAGTATCGTTTTATTGGAATCAGAGGAAATGATTCTACCAAAATCTCAACTTAATATAAGGTAAAAAGTTTAGTAAAGCTGAAAATTACTTAATTACGAAGATTTTGGGCTCCCGGACAAGTTCTATCAGATTCCGGGAGAGATATATGTAAGGTGGATTAATTTCGGAAGACTCCCGGAATTCCAGGAGAGGTGGCAACCCTAGTAATTGCAGATAATTATCCCTGAGGACACTGAAGTCGAGAGCAATATTATTCATTACTTTGTACGGAGAATTTCACGTGCTGGACACACATTTTTTAAGTTGCAAGGAGATAATCTCTACAGTAACCACTACTGCTCCCTAGTTTTACGTTATGAATGGGGTTGCCACCTCTCCCGGAATTCCGGGATTCTTCCGGAATTAATCCACCTTAGGTACATCTATGCCGGAATTTGGGAGAACTTGTCCCGGAGTCCAAAATCTTTGTAATTAAGTTATTTTCAGCTTTACTAGTCTTTTTACCTTATATTAACTTGAGATTCTGGTAGAATTATTTCCTTTGATTCCAAAGAAGCGATGCATAATGTATACATATACAGGATGTTTCAGAAAGACCTGACCAATTACGAATAATTATATCTCTAATGATAATTTAAAAGTAGTAACAAATGAAACGCCATTTAGTAGGCACAAGTATCAAGTTTTACTCAAACTGCAAGTTACAAGGATTCCATATATGCACCTTTGGTAACACGGCAAATATGCAGCCTGTATACAGTCTCCTCCCAGGTCCTATGTAGTATACCCACATTCACTGATGTGATGGTTTCGCGAATGCGTTCCTTCAGTTCATTAAGTGTTTTGGTAGTGGTGGAGTGTAGATACATACTTTCACATATCCCCAGAAGAAGAAGTCTAGTGGGGTAAGATCAGGAGACCTTGGAGGCCAAGGAATTGGTCCCGCTCGTCCGATCCAATATCCTGGTAGCTGGTCATCAAAAAACTGTCACATTTTCAGGTTGTAGTGGGGAGGGGCTTCATCTTGTTGAAATCTTAACCCCTGCGGAATGGCCTGTACCAGCTGTGGCCACAACCAGTTCTCCAGCGCATCTAGGTAGGTGCTCCCTGTAATGGTGTTCTCGGAAAAGAAGAAGAGCCCATACACCTTCTGCTCCGACAGTGCACAGAACACATTCACCTTCATGGTATATCGCTCCAGACGGATAGAAATCCTCGGGTTCTCTAGGGCCCAAATGCAAGAGATGTGCTTATTGACCTTGCCGGACAGATGAAAAGTAGCTTCATCACCAAAAAACAACTTTGACATCATTTTCTATCATTTCCAGAAAATCCACACAGAAGGTGAAACGAACTTATTTGTCATTTTCACTTAGAGTTTGATGTAACTGCATTCTGTAAGGCTTGAGATGCAAATGTTTATTCAGAACTCGCCATACAGTTGTGGGTGCCTCCTGCAGCAGTTGACTTGCTTTGCGAACGGATTCCCTCACTCTTTCCACATTCTCGTCACTGATTTTTTTGTCGTCCCGATTCACCCTTCTTGCATAGGCAACCGTCCTCGGAAAGCGTTTGAGTTCTTAGTTGATAGGTCCTTTCCAAACTTTGTTCGATACTGCCTTTGCACGATAGTCACAGATTTGGTAGCGGCGTGCCAGAAACAACACTGCACCCTTTCTTGAGGAGTAGTATGCACTAATTTTAATTACTCTTGTACAGATTGCCATGCTCTTTTTACTATCAAAACCAGATCTTTTAAAGACTGCTCGAGGTAGTTCAAAATACAAATTCAAATTACATGAATAAAGTATGGCTTTTGAAGTAAAGCTGTTTTTAAGAGTTTGTTATTATAATTTATAAAATAATGTTTAAACAAAATTAAGGTTAAATATTAATGTTTTCTAAATAATAAATAAAACAAGTTTTATTGCTCTCACTAGCTGTTTTTGAACCTACAAACAATCTCGCAATTAGCTACTCATGTGGATGTGGATATCTTCCGGAATCAGTAAAACAAAAGGTGGCAACTATAACTAACAACAAAATAAAGATTAATTCACCATTGTATGTTTCCTAATAAGTAAAGAAAACAAGTTTCATTGCTCAATTTAGTTGTTTTTCGACCTAGATAAAATTCTCCCGAAATTTGCTACTCATGAGGTGGAAATCTCCCGGAATCAACTACTTATAAGGTGGTAACCCTAGTTATGAAGGTTCTCGCGCCTCAAAATTTGAAACAAGCTTTTCTAACTTTGATGCTGAGGTTGCATCGATGAAACTGATGCCTTCACTTCCGGAGTTTAGATAATTGTTAGGCTTTCGGCCTTTATCACAGATTCATTTGGAGAAAATTTTCTTCGAGTTTGGCTCTCACAGGGGAAATCTAAGTGAGGAAACATGATTGCAATAGATGAACTAACACTTCAAAATATTTGACTTCAGACGCAAGGGCAGACAGACCCTAAGACGAAAGGAATATAAATGTGCATTGCACAATCTTTCTCATATGCTTACGCTTTTAATCTAGAAAGACTCTGCTTACATTAATAAGTATTTATGCTAAGTTTGGCGCTTCGCAAAAATGCTACTGCTGATATTGGGGGAGAACTTACCGGTAGCTGTGCATAAAAGTTGTTGTGTTATAATGCTTAAGTCGACAAATAGATGTTCCTCTGATATTAAATAGCTATACCACACGCAAAGCATCGAAACCATGAATGGCTGTTCGTTAATGTAGAGGGTACTGCGTTGCTATATAACTTCGGTTTCTATGTACGTATACAATCGAAAAATAGTTCTAGGGCGGCAGTTTGATGGCATGTCGTATTGAGAGTAACCGTCGCCTCTCAAGCGGCAAGATGAACCCGTGGAAGGAAGGGGGCCAGAGGAGGGAAGGAGGGAGGGAGGGAGAGGGAGGGAGGGCGAGAGAGGGCGGAGGGATCTCTGATTATCTACAAGTCGGGTCAAAGATCGTTTGCCTCTCTAGCGCCACCACCGACAATGAACACCCACTCTGAACTTGGGAAGCACGATGTAATGCAATTTTTTATTATTAACCATTTTTATGCTGTTTCGAATTTATATTTTAATCCATTATTGTCTCGCCCACGATTTAGCTTCCACCCATTCACAATAGTATTAAAGTAACGAGAGGGCCACACTTTTTGAATTGGTGGCCTGCGGGATATGTATTTGTGACCTTCAGCGTAGAAGGATGCGGCTTCGGGCGAGAACGCCGGACAAAATAATTTTCAGGAAAGGGAATTATGGCTTTCTATACTATTTGAGAGATAGCATTTTTATGGTTTCCAACAGGAAGTTCAATTGCATCACTCTCATCCAGAGAATCTATCAAAGTATGAAATGAGGAGAAATTTCCTTAATTAGCGTTTTTATAGCAAGGTAGAATTTTTAATGGAAGGTCTTCGACCGAAAGTGTCTTAATTTTGAACCTCCTGAGGATTTGCCTAGTTCCTGAAAAGTTATTTTTATATATCTCTCTGGTAGATAATTAGGAAAATTGAGACTTCCAAGTATGCAGGAAGTAGATTTTAATTTAAAAAAGTAGACATTATTTTGAAGGGCAAATATTCATTTTGACACGAACCCGAGAGATATCCTTCCCCATGAGAGGAGAGAGAAAGAGAGGAGAGAGAGCGAGGGAGGGGGAGTGAGAGGGGAGATGGAGGAGGGGAAGCGGGAAAAAGAGAGGTCCTCTGAAACTTATTCAGTAAAGAGTCAATGGGATGATCTGTCATTCAAAGTTTTACCTATTTTATTATTTTTTAATATTATTTATTTGCTTATTTTTATAATATTTTCAGCTTCATAAAATTGGTTTCATTTTTCTTGAATATAGGTTATTACTGTGAAACATGCGATGATTGAAAATAAATGAGGTATTTTCTTATTTTCTCACGGAACTAGACCCGAAAAATATCCATTGCAGCGGATTTAACGCCAGCCCAACTCGTTTTTCCTTTGTAGGAACTTTGAATTTAATATGTCGCATTACGGCGAATGGTTTTGTAATATATTCTCCGTTGAGGCGTAAATTGCTCTGATTTTAATATTTTCTCTGCCACTCGATTTGCAACACCAGCATTTATTTTTTGTATTGCATCATCACACGAAGGGATTGCTTTGATTTGTGATGGAACTTGATCGACAAACATGACTGATTGAAGGTGCTTGCAAAGTTTTGTTCCGGAATTATTTTTTTCTGTTAGAACCAGAGGGAGATATATAGACGAAACTCCCAGTTACTTTAAACAAAGCCCTCTGGTTAGAAAGTTCCACTTCCCTTGCTTTGAAGTATTCATTGATTTTCCTTGTAACATTTTTATAGTACATATTAAAATTTGATACCTTGATTCGATTTGATAGAATATCTCCAAGAATCCAACATCAGAGCGGAGTGGTTTTTTCATCAGTTGTATTAGCAAGTCACACATAAAAGATTTTTATCTTTAGTGACATGAATTATTTTATCCTTGCCAGTATTTTACTTCTTCGAAAGAGTTTCAGGACCTCAACGGTTGGTATCAAGAACTGATTAAACTACGATTTATGTATTTAAAAGCGGGGTTGACCCACCCAACGGTGAGTACATCCAGCTCTTAATACATAGACTTTTCCAAGATATTAGAAGTGATTTTCCATTATATAACCCTTTTTTTACTGATACATCTCTCTAAGATCTTTATATTGATATTTCAATAAAAAATAAGTGTTAGAATGAGGAAATAGAATGAGATTAATTCGAAAATAAATATAAATAATTAAGAGAAAAAGAAACAAAATAATAACAAATGAATCTTAAAAAACTTAATGTTTTGTCATATTGCCTTTGTAACTGTTTATAAGGGCCCGTTGCAGTACTTCCTGCAAACATCTAGAGACCATTGCGTGAAGTGGCCCAATGCGATAGTTCCTATGATAAAAATTGTTACAAAGAGTGTTATTAGTTGAACCACTTTTATTGCCCCTCATAAAATAATTATATATACACATACCTACATGATTTAGACTACCGGTGCACAATATTTTTTGTTTTGTTCACTATTTCTGATGGTACAGCATATCGTATGTTCTATAGTTTGTTTAATATTAAGTAATCAATGCACCGGCCACGCGTCAATATCGAAATAAATTAATCACAAACATTATCAATATAGTAATTTGCTTAAACTGCACAATAAAACTTGAAAACGAAACGATATTTTCATTGTATGCATGAAATGTCTTTCTATTTGAAATGTTAAGTTTCCCTTTATTACAATGCATTGGAATCGTTTCTTTCTTTCACTACGTGTCATTTGTTTTATATTTACAGGAAACTTTTCATATAAATTTTCAAACGGTTATTGTCCTTGATGCGTTTCTTTCATTGTAAGCTTAGTGCAAATGCAATTAAAAGTGCGAATCTAACAATGCAAAAATCCGAGATCAACAATTGAAATATTGAAAAATCGGAGAAAATCGAATATAAACTTAAAATATGAGCAAACACGAATTAAACAACAGATCCGGCGTTAAGAATAAGAATCTTCATTTTTTTATACGTGAAATGGTATAAATCTCGAGTCAAAGTCTCGATCGTAAGATATTTTAAAACGTTAAAGAATAAAAGGTGTACGCATCGTATTCTAGCCGATTACCTGTTAATCAAATGAAAAAACGAAAACTGTCCTGGTATCGAACCCATGCCTTTTAGGGGGACGACTAGCCACTTAAAACCTGCTGGAGTTCGCGCCGATTATTCAGGCGAAAGATTCGCCGAAATCGAACCTATCGTTCTCGGTTTATTTGCGTTAATGCCGGAAGGTGACGTCACTCGAGGCTTCAGACGCAGGCACGCAGGACGAGACACAGCGGTTATAATATATTATATTAGACTCAGCACAGCCTAAAATGTAGTTTTATAAAAGTTCTCTTATAAACAACATTTTTGATTTTATCAGCTTCTTAACCTGTTATAACCACTTGTACTCCATTCATCGACTTTGATCTTGAGAAAAGCGAGGTAATGTTGCCCTTGATTAAAAACAGGGCTTCGGAGGAAAATTCCAACATTGTGGAAAGTTTTCTATAACTTTTATTTATCGTCAATGCTAAGGACAAGCGGACAGGAAATTTGTCGAATTTTAGTGATTGGCAGCTCTGGATCCGACGGAGAAATGTCGATTCTTGGAATTTTAACTGTTGTTCTTTTATGAGAACCAAATAATTATTTTGTTCGGATTTAACTCATTCACGATCATCCGTATTCCATCGCACAGGCCCTTCTCAATAAAAAGAGTCCGAAGTTGCATCACAGCAGTTCCCTTTTTTAGTCTCAGCTCTTGTGGTAGTGATGTCTGCAGAAATTCGAGGAGATAATTTATTGTAACGGCAGCGTCTTCTCCTTGAGTACTCCCAATTCTCTTGTAGCACACTTCATTTTCAGGCGTTCTCTGCAGTGTTCCGTTATTTATTTCCAAGAGTCTTTGTTTTTGGACAAAATTACGCAGTGACTCGCGTCGGATTCATTGTTCGCTAAATTTCCTCCCAAAACGTTTTCTATAAATGAGCTTGATGTGGTAAGGCAGCCGTTTGAAATTTTTTGTAGCCATTCTCATCCTTATCTATAGTTCCATTTCTCATTTCTAAGAGAAATTTTGGCCGTGTGTTGTCAGCAGAATTTGATCGCATATTTACTCAGCTTGAATTCTTTTACGCAATGTCACGTATGCTACCTCTTGATGGATGCATCCAAAACGTCTTGCTTTGTTCCTTTTCTGACAACAGGTGGTATTTGACTAAAGCCTTATCCAAGAATTAATGCTTTTCCTCCAAACATCTGATCGTTGTTTATGATATTTTTCAGTAGGACAGTGGAAACTTCCAGTGTTAAATTTGGGGCCATTGAGGCATCATCCCACATGATGGTGTCCATTTTACGCAAATTCTCAGCATACTTATTGTTTGGCTTCATAGAGGATAGGTAATACAAACGTGTACAGGAAGCTTCAAAAGACACTGTGCGTCCTTAGGGCAAGAATGTAGCAGCAATTCCGAAATATGCAATGCATGGTACATTGAGATCCTTTCCAAAGAATCTATAGTATGGAGTATTAATGATGGAATAATATGAAAATATAAGTCTTCCCGCAACTGCCTCGTTCGTCGATAAAATAGAATTTAGCCATTACATTTGCATTTATATCATCCTCAATTTTATCAACTTCTGTCTTCTGCTGTGCATTTCGAGTTCTGTGTATTGGTTCACCTTGCAATCGACATTATTCTCTGTTGATATATGCATATTAACCAACGCATCCGCATAGAATTAACCTAGATAATAAGTCTTATCATACAGGTCGCAAATTCTAATGACAGTAAAATTTTAATTGTAATAATAATTTATTTCATCCAAAGATCAATAACATTGATATAGCACAAGTGAGAAAGTTAAATGCTATATAAATGCAATAGTCAGTGAAAAAACATGTACAGAATTTTTGACCAGGAGAGCACATTTAGAAGCAAATTTTGATGAAAGAGAAGTCACAATATAAGCTGTTACATTAAATAAGTCGATGATGAAAAATAATAATAAAAAATAATAATTCTGATTTCGCTTAATCCTAAAAACAAGTGGTGCAAAAAATATCAATAATTCAAAAATTTGCCCTAAATAAAAAGACACTGGTGATGATGAATTATTGCTTTCACATTTCACAATCAAGTATCATTTAAATAGTCATTGATCAAGTAGTTTAATTTTGAAAGTAAAAATTCTTTCATTTTAATTTTGAAGGGAATAAGGCTCTTAGTTTATATCAGGTATAGAGGGAGTTTATTATGGTTTGAGGGCCAAGAGCTGCCGTCTTTGTACGTACAAAGGGGATGTGCAGGTTGTCAGTACCTCTTGTACTATAGTGGTGGAAATCCGAGTTTTTATGGTACTCTTTTAGGTTCTTTTTTGTGTTTATTAATATTGTAAGAATGTAGATGCATGGCACCGGCAGAATTGTTAGCTTTGAAAAAAATTACCAAGATGTAATTTTATCTTCGCTTCTTCGATGTCTTTTTTGCTGATATTATACTCCCGATATGGCTTTTTGTTTAATAATATATGGAATAGATGAAATATGGAAATGTAAGTATTTTGCATACACCTCTAGTAACTGTTAATTACGCGGTAATTAGTCATTGTGTCAAGATGTTATGTTATATTATATAAATTAATATTTTATCAAGTAAATATCCTAACCCGCTTGATGCAACTATACAAATCTTAAGCCTATATTCATTATTCAACATACCTCGGGTTTAGCGATCAATCTGCGTTGATATTTACGCTTGTCTGTTACGGTTGTAGCTACGTAAACTTAACGACAATTGACTCTAGCAGCGAACCCGTAAATATACATATTTCAACAATTGCAGCAAATAACAACGTAATATTTATCGTTTTTTAGATATTCCAATGCAATGGACCCAACTTCGCTTAAACTACTTATACCCACGCATATATTTTTAGTCTACTTTCCAAAAAATGGAAAGTACTCTTATGAGATCGCCTCGGTGTCCGTGTGCGTGTGTTCCCCTAACATCTTCTTCATGAATGAACCGATTTCAACTAAATTTAGTACATAGAATATGCACATATATTAATTAACTAGCATATGTACCCGGCTTCGCTCGGGATATTAAAGCGGCACAGTATTTGGTTAAAATAACATAACTGAAAAAGAGGTCCGAGAACGAAATAAAACACAGATACCAGAGGCTGTCTGAAAATAATCTAAAATAGTAATATATCATCATACTTTACCTTTCGTTTATAATACTTCCTTGTAAACAGTATTTGTTGTTTTTCCTCCAGGTGCTAGGATGGTTAAGTTACGTGGGCTAAAATCTGAAATAAAAATCTAACCTGGATTTATTCCTCGACTTTGGCACAAACGTAACACTCAAAAGGACTGGTGCACTCTGGGGGTTACCACTTAAAAAAATCCAAAATTTTCTGCCTGCAATATACACGGGTGAACCATACAATCAAACTTATCTGCAATTAATTAAGTAGCAATCTATTACGTTTGACGTTGTTACAACAATAATTTCGATGCTTCATAAAAAGCGCGAAGCGAATAACATAATTCTTTCGTCTATTTGAAGGTTTAATAGACGCTAATTCAATCGGAGGCAAAAATGCGGGACACCTTGGCAACACCCGGAAAGAGTACGAAAAAGCCATAAAATTTCGAAAAGAAATGCGTATTTCTGACAAATTCCTCCGTATAACATCTAAAAATCGAAGGCGTAAGATATTTGATAGTTTTAGCCGTCGAATAAAGAAAAGATGGAGAAAATTGGTCGATATTTACGTATTTTGATGAATGAAAGAAAAAATCTTGCACCTTGAAAAATCGAAAATCCCGTGTAAACTTATGGGAAAATATAATTGTATCCCGGAGTCAAATCCTTGACGTTTTCCGGGATATTTGATTTTTCTAGGGACCACCTCATGGAGGTTTAACGATTGTGAAAATTTCAGCTTGTTAGACTTAGTAGATCCGAAGATATTTAGCGAGAAAAATTTGAAGGAAACGGCAGACTCCCAGCCAGCCAGGTTGAGTTTTATATAGATTGAGATGTATTGCCCGTCATATGACGAGTGTCACTTATTATATGGTTGAAAAACCCGTCGTATGACTGGTAATCCTACTGAAATCATACATCTTAAGCAATCGTAATCCATTATTATCTATATTAATAAAATTGAAATTCTGTCTGTCTGTTTGATTGTTACCACATCACGCAAAAACGGCTGAGCAGATTTTCATGAAACTTACAGGGTACATTTAGGATGGTCTAACTTAAAATATAGGCTATGCAGCGTAGTCAATAAAATTTTTGGTGGGGGGGTTTGGGGGGTACATACTTTTTTTTTAAGAAAACCGTGGTTTGTGGCACATCATTTTAACGGTTTTTTGAAGAGCTGAATTAAAAAAATGTAACTTCCTTATATAATTTAATTTACCGTGGTTTGTGGCATATCATTTTAACGGGTTTTGAAGAACTGAATCAAAAAAAGTAACTTTCTTATACACTTTGTTACTTTGTCTGACCGATGTCCGAGATCAAGACTTGGGCAGAAGTGGGGGCCGGGCGGCGGAGGGGGGGTAACCACACGCTATAGCTTGCTGTTGCTCATGGCTCAGTCTTCATCCAAGCTCAGTACTGGATGAACTATCGCTCTCTTAACTGATACTGGATTGTTTTAAGCTATGTAATGGGACTCGATTGCAGGTGAAAACCCTCCAAAAGAATGTCATTGAGGTGACAATTTTAACGGAATGCGGTAAAGGGGAATCGGTCTTCATTCCCCGAGTACCCATTATACCAACAAATTACCCATTCGAGTTCAAACCTGCAGTTCCCTGTGAGCGTCTATTTCGCCATGATGATTAATAAGCCACAGGGGCAGACGATCCGGAGGTGTTGACTTACGATCAAGCTGCTTCTCACACGGGCAGCTTTATGTGGCTTGCTCAAGGGTGAGTAGCACCAGAGATATGTTTGTTTGTGCTCCCTATGAAAAGACCAAAAATATCATCTACGAAGAAGCTTTGAACTAAAGTGAACTACCTGACGTCCCGGGCAACGCCGGGTAATGCAGCTAGTTATGAATAATCACAAAATTAGTTTATTTTTCTAGTGTAATTGACCATTGAAATTCAACGGGGAACTTAGAAATGAATAATAACATCTGTAATTATTGAGTAAGAGCCAGTATAAAATTTGCCATAATGGAGATTCGGGAGAATTTATTTCTTATTCTTGTTTTCTCCAATGATGAGCCCCTTGTCAAAAATGAAGTAATAATAATAAATAAATAATAATATTCCCTCCCTCCCTCAGCCGTCCCTCTCTCCCTCCCTCTGTCTCCCTCCCTCCCTACCCCTCCCTCCCTACCCTCCCTCCCTACCCCTCCCTCCCTACCCCTCCCTCTCTCTCCCTCTCCCTCCCTCCCTCCCTCCCTCCCTCTTTCTCCCTCCCTCTTCCTCTCTCTCCCTCCCTCTCTCTCCCTCCCTCACTCTGCCTCTCTTTTGTCCCCCCTCCCCCCTCTCTCATTCCCTCTTGCCCCAATCCATAGCTCTCTCTCTTTTTCTCCTTTCCATCTTGATCTCTTTCCTACCGTCCTTTTCTAATTCTATGCCTCCCTTATTCTCTATGTACCTTCCATTCTATATCCCTTCCTTCCTATCTCCCTCCGCACATCCCCGTCTTTCTTGTTCTACGTCTGTATTGTCGTTTAGATAAGCAAAAGAATCCAAACTAAATCCCAGTCCCATTAGGATTACGTAATTTTACGAAAAAATCCTACGATAATTTAAGGCAATCTATGCACTCGTATATATTACATGTATGCGGATCGAGACAACAACAAAATGCATCGACTTACATGGCGAGCATATTGAGCCTTTCCTGTGAATTATCATTATTGACTTTGTTTTCACACCCAAAATTATACTTCTTGACCTTAGGTCATTCAGAATTTATAAAATAAAAAGTTAATATTTTTTGACTTTGATATTTGAATTCGGCCGTTACTTTGCCCATTTTGGACTTTCTTTATGAAAAATGAAAATCAATTTAAAAAAGGAAGTAACTTTAGTTACACCCCAAGTAGGGGTGGTAAAGAAGTGCTTTTCGTCAACTATGCCGTGGTGTAATCGTATAGTAATGTATGCTTTGTAATCAGAAAATTAATTTTCCTTATATTGTGGTAGCCCTGCTTTTTTGATCCATTCTAAACATATCCATCTCGTTTTCCCATTCTATACTCGCCCTATAAACGAAATTTCTTTGAAATCCGTTCAGCCAATACCTTCCAAATTCATAGTTACAGAAAAATTCTAACCTTGATATTGGTTAGAATTTTTCTATTATATTCTATTTTTTATATTGTGGTAGCCCTGTTTAGTCGACCCGGTTGTAATGTGATATTTTGGTTATTTATTTATTTGAAGATTAAATATACTATATTTGGTTAAATCTATTAGGTCAGTTCGCTAGAAATACGTGTAAAATAAATATTATTTAACTTTTTATTGTGGTAGCCCTATATTTTAACTTCGCTTTAGACATATTGATTTCATTATGGTATGTTGTACAAATCTTATATACAAAATTTAATTGAAATTCGTTCAGCCAATTCCTTCAAAATCCTTAATTACTGAGAGTTTAATTTGTAATTGTGGCACTCCTGTTTGGCTGATTCGGTTTAAACATGCTAATGTGGTTTTGTATGCATGTGTATATTATAAGTATTATATTTAGTTTAAATCGATGTGGACAGTTCAACACAAATACGTGTAAAAGAATTTTTTATTCCTTGTATTGTGGCAGCCCAGCTTTCTATATCTATATTAAACGTCTTAATTTTGTTATTTTATGTTGCACGCCTTCTTCATACATAATTTCGTTGAAATCGGCACAGCCAATTCCTTCCAAATTCATAAATACCGAAAAGTTTAACATTGCAATTGTGACACTCCTGCTGAGTCGATCCCGTCCAAATGTCATTTTGGTCATCCTCCCCTTATAATAACAAGAATGGAAAGGTGTACTCCATGTCGGAGAACACAAAGTTTCCCAATGCGTTCTTTGAGATTTCACAATGTTCTCAATATTTTTCGCTCAGATGAGAATTTAACGAGAAGCAAGCGAGGTACGTTGTAAAATATATGTAGGTCTTCATATATATTAGTCGTAATTATTGTCCGATTTTAACCAAAATTGGAATCGGTCAATTAATTTTAACAAGACTTCCCAATGCCAAATTTCATCAAAATACCTCCAGCGGTTGCCGAGTTGAAACAAAGCAACATTGTCAACTACTTGTAAAGTGGTCGTGATTGTTGCCCGATTTTAACCAGGATTTAAACCGGTCGACCAATTTTAGTAAAACTTCCAATACGAAATTTTATTAAAATACGTAAAGCGGTTCCCGACTTGAAACAGAGAAACATTATAAATTACATGTAGGTCTTCGTTTAAAGAGGTCGTCATTGTTGTCCGATTTTAACCAAAATTGGAATCAGTCGATCAATTTCCAGAACCACATGTTTTGTTGAAAAATAATACCATTTCTAATTTTAACTATAAATAGCTGCTTTTTACATATGTAGCAGGATATAAATGTTTAGTTACTTCTTGGAGGGCTACAGACCTGAAATTTGGCAGGATGATAGGTACAACCAATGGGAAATCGAAAATTCCGAAAATGTCATTTTTAGGGGGTTATTTTCGACCAAATTGTTTCATTTCAATATCCCATAAGAAAGGCATAGAAATGTGTGTAGGGTTTCATAAAATTGTATTCTAAAATTATTTACAATTAAGATAGAAACTCGGGATGAAGACAGTTCTATAGCTAAATAAGTATGGAAAGGTGTACTCCATGTCGAAGTACGAAGAGTTTCCAAATGCGTTCTTTGAGATCGACAAATTTTAGTAAAACTCCTCAATACCAAAATTCATCAAAATAGGTCCATCGGTTGAAACAGGCGCGTCGTAAAAGACATGTATGTCTTCATGTAAAGTGGTCCTAAGCCATGGACTAAGAGCTCGCACAATTTTTGTACGTATTGGGAAGTCTGGCAACACTGCGATTAGGTGATTCTCGAATTTTTATCCCCGAAAATATATACTATCTTGTAGTAAATGTTGATCTCTATCGAAATAAATTTTTAAATCTATAACTCACAGATAATATAAGAGAATGGGAGAGAAATATATAGATTTTTAATTGTTGTTTGCTGTGAGAACCGTCTTCGCGATCTATGTAAACAAAATATGCGATTGATGGAATAAAGCGATCTAAAGATCCTATGCAGACAGGCATAAGCTGTAATGTTGGGAATAATTTTTGAAACGAGAAAAAAAGTCTGCTATGACCGGGTTCGATTCCCGGTCACAGCAGACTTTTTTCTCGTTTCAAAAATTATTCCCAAAATATGCGATGTTTTGCTCGGGAATTTCTCGAATTTGATCTCTAAAACTATAAGTCGTAATTATGTGGTCTCTGGACCATCTTGTCGTAAATGTTGTTCTCTATTCGAATAATTTCATAAAAGCTAGGGAGATAAAAGTTTGATATTTCAGTTTTGCTTGACGGATGCCGTTTAACGAGATACGAGTGTAAGTTTATTAAAGTAATTATGTAAAGTGGAAGTTCTAACTGACGCATTCAGTTGAAAATCACAATTGGGCGATAAATCTTAATAAAGATCACTCATACCTAATTAAATTAAAATCCGTCCAGCGGTTTAGGATATGAAAGTTACGACGGACGGACGGACCAGACGTGCCCATAAAGCGTTCCGCTATTACCGCTTCGCTGGTAAAGAACGCCAAAAAAGGTAAATAATTCGCCTGTTATGTTTTCGGTATTTATTTTAAAAGAAACGCATTTCGCTTCGTCTGTAAGCAAATGAAAATCGATAATTTATGCAAAGTTATGCTCAGGCGTTGTCCTTTATAATTGCAAAAGGTATATGGAAGGTTCGAGTTTTGTCCACGTTTTTATCGCTCTGGTCGTGCGTTTGGGGTTACCGTGATGGAGAGGGGGTAGGGAGTGGGGATTCCGATGCCCTGATTGGCTGTCTATTTTCGTCATTCCAAGCGTTCAGGGAATGACAGTTTGATGGGCATATTACTCGTACGGTAGACATCGTGCATAGATTGAACTCCTTTATTGCCCTACAAAGCTGACGAGAATGACGGGATGCCTAGCCGGAAACTTCTTAGTTGTTAGGTGAGTACTCCCAATCCTTTTAAACGCGTGATGATGTGTAAATACTTGCCGTTTTCAAATATGAAAATATGATTTATGTGTACATTACTAGTTTTATAAATGGTTTACATGCATACCGTTAAAAAAACAATAGATAACGTTTGTGGCGAATGTTAGGAAATTAAACGAGATCTAAACGCGATTTTTGACTGTTTGTGAAGCGTTCCGCGTCTTTTGGAATACGTTCAGTATTTTCTCGATCAAGTTTTACGTGAGACGCCATCTTGGGTAACTTACAAGTTTTAAAGGTGGCCCATGACAAATTTTCGTCTTTGTCATCAAGCCTCTTCATGGTTTGTGATGTGAAAATGAGTTGGAGAAGATACCAGTGCTAGAAATTAGACCCAGTCCTCTCTTGCCCCCTTCTCTCATGCCACCTCTCTTGCCTCCTATCTTGCCCCCTCCTCTCTTGCCCCCTTCTCTCTTGCCCACTTCTATCTTGCCCCCTTATCTCCAGCCCCCTTATCTCCAGCCCCCTTATCTCCAGACCTCTTCTCTCCAGCCCTTCTCTCCAGCCCCCTTCTTTTCAGCCCCCATTCTTTCCAGCCCCCCATCTCTCCAGCTCCCTTCTCTACAGCCCCCCATCTCTCCAGCCCCCTTCTCTTCAGCCCCCTTATCTCCACCCCCTTCTCTCCAGCCCCAATTCTATCCAGCCCCCCTTCTCTCCAGCCCCCCTTCTCTCCAGCCCCCCTTCTCTCCAGCCCCCTATCTCTACCGACCCCCTTCTCTCCAGCCCCCTTCTCTCCAGCCCCCCTTCTCTCCAGCCCCCCTTCTCTCCAGCCCCCCTTCTCTCCAGCCTCCCTTCTCTCCAGCCTCCCTTCTCTCCAGCCCCCCTTCTCTCCAGCCCCCCTTCTCTCCAGCCCCCCTTCTCTCCAGCTCCCCTTCTCTCCAGCCCCCCTTCTCTCCAGCCCCCCTTCTCTCCAGCCCCCTTTCTCTACCGCCCCTCTCTCCTCCAGCCTTCCTCGTCCGGTCGCATCCGCTAACCCAACACTCCTGATTTGCGCGTGCGAGAACGCACGTTGCTTTCGATGGCTTGCCGCGTAAACTGGGATGAGATACGATTCGTGTACGTCTCCAGACGCCTTATTTACGCCGTTTCCGGAGACGAACGGTATGGACCGATTTTCGAGCTTCGAATACAGAGATTGGAATACGAATCCGCGTGTTTTGAATGAAATTTACATGGATCATCCGTTTGTAAGTTTACGCCATAGGATACGCTCATATTGAATTGAGGATGGTGTTAATAAAATTACTGGTTTGATGTCAGAACAGGGGTTGGCAAACTTATGACGAGTAGTAATTAATTCGGTAGGCCGTATTAGAGTTCACATGGGAGATTTCTAGAGAGATTTCTTCAGATGTTACTGGTTTAAATAATTATTAAATATTTTTTAGAGTTATGAATTTATTAGGAAAGGTTTTAAAAGTCTTTCGCCCTTGACTTTTGCGTATGAAATTATATCCGTATTAAATTTCTTGGTTTGCTTTCGTTACGACTTCTCGGGCCGCATGAAATACTCTTCCAATCCTAATGTGGCCGCGGGACGTAGTTTGCCCACCCTTGACAGGCATGGATTACAAGAGATCTCTCGTTAACGCGTTTTAAATTCCGGCCTATTAGAGGGGAAGAAATGGCGGGGAAGGTTATCGTAGGAAGTGAAAAACTGAGCAGGGGAGGTATGGGAGTTGTGGAATGTTAAGTGACTGCGAAGGTTGAATCTTCTTGACGGTGTTGTTTATGCGTCTAAGAGTGATTAGAGAAGCATTTGGTAAATACCATTCTAAAACGAGTAACATTCGTGAAAACATAGGATTCTATAAGTTCAAGATTGCCTCTAAAATACTGCAATTTTAACCCACACTTTTTACATGTGTCTGTAGCGGTGGTTCCCAACCTCATTCCATTTTTCACTTTGGAATCGATACCTCATGATCGCATCATGCGGTTTATTTAATATTCACGGATACCTCTCTTTATAATAATAAAATAAAATAATTGTAATTAACCACAGGGCTCCAAAATGTAATTTTTGACCTCTCTTTATGTTAGTACGCACATTCCGTCGCGCGGCGCATGAAATTACGCCCCCGCGATCTACTGCTTATGTTAAATTCTGTTACGATTTATCAATATGCCAAAATTTTGCCTCACTTGGAAACTTTGTCCTGGGTAGTGGTTCCTTTAGTTGCCTTATCACTACGCCACTGCAAAAATCCATAGTAGCAAAGCGGACTTTGTATTGATATAATTTAATTCTTCATAAATGAATTTTATATTTATCATTTCCACATTTTTCAGCACAAGGGTATCATTGCGGCTCTTTTCCAAATGTATCAGTGAGAATCACAACATTCAA
Source organism: Tanypteryx hageni (assembly GCA_028673005.1). NCBI lineage: Eukaryota > Metazoa > Arthropoda > Insecta > Odonata > Petaluridae > Tanypteryx > Tanypteryx hageni. The sequence continues at coordinate 122,694,461 of CM054112.1, forward strand.
AAGAGATATTTATATCTGTCCGTCCGTCCTCATGTGCCTCTTTCCTTTTCGTTAAAATATGAGTTAGATTTAAATAAGAGCAATGCTTTAATGACCATTAATTGTTAGCGGATAAACATGGACAAATTAATGCATTAGATACAGTTTACAACAAATTTTAAAATATTCCTTCACAGAATAATTATTCGGGGCACACGGAAAGACTATAATCATTTTAATGTCATCAGTGGTCTCCCATAGCAATCCCTGAAACTCGTGTCTGGGCTGTCTACTACTCTAATAAAGTAAATACCGGACTTCATGGACATATGAACTGAATAGTGCCATTTCATGCCATCGCTTCGCATCTTTACGAGGTCTTTCCCTTTCCCAGCAATAATTCTTGCGACCAGGACGTTTAAAAATTTCAAGGAGTGCTAAAGCTTTCCTCCCTCTTCCGCAACGATTTTCGGTAATAACTAAAAAAATAAAATGTAAGGTAAGGTAAGTCTTAAAAAATATCGATTCGCATAACTTAAATCATATCATGAATCAAAATTGAATATCTAAATTCCCCCACATAATCATTTATGGAATACATTGTGCAGAACCTGGTATTAGGAGAAGACACAATAAAATGTTATTACTTAAGTAAATACCTCAAACCACAAGAAGCGGAAGATAATGGTCGAAAAAATAAAACTTAATACTGTTTATGTACATTTTCTCTTGCTGCAAAGTTTTCTATTATTTCGTCATAATAAATTGGTTACTCAATATCAGTTACAATTCTTAGCTGTGTCGATGCGCTTAATTTTTCATGCTATATATAGCCGCGAGAATAATTCTCTTTTGAGTGCTAAAAAGCCGCATTAACTGATTGAATTGCTAATTGGCATTTTAAAAAATATTCGAAGCACAATTTCCACAGAAAAGGTTATTATTATATTAAATTAGATAATAAAATTCAACCTCTCGTGTGATGTTCTTAATATTTTTGATTTTACTGAAGTTATAAACTGGTACAATTCATTATCCAAATCTTCAGTTTCTAAGTCGTTTTTATGTTAATTATGAAGGTTACTTTATTTTCATTGTTGATTTCCCAGAGGAAAGCTCTGAATGTTTTTTGACGTTGTTGTATAGAGCTTTGATACTTTGATGTTTGTAAACAATTATTATCGTTTGCCTTGCATTTGCCATAATGACTAGTTTGAAAATTTCCCAATTTAGGTTAAATTACTTTCTTATAATCGGCTACGGCACGAGAAACACGTTTTATTTCTCGGAAAAATTAATCCTTAGTATAACACTGAAGACATCTGATTTTAAGGCTAAAAGCGAATTTGGTTTTCCTGACCGTTTGATTGTCAATGGAGACGGTCGTTCTTATTTCTTTGAATTTGAATTCCTCCTTTTGCTAGAAAATATTTTATAATCGAAAATACTCATTAGGTTAGAGTATATTTTCATCGACTTTTCATATTGGACATTTTCAGATGTTAATTACTTACAAACCATGACACATTTTAGAACTTTTGGGATAACAAGCCGCTATACCGTAACGAGTTTCAATTTTGACTTCCAGCTGCAAAGTGACGAATTCTCAGGCGTGATAGAAAGAAAAAAAGGAAGGGTTGATATTGCTTTAATTGTTTGATATTTGGATAATAGGTTAATTAATGGTTTTCATTCCGTTAATCTCGGTCTCTGGCCCACTATTTCCCATTTTATCAAGGTTTTGCCGTTCGCGACGTTTCCAAGGGACGTAACCCTCGCGAACGGCAAGATTTTACTGAGCTTATTTTTTTAGAAATTTTGCTTAAATAGCATTGTTTATGATATAAAGCTCTATAACTAGACGAATTTTAATCAAACATCTTTGAGTCACTCATGAGAAACTCGATGTATTTTAAAATCGTCGGGAGGAAATTATCTTCCATTATTTGGCGATATGTTTCATTTCAACAAGTATTCTGTTCCGGATGATGCCCTTTAGTTTAATAGATGATTAGATGATTTCATCAGATTTTGTTAAACCGTTTTTTCCCATAGAGGTAGAGTTCAGGAGCAGTCGTAAAAAAAATACTCTTCGGACTCGAGAGCATTTAAAACGCACATATTCATATCCATATCTCGGAGCCGACTTTATCACTAAAGCAGTATTTTTTCGTATTGTACTTCGTGTATGAAAAAATCAAACAACTAAGTTGAAAGTATAAGCGATTGCGTTGAAGAGGGGGGGTGAATCCACGGTCCAATATGATCGGTAGCTGGAAAACAGTATTAAAGGCAAATTACAGAAGTATTATTGATGGCGGTAGGTGGTTTTCTGGTGGCGGACAATATAGTATGCCCTTCCGACGCACTCGCATAATCCGAGTGGCAGCGCTGGACAACAGAGCGCTTGTCCCGCGCCGCTCCACTAGACGCCATTCACAATGACATCTTTCTCCAGCGGAGCTTGGAAGTAAGTAAAAGAACTAATTTCATGTCCTTCGTTGATTGGTTTTATTTTATAAAGTCGTGATTCTCCATTTCAACACAGCTTGAAATAACAATGGCATTCATTAACCCTTTAATGAAAATATTGCAAAGGAACTAATTCTTTGTTTATCTTTAAATTAACGGCGAGTGTCTCCCCGGAACACAGCCCTCAAGCTGCTTCCTTCCGCCACCGCTGCGGTGCAACGCAGTTTCCGGCTGCTCTCTCACTCCATCTCTCTCTCCCTTTGCTTTCCTCTCTCCCTTTGCTTTCCTCTCTCCCTTTGCTTTCCTCTCTCCCTTTGCTTTCCTCTCTCCCTTTGCTTTCCTCTCTCCCTTTCTCTCTCTCTCCCTTTCTCTCTCTCTCCCTTTCTCTCTCTGTCTCCCTTTCTCTCTCTCTCTCCCTTTCTCTCTCTCTCTCCCTTTCTTTCTCTCCCTCCTTTCTCTCTCTCCCTACTTTCTCTCTCTCCCTCTCTCTCCCCACCTCTCCCCCTCTCCCCACCTCTCCCCCTCTCCCCCCTCTCTCTCCCCCCTCTCTCTCCCCCCTCTCTCTCCCCCCTCTCTCTCCCCCCTCTCTCTCCCCCCTCTCTCTCCCCCCTCTCTCTCCCCCCTCTCTCTCCCCCCTCTCTCTCCCCCCTCTCTCTCCCCCCTCTCTCTCCCCCCTCTCTCCCTTTCTCTCCCTCCTTTCTCTCTCTCCCTCCTTTCTCTCTCTCCCTCCTTTCTCTCTCTCTCCCTCCTTTCTCTCTCTCTCCCTCCTTTCTCTCTCTCCCCCTCTCTCTCCCCCTCCTTTCTCTCTCCCCCTCCTTTCTCTCTCCCCCTCTCTCTCTCCCTCTCTCTCTCTCCTCTCTCTCTCCCTTTCTCTCTTTCCCTTTCTCTCTTTCCCTTTCTCTCTTTCCCTTTCTCTCTCTCTCCCTTTCTCTCTCTTTCCCCCCCTCTCTCTATTCCTTTCGTGCCCACACCCTTGCCACATTTTTGTTTTGAACTCTTCGTTATTCGGACGAATGATCCAATTCGAGTGGATTTTGTGTTCGCGCCCGAAATGTTTCCTTAGTTCCGCCATTGTGGGGTCAGAGTGACTCAGACATTGGTGTAGCGATGCATTTTATTGGCTAATTTCTGGAATAATCTTCGGCGGAAATGACGTAACTTTTAAAACTCTTAATTTCGTCAATTCATGGATTTAGGAGTTTATTTTCCTCCAAATCGTTCGTCTATGATCTGAGCAACGCAGTCTTCCTCGAATAGGTCCATTTCTTCAGAAATGTCATTAGGTTGTTTCTTCACGGTTAATAATATATTAAATACATTTATATCTTTCGGGAGAAAACGAGACGTTCAAAAATTCCCTTTTGCATAAATCGGTATTGCTGTTCCTATTGCACTTGCGATTGTGTACTAGTGGTTCTCGACCTGTGGAGGATGACGCCAATTGGGGTAATTTTTCATTCACCAACGGCTAATGAACATAGGAAGTTTATGTTTCTTCATTTACGTGAGGGAAAGCTGTATATGCCATCTTGCAATATTAAAAGCTTACGTATATATGTCGTGAAGTCGATATTATCTTTCTACTCGAGCATTTGACAACTTGAAGCCCTCGAAGTTCGCGTAGCACGGTAATATTTCGCGTTTTTTTATCTTCTTAATTATGTGTGGCCTCTTGTTGCTATTTATGTCATGATACAGTTGAACGTAATGAAAAAATTAATAGTATAATTTTGAAAGTTTGGACTCACGCAGCTATAATCCAAGCCTTACAGAACTCGCTTAGGATAGGTGTGTTAAGCATTAGATTTATGCGGTCGGGGCAATGACCAATTTACCTGAAGGTGATGTTCTGGGGTAAAAATGTTGTAAACCACTGTTTTGAACTTCACGTGAATTTATTTACAGGCTTTATTAAACTCACATAAGCTCATTTCGGGAAGTATGTGTTGCCTTGTCACTCCAGTTTAACAATTACGCTCTCAGAAAAATAGGCTCCTGTGGTCGTCCATGGCCATTAGTCCGCGAAGGCCTCGCGTGGCAGGACCTTGCGAAGGCGCAGCCAGAAATTTTTTTATCAGGTGCGCTTTATTCATAAAATGCTAACGCGAGAGTGAGAAATCGAATCTCAATACAGCGCATAACCCAAGAACAGAAGCCGGAATGTTCGTCTCGATCCATTTGGATCTGGATCAGATACATTACTTATAAACTTATGTAGGGTGAAGAACATTTTAGTCTGTAACGTGCGTCGTTGGTTTTTGCACCTTTTCCTAAAACAAAAAAAAACGTTCTATTGTGATTGCGCTGTCTGTTCGTCTGTGAACGATTAACTTTTTTATTTTAAGAGATATTTGAATTTTTTTGAAAATTTTATAGCTATATTGGATTTTCCAAGTAGTTCATAGATTTTCCTCTAGCTGACTTAAAATTAGGAAATTCAAAGCTTTGATATGGTATTGTAGCCAAACTACCGAAGGCAGAAGAGTGAAGTTTTCAGGGATGGGAAGATCTAGTGAGGATCTACTTTCCGACGATACGGGTTGTTCCCCTCCCGAAAGGGAGGCAAACCGGACCCCAGAAAATTTTTAGGACCTGCTTCCACCTCTTGCTTTAGCAAGGATTTCTTACTTGTTTTAAGCTAAAATTGGTGATCTCACTTGAAATGAGTTTTAGCAATCATTAGGTTCATTTCTTTTTCCTAAATTGACCATTTCTTTTCACTTAGATAGTTGTGTGTATACCTAAGGAAAATAAACGTATTATTTAAGTTCATTTTTTATCATGAATAATCCATCACCTCTCATTTACTATATGATGTACGCACACGAAAGGAAATTAAACCTATTAATAGTAGATATTGTTCACTTCATTTGCGACGAAAATTGCTTTCGTTGACAACAGTTAACGAGGCCTTGTAAGAAATTTTATAAGTTCAAAATAAATTACGAGTTTCATGTTGGATTTTTCTCAAACTTTTCAAGAATAAGAAACAATAACGTGGAAATGTACGCTCATGTTTTCAGCTTTATATCTTTTACAAGTTCGGAGATATTCAAATATATAAGAATTTTATGGTAGATTTTTAAATAAACATTTTTGAGTATCGTCAAAATTTAATCACAAAATTTTTTAAGTTTCTATCTGATTTATATTCGGAGATATAGTTATTTGTCAGAGTTCTCGAATAAAAAATCGCCTTGTATATATATATATATATATATATATATATACCGTTTTTTTCGTGGTGGAATTTATGTAGTCGTAGGGAATGGCGAAATAGTGAACTTATGTAAATATTAAATCCATAATTTACTTGTTAATTGAGAAACAGCGGCTTAGTTTTTTGACCATGAAGAACATTCTCTATCCTTACCTTTTTTGGCCTTAGAATATTAGTAGCGGTACTATGCAGGCCTGGCGGTGTTGTTAGGAGGAATGTGGGCCTAGGCAGGGAGCTGCGTGTGACCAGTTTATTTGTATTTAGTTTATAAGGTGTTTTTTATTTTAGTTTATTATATTAATGTGAGGTGCAGATGTTTATTTTTAATCTTTGGCACTTTCTAGACCTTTCCCTACAATAGCGTTTGAAGTGGCTTCCCCGTTTCTCCTTGAGCACAGTAGGGATTTTTAGGCTAGAGAATAGGGAAAAGTGTAGGTCAGTTTTGGGTAGGGGAATAATCGATGCGTCCGTAGAAAATAAGAATCACGCGAAATATGTAATGGTAGAATACACTTCGAGCGTAAGGGTAATGCATGTAATATGAAAGATAAGGAGGCATTTCGTAGTAATAATGCGGGCGATTGCGAGGTATCGTTGGGTTGTATTAGGGATAAATTAAAAATAATTACTTTTAATTTTCGAAGCATTCGTAAAAAGGAAGTCGCATTTGATCACCTTATTCGTAGTCTACTAGCTGGCGTAGTGATAGGTACAGAAAATTGGCTAACAAAGGACATAGCTAGCCAGGAGATATTTCCTGCTGACTATAGCGTTTTTTAGAAAAGATCGATGTATCCGGTCGGGAGGAGGAGTCTTCATAGCACTTAGCAATAAACACAAAAGTTCTCCAATACAGATTAGCGATGGCGAAATTGAAAGTGTTTGGTGTAGTGTGAAGGGAGGCAACTCTAAAATTGTAAATATATGCGCCTTTTACAGGCCTCCTAATGAAAGCGTTGAAATTCTTCATTTCCTCGAAAAACAAGTGACGGCGCTAAGTTCTATTAATAAAGATGGAGCCATTTTATAGAAGGCGATTTCAATATTTCTTCGACTGAATGGAATCATAATTGCTTTTATCCCGGTGGCAGAGAACGTGAATCATACGAAACTTTAATTAAAACTTTCGGTAAGCACTCCTTATGTCAATTAGTGAGATTTCTAACGAGTCTAAAAATATTTTAGATTTATTAGATACGAAATATCCGGGGCATGTGAATAAGGTGTCTATAGTTGATGGAATGAGCGGTCATACGCTGATTTTGAATTAAAAATTGAGAAACAGATAAAACCAAAAGGGAAGCTTTATTTGTTCGCCAAAGCCGATTTTCCAAGTTTACGATCTATTCTACGCAATGAATACATTAATCTCTGGCGACTGTCAGTGCAGGCGCGGAATAATCTTGGTACATATTCAGAAATATGATGCGATAGAGTAGAGATAAATTCGTTCCAAGTAAACTAAAGCGTGATAATGCGGAACCTAGATGATACAACCAAGAAGTTAGGAGCGCTCTTAGACGGCAATGGAAAATCCACTCCCGCGTATTTAATACATCTTTGACGTCCATGGTTGAATAGATGACAGCGATAAAGCAACTATACAAAGAGGCGCGCACAAGAGCTAGAGCTGCGATGCGTAGTGTATTTAATAATTACAGAAAGTAGGTCTTACACAGCAATTTGATTGAGAACGCAAAAGCATTTTGGTCGTATTTCAGAGAAATCCAAGGTACGAGCCCCACTATTACGGCCCTAAGAACCGAAACAGGATACGTAGTACATGAGAGCGAGGAGAAAGCAAATCTGCTTAGCGAACATATTCAGAAAGATTTGACTGCAATTAGCGATGATTCGATGGAGAATTTGGTCGTTTCAGTAGAAGGTATAGCCCACCAACTTCACTCGATTAAACAAAATAAATTTCCCGGACCGGAGAAAATATCCGTGGGAGTAATAATAGAGCTGGCCTCCGAATTTGCACCGTATCTGAAAATAATATTCGAGATATCCTTTGCGCAAGGGATCGTTCCTAAAGACTGGAAGTTAGCACACGTTACTCCATTCATAAAGGCGGCGACAAAGAGAATCTTGATAATTACAGACCGGTTTTGTTAACATCATTATCTTGCAAAATACTAGAGCGCATTATCCTCAACTCTGTAATGCGTTATTTAGATAGTAGTTCATCTCTTAGCGGATACCAGCACAGCTTTCGGAAAAGCAGATCATGTGAAGCGAAACTCGGTCTTTTCGTGATCGATTTATTGGGATGTGGAGAGAAAAATATTCAGGTCGGCGCTGTTTTCATCGACTTCAGGAAGGCGTTCGATTAGGTACCTCTTCGGAAAGTAAAGAAGCTAGTAAAAAGGCATCAATCCAAAATTTTTGAATTGGGTGAGAGACTTCCTCAGGAATATAGAACAGATAGTGTTCATCTATGGAATGCACTCGTCCCCCGTTCATGACGCCTCAGGTGTTCCTGAAGAAAGTGTATTGGTTCCTCTACTATTTTTAATTTATGTAAATGGTATTTGTTCGGTAATAGATAGTAACATTAGACTTTTCGCAGATGAAACCGAGATACTCAACCGAGATGACCATGAGTCGCAGCAGGAAGATTTAAAGCCATCTTTAAGGTTTAAGGAATGGAAAATTGAAATTAATTACAGTAAATGTGCCGCACTACCATTCTGAAGAAATATGAACAAATAAATAGGTTTAGAGTACGAAATCGATACAGAGAATATTCAAGCAGCTGAGCATGGAAATTATTTAGCAGTTACCATTTGTTATAACCGTTGGTGTGACATGCACATTTGTCGTGTTATAGGCGCAGTTAATTAGAAACCGGCGTTTGTAAGCAGAATAGTGCAGTGAAAGTACGTGAAGCGTGTTATTTTTCACTAGTTAGACCGCAGGTGGAGTATATGTGATCCGTATGAGAAGGGCCATATAATTCAACTAGAAAGAGTACGGTGGAGAGCAGCCGGATTCGTTACAAAAGTACGAACACATGGAAAGCGTCATACCATTATTTAAGGACTTAAAATGCAGTTCTCTGGAAGACCGTAGACCTAAACCGAGGCTAAGACTCCTAGAGAAATACAGATCAGAATGTCTAACAGAGAATGTATTGGAAATAATTGACACTCGAACGCACATGGGTAGAAACGATCATGACGATAAGATATTGGAGATAGATTGTAGGAGGGAGCGTTATAGAGGATCATTCTATCCGAGAACGATACAAGACCATAACAGAAAAGTTAAATCTGCGAGTAATAACTGTTAGGTAGACCTCGGTGCGTTGCATTCCTTGCCGCTCACCAGTTTGGTGATTTGCAGTGTGACGTGTAGATGTAGATGTATTTCCCATAAGTCCTGGGTTTTACCTGCCGCGGCGTTTTTTAGACACGTAACCCGTGGTTGACAAGGAGCTACTCTATTAAGAACGTAGGGCAGCTACGTATGAAGCTTCAGTTTCCGGTTGCGTTACAAGAGGCAATTAATATCGTTAAAAACAAGCAATTAAAAAATGTATTGTCTTAAGTAAGGCAAGTACGTTTTTTAATTGCCTGTTCTTGAATTTTTTCAGCCATAAGACGAGCTCGATCGTTCTCTGTTGAATTATTAGTATAAGTTTCAGCGTTTATATATGCGGGGACGTTTTCCTGCAAGACAAAGAAGTTTTAAAGCAAATCCTCATAACATACGATAAACATTTTGCATTCTCAAACGAGAAAACAATATATAATAAAATATTTTTACATTTTGTAATCTCAATCGCGACAACGATACGTCTATATTTTGAACCAACAAGTGCTTTGCTATTGGAATAAGTCTGCAGGGCTTTTGCGGATATGGAAAATAATGGACCGAAGTTCCATACCGTTTCATCTTCTTTTCGAGATGTTCTCAACAACATCTGGCCTTGGATCCACGGGCAATTTGCGTGTAAAACATCCATGAGACTCTCTCGGATTTTTATTTCCGAAACTATTAGTCTTATTTTCGTGCTCTCGCTATTTTGTGGCGAATGTTTCCCTCTACTCGGATATTTTTTAACCTATACCTCTCAGATCATATAAGAGCTAGGGAGAAAAAAGTATTCTTCCGTTGTTGTTCACCATAACAATCTTCGCAATCGGTGTAAAGAAAAGAGCGTTTGTCTCTGGAGTGTGTTTTTCTTTAATTTCCTAACTTTCTTTCTTTCTGTCTTTTCTTGCGAGAGGAGCTGCAACGAGCACACCTAGTTTAGTTTGGATATGAAAAATACGTCAGATGTGCTACTCCTATCGTACGTGCGGTTCAGTCAGGCAGTCTAATTCAGCATTCAAGTATTCCCGCGTAGGAGAACATGGCGTTCGTTCTTATAGCATTTCATTCCTTTAGAACATGGCTGTCCAAACTGCGGCCACCGGGCCGCATGCGGCCACTTTCACGATTTCGTGAATGATTTTAATTTTTAATGTACTTGCGGCCATTTTCGAGAGAAGAAATTCCAAAATATTTTCAATTGTAATTTTAGTTGTTGTTTAAATATATATTCATATTGTTTTAGCAATATGGCCAATTAAAGTTTCTTACTTCTTGATTTCCTTTGGTAAGGGTGAATGTGTTTTTGGAAAAAAACGCAGTTCTTTCCTCGCTTGTTATTTATTGTTCCCAGGATGATGATGAGTCATGCACCTATCGTCCTACCAGCCTTACTTGTCACTGCCTCGAAACACTTCAAACCTCACTGAAAGAGAATTTTCTCACACGGATTTAGGGCGTGGCCGCGGAGCGTCTAAAGAGGCAAACGGTAATACGTCAAAACTAGGGTTGCCAACTTTTAGATCTTCATGAACCGGAGATTGTGTTGAGGGTTGCCTACATTAAGATCTTAATAAACCTGAGATTGTTTAAAACCTTGAGACTTAAGAAGAAACCCGAGGAGATAAAATCAAATGATAAATATAATGAATACTCTTAAAGGCATCCCTGATTTTAGGATATATGATTTAAAATCAGCATTATTTTAAAATATCGCTATTTAATGAAATTGGAAGAGCATCAACAATTTAAAATAAAAAAGGTTAAGTGAATGCAAAATATTATGGTTGTAGAGAGGTCGAATCTCAACTAATCAATTAATCTACTATTCAAATGGAACAAAAACATTAAAATATATACATTATACACTATAGTATTGTTACTCATCTTTTAAATGAATAGAACAAGGGTTTCTTGAATGAACAAGCAAAACTCATGTTAGTATAGGAATAAATGCATTTGTATATAATTTCGATATACATATTTATTTTGATTTTAGATATAATAAAAGCATTAATCATAAGCTTTGATATAAAATTTAAACAATGTAATGCTGTTTCTTATAAATTAAGATATTTAATAATAGAAAATTCTTAAAATAAAATTAGGATTTTTTATTCTTAAATATATATATTTTTCTCACTCAAGGCTGCCTTTAGAACATCATTCTGTTCTTTTTTCAATATATATTCTGAAAAGCTTAAGCAAGACGTCAAAATTAAGCTTAATCATTAATTCAGCTTTTACGAGATCAATACTCATTTTATTTCTCTCAACATTCCATGTATCGTTTATTATAGAAAAAACTTTCCACATATGAATTACTAATGGGAATTGATAAAACAAATGATAATAACTTTGGGAATTCAATAATCTCAGTCTTTTTAAAAATAAGCACCCACTTTCTGTCAACTGGAATTTGTAGGTCTTTTATACATTACAAATCTCATCATACAGCAAATCATTATTTAATGTCATATTTGCAGTTTTGACTGCTTGGACAACTTGGGCATACTCAAGTACATCAGATTTTAGGTTCAGTGCAGAGAAATACGTCATGGGTGAATTTTAAAAATCATACCATTTTTCAAATAATCTATTGCTGTGGTATAGGCAGTCAGGGTTTCTTCAGTGAACTTATTTATCTCACTTGGATTTAATTCATGCAAACATTCATTTACTTTTGACGAAAAAACTTATCACTCTTTCTACACTCTAGTTTGTGTAAAAGTTCTACCATTATATTATGTACTTCTGAACTAGTTATATAATTTCTTCAAGTACGAGGACAAATTGTGTTAATAAATACATAAATTGGTAAGTAACATTCACTTAATGTAAGATGTGGATTTATTTCATCTGCTTGATCACAAACAATCGTTCTAATACACTTATGGCAATCTTCTTCACCAAGATTTAAAATGTACAGTGTGGGGCCATTTATTCGGCTACCCAGTATCCGGAAGTTCCGAAAACCGGAAACCAATAAAGTGAAATATTTAAAAAGCTTATATTCTCGGTATATTTGCTCACCATCTTGGTCTTCTAATAACTTTTATATTAACTTAGTCATGTATACATATATATACAGAGCCGTAGTGAGGGCAGGGCAACCGGGGCACTGCCCAGGGCAAAACCTTGTAAGGAGGCGCCAAATGGAAATTTTATTATACACTATTTTATAGATAACTGAAAGAAAATTTGTTGTCTGTGAAGTTGCGAGTCTGAGAATTTGCAATCGCTTCCCATTTAATACGAACTGTCTCTCTCCCTTTCTCATACACACTAACACTTAAGGAGGTTCTGGGTTCCCCTGGAGGTGAGGATATACTTGTGTTTGGATAAACATATTTTTTAATAGGGATTAATATGCCATAAGTGGACGCAACGTATTTTGAAAGCAGGGATTATCCCTTTGTGACATATTTGGCCAACCTTTACGCCTCCATGTCTTACGGACCTAAAATCCGAAACAGCAGGTTGGCTATCCTCGCTTTGGGATAGTGAGGAAACCCCCTTGACTGCAGAGCTAATCAGCGAATCGTTAGTGAAGTATTTAGTCACTACGTTTACCAAGCGGTCTCAGATCGGTCTAGCGACTGCGAACTGATTTAGATCGGTTTGGTAAACTAATCGACCTGGCTAGACCGGTCTGAAAAGTGAACTGGCTCAGTCTGCTCGGGAAGCCAATCTGAAAGTTGATAATTCATCTGCTGTTAGAAAACAACCGACTGACGCCGTACGGTGCGGCAATATCAAACACGACTGAAAGATCGATATTGAAAATCCGTATTGGTAAACGCACTGGGCCGAGTCAGCTTGCTGCTCAGTTTCAGATCGGTCTGATTTCAGACCGATCTGAGTTTATTTGGTAAACGTAGTGAGTAAAGAATTGTATGTGGAAGCAGAAAGGTGTATCTTGGTTTGATCAAGAATACGCAGTCGCCGTTAATAAGTAAGTTATGTTTGTATATTTTGCTATTCCCGGCGTTAAAAGGATGATCGGCAGATTAGGACTTTACCCTTGTGGGGGGTAATCCATTGGCTAGGGGGTGTAACCGAAAAATAATAGAGAAAAATAACATTATGGGTGTAAAGTACTAAAACAGTTCATTTTTCCATAGTTAAAGTCTGCTTTAAAAAAGTATTTTTGGATTGTTTTTTATCTTGGCGGAATTATCCCCTTCATTTCCCTTGAATCCACCCATGGGCAGGAGTTGGTTTTAGATAATTCAGTAGCAATAACTCTTATTTTTGTGTGTGAATCGGTCCCTAGGGTTTAGCAGGTGTCCCTTTTTCTCTGTTCCTATTAACGATTAGTTCCTCCTTCCGCGATATCCTTATTCCCTTTTTGCGGTTGAAAATTAAATAAAGGCGTGTGAAGTTTATTTCTACTTGTGTATTGTAAATAAAAGAATGCTTTCAATATAAAAGAACATGAATATTTCTATCCGAATGTGGAACTAAATTTTTATCAATAGCGAATAACTTACATTAGATACAATTATCATAATTTTAATAGGTACTTTCAAACATTTTATGAATTAAATGTGATTTATATTGTGTAAACTGAGAAAGTTAACAATTGTTAGTCTCCCATTTCCTCGCAGTTTTCCGATTAAATCAGGAAATTCACTTGATTTTAAATTAGTTTTAAAAAGGTGACAAAAAGATAGAAAAATAGACTCTATAACCATAAAATATGTAGAAAAAGAAAAAATGTCTATAGAGGATATTTTATATTAAAACCTTAATGAAATCTAATGGATAATCATAAAATGATCAGAAAAGATGAAATATTAACATTAGAATCTTGTCTGCTTTAAAAGTAAAGTATTAATATAAAAATTATTTAAAAAAAATTCTTTTTAAAAATCCTTACTAGTTTTTAACTCCGTTCACTTGTACCCATAGTCATTATGTCAAGAAGGACTGCAGAGAAACCTCTGGGTGGTAAGACTACCAAAAGGAAGCGCGTGTCTCTAAACATTAAGGATATTTCATAAAACAGAAAGAAAAACTGTTAAAATTTTATGGTGATAGTGATTTACCCAAGTTAATGGAACTCAGGAAGACGTTACACCAGCCAAAGAATGTAGAAATAGACAAAGTGTTAATGGAATGGATCCAACAGCGCCGAAGCGAAAAATACCCTCTCAATCGTTCTATTATAATGGCCCAGGCGAAACTTTTCCATGACCAGTTAGGCATAACAACACTCTGTGTGTATACATCAGACTGGTATGCAAAATTTAAGAAACGTAATGGTCTTCGTATCTTGGCAGTGTGTGGTGAAAAAGCATCAGCTGATTATGATGCTGCGGAGGCATATTTGAGCGAGTTTGCAAAATTATTTGATGATAACAAGTTTACTGCATAGCAGGTGTATAATGCTGACGAGACTTCTTTATATTGGAGGTATATTCCAAGAAAAACTGTTGTTGCACCCGAGGAATCAGCACCCAGTGGGTTTAAAGACTCAAAAGAAAGAATAACAGTTTTAGGTTGTGCAAATGCTGCGGAGTCACGTAAAATGAAACTGTTTGTTATTGGTAAAAGCAAAAATCCAAGAGCTTTTAAAGGAGTAAGTGTCTTTCCAGTTATTTACAAGGCAAACAAACGAGCATGGATTACCAAACCAATCTTCCTTGATTGGTTTGAAAATCATTTTGTAAAGGTTAAAGCACATTGTACGTCTGCAGGGCTTCCCAGTGACAGCAAGATAATGTTAATTCTTGATAATTGTGCGGCACATCCTGACGCACAATCAAAGATAATGTGTTTGCCGTATATCTGCCACCTAACTGTACGTACTTGATCCAGCCAATGGATCAAGGGATACTGAGGTCATTTAAGTCAATCTATAACAGTGGTGGCCAACCTTTTTCTGCCGTGTGCCACAAATCAATCCAAAAATTTATCGCGTGCCACCCAATAATTTTTAAAGTCATACAAATAAATTTATAAAAAAGTAACACAAATTCTGTATAATAATTTTATTCCATATCATTTATTTATTAGCATACATTTCCAAATTTAAAAATATCCAAATCTTTCTTAATGAGGCACTTGCAACTGCATATTATTTATTATTTCATCAATGTTTGGATTTGTATTTGAACATGCCAGTAGTATTAAATTTTTTAGATGATCGTCAGTAAGTTTCGATCGATACTTGGTTTTTATGATATTCATTGCTGAAAACGATTGTTCACAAATATATGTAGAGCCAAATTTGGACGAATACCGGAGAACCAGTTAGCGTAAATTTGGATATTCATCCACAGAAAGAAATTTCCAAAAATCAATATAATCTTGACTCACAGGAGTAGAAATTATTTCTTTATATTTGCTGTGTAGTGCAGTGTGGTTCTGTAGATCAAGAATTTCAGTTTGAATTTCTGCTGGATATCTATCGAGATTATGTAAGCGCAAATTAAGGTTGTTCAAATGTCCCATGATATCCGTTAGGAAAGTAAGATCCCACAACCATTCTTCGTTCTTTAGAAGTCTGCAGTCTTCTGGCAGTTCATCCTTTTCTTCTAAAAATTTTAAAATAGTGTCTCTCAGGTGCCAAAATCTCTCGAGTAGCCAACGAACATTACAATGCATCAATAACTCTTTATTATCACCCGAGTCTGGGTTATCAAAAATTAAGTCACGAAATTCACGTCGGTTTAATGCCCGGGATCGAATTCTATTTATACAGCGTACTACTGGATCAAATGCGTAAGATAAATCCAAATCCTTGGCACAAAGAGCCTCCTGGTGAATAATACAATGATATTTCTGTATCTTGCGACTCAAGTATTTTTCTATTAAAGCCACAAAACCGTTTTTCTTTCCTCTCATCGCAGGATTCCCGTCTGTATAAATGCTGTCTAATTTTGTCCAATCAACCTTTTTTATCAATACAGTTTTTAAGTTGTTCGAAAATGTTCTGGCCTTTGCAAGAAATTAATTGACATAAATCTAAAAGTTCTTCATTGATGTCATAATTGTCATTAAGGCTGCGGACAAATACAATGAGCTGAGCACCATCAGTATTGTCACAACTTTCGTCAATAGCTAATGAAAAATATTTACAATTTGTTTCTCAACTTTGCGGGACATGTCATCAATTTTTCTCATAACACTATTTCGGGAAAGTGCGATATTTTCAATCATTCTTTTTATTTCAGGGTCACCACTATATTTTTCAAATATTAAAAGGCTAGGTTTAATAATTCCTTCTCCG